>CP126890.1:303550026-303950026 GCA_030440675.1 Furcifer pardalis | reverse complement strand
AGGTTGTAGTTTGTCTAAATTTGTTGAAAGAATTCCAGGGAAGAGACCTTGCAGGCAGAAATTGCCTCAACTGAATGGCAGCCTTAGTGATTAACATGCTGAACTTGATGACCTGGCAATTCTGCAGTTTGAGACCTGGGTGCTGCACGATGGAGTGAGTTCCCATCTCTGTCCCAGCTCCTGCCAACCTAGCAGTTCAAAGCAAGAAATTACAAGTAGATAAATAGGGGCCGCTTTGGCGAGAAAGGTAACAGCATTCCATGCGCTCTGGTGTTTAGTCATGCCTACCACAGAACAGTGCTGGCTCTTTGGCTGTAAATGAGCACCGGCCCCTGGAGTCGGATACAACTGGCTTTCTGGGATACACAGAAAGCACCTCCTCAAAGATTATGGATTCACTCAGTTGCACCCTAGGCTAATCTTTCTAACACCAAATCAAATCAAAGGAACAAACTACTGTAATGCTGTCAACATAGGGCTGCCCTTGAAGTCAGTACAGAAACTTTAACAAGTCTAACATACCTCTGTTCACAGGTATCAGCTGATATGAATGCATATCCATGGCCGTGGCACGCCTTCATGGGCTCCCTGCACATTTCCACACCCAATTCAAGGTGCTGGTTATGACCTAAAATGCCCTGAACCATGACCTGTCCCACCCATTTCCTCTCGGTCCTTGATATTCACAACCATAACACCCAAGGAGGCCAGAAAAGCTTCCATCACGTCAGATTCACCCTTCCAGTTTTTAGAAAGCTAATCAATTTTATCAGAGAATAAACAAAACAGCAAAAGAAGAAAAAAAAGACCAAAAATGTTGCAGCACCTTAAAGACTAACTCCTGCATTTAATGTGAGCTTTCATAGATCAAGTAACACGGCTGCCGCTTCAATAATTAACTTTAGGAATTCTATAAAGCTGCCTTTTAATAGTGTTGAAAGACTGGCCCGAGACGTTCCAAAAACAGGTTTTCATCTGTGCAACTGTGCAAATTTAACACTTATGTCCAGTTCTAGAGCTGGAGAGTGACAGAGGTTTATTGCACTTTTTACTGCATTTACGGCGGCCTTTTTAACTGCATGATTTTGTCGTGAATTGCAAGCCAGCTGGAGCTGCAGTTATAGAAGTGGAGGGGTCCGCAGAAAGAGCACCCTCAAAGATTGTGGTATTTTTTAACCACAACAGGGCATACCCTGGTAACGGCAACCTTGTTGTGCCAGCTAATCTTTCTCACACGTGGTCAGGCAGAAGGAAAGAACTGCGGAATGAACTCATCTAAAGGTGCCTTCATTTTGCCAGTTCCACGCCTGGACTAGACATGGAAGAAGAAGAATAGAATTTATTTATATTTCTTTTATTTATTGGACTTTTATACCGCCCCTCTGGGTGTTACCCCACTCTTGGGCGGTGAACAAACAGTAAATGAATAACAATACCCACAACAAATCAAAACCCAGCACATCATAGACTAAAATAAAATAAAGTTAATTGGCATCAGGGGACATCGAGACTAAACCTAACTGGCTAATAGAAGTGGAAACAAGCAGGCAAAGATCTCCCAATTTTGCTAAGGAGGGTAGTTCAAGGTCATCTAGGCACCTTTACCCCAACAGGTAAGAAGACCTGCCTTGAATGCACGGTACCAACAGGTTGGCTTCGTAGGGCAGGGATTAGGAAGGGTGGAAGAGAGCAGGGAAGGTTGGCAACCACTCCACTGCACCCACTCCACTGCCCTGAAGACCATTCAAAAGTACCACCTGCCTCTGGAACCGGATCAAGGTGGGCCAGATTGACCCTGGTGCCCTTCCTTCCTGGCTCTCTCCTGCCAACCCACCGGTGTCAAGAAACCTGGCACCAGCACAGAGACATCCATCCGGGGCAACCCTCTACCCACTACCACCTTGGATAGCTCCACCTGCCCCACACCTGCCCCACACCTGCCCCCCTTCATACCTGTCTTAGAGCTCCCAGAGCGGCCAAAGTTCCAGAAAGCCCAGCCGCCCTTGGCACCAGGGGGGCTCCGCTTGCGGTTGACATTGCCCATGGTGCCCTTTCCCTGCCTGCCTCGGCCAGCCGGCCTCACCCCACCCTGCCCCCTCGCCGCCACCGGGGGAGGGAGGAGGAGGAGGAGGAAGCGGGTGCTACATGGCTGGCCCAGGCGAGCCTCCCTTCTCCTTGGCCACGGTCCAGCGGCGCCCAGCAAAAGGCATGCTGCAGCAGGAGGGTGCTGGGCTCCGGTGTCCCATCCCTGTGGCTCACAGCTCAGCCCATCACATCCTCCCCACGGGGCTCAGAGCCAATGGCAGGGGAAGCAAAGGAGGAGCCTGGTGGGGTGGGGGCCTGGTTTTGGGGTGGGGGAGTGGTTCCATCATCCTCTCCCTATAGCTTTGCTACCACCTGCCTCCCATTGGCCATCCTCTCTCTCTATCCCTCCCTCCCTCTCATTCCTTCCTCAGTTACTACCTGTGGAATTCATTTGCAGTCAAAATACTGTACAGTATACGATTTTACTTGCTTACAGAGCGTGATTTTAAAAAATAAACACTTGTCTTTCACTAGAGCAGGGGTACCCAAACTTTTTGGACCACAGGCCGGTCACGTGGTTCAGGGAGCTGGTCACTATGGCCGGAGGCCGTATCTGGTCCCTAATACCAATTCATCCAGCCCATGAAGCCCTCATTACTCCTGGAAGCAGAAGTAAAATGTGTCCATATGGGCACATTTTACTTCCACTTCCAGGAGCAACAAAGGCTTCACAGGCCAGATGAATTGGTGTCAGGGGCCAGATCTGGCCCTCGGGCTGTAGTTTGGATACCCCTGCACTAGCGCCTTCCTTTTCTTCTACCAAATCCTCTTCCTCAACTTCATTTAACTTTTCGTTATTTCCTTTCACCTTCATTTTAGGTAAAGGTCAAGGTCTCCCTTGCTTGAAAGCCAGTCGTGTCTGACTCTATGGGGTTGGTGCTCATCTCCATTTACAGCCAAAGAGCCAGTGCTGTCTGAGTCTACAGACCTTTCTGTGGTCATGTGGCAGGAATGACTAGACGCCAGAGCACATGGAATGTTGTTTACTTTCCCACCAAGTGGTACCTATTTATCTCTGTCCCAGCTCCTGCCAACCTAGCAGTTCAAAAGCAAGAAATTGTGTGGTTCAGAGAGACTTGGGCTTCGGGGAATTGAAGTCCAAGAACACCTGGAGTGCCAAGGTTCACCATGACTGGACTATTGAAATCTGCCAAAAGGTCACCATCATCTTTGCATCATCCCACAAGGCCTTTCTCTGAATGTGCTGTGATGAAACTGCAGTCCCACAAGGAAAAAACCCGGAATTAAATCACAATCATGCTTGTTTCTGTACAGCTCAAATCCTCACAGGGACACAGAGGCGAAAACACCTCCCTTTTTGCATACAAACACACTCATTTCCCAGCCATGTGGCTGAGTTTTTACAAGCGCAAATGTAACCCTTTGTTTACAACACACACCCCAAAAGGACACATCTCCAAAGACGTTATTTGTAAACTAACTCAGAACTTGTTTGTGGCCAAAATTCAGGGCAGAGGAGAAGGAGTTCTTCCCTGCACAGCACAGAATTAAATGGACTGTGAAACTCCTTCCCACAAGATGAAGTGGCGGTTGCCACAAAGACCACTCAGGCTCCAGAGAACCTGAGTTTGAATCCAAAGGTCCTTAAAGGAAGACTGGGGAAATTCATGGAAGTTAATTCCATTGATGGCCACAGGTCAGGATCGCTAGCGATCACTTCCAGTATTGAAGGCAGTACATTTCTGTGTTATTTGTTGTTGGGGAACATGAGATGCGAGGATCTGGTTACATTCAGCTCCTGGTGGGTCATTTTCCACTACACAAACAGAAGACTTATTACAGTGGCCTTTGCTCCAATCCAAATCCTTATATTGTAGACCACCAGACATGACTTATGCTCAAACATCTAGACCAGGGGTTCTCAACCTTAGGTCCACAGATGTTCTTGGGCATCAATTCCCAGAACCAAGCTTCTTAACCACTGAGCCACCCCTCTCCCTAGAAGAGCCAGTGTGATGCCACCACTGACCAGTGGCCCCATCCAGTGGCCACAGGAACAATGCGTCCCTGTACAATCTCTCACAACTGGAAATTTATTTCCACCCAACCCTCACGCTGGGCTGACCCTTCCCCTACCACCCCAAATGTTCCCTTCCCCGCAGTTAAAATCTGCAAAAGGAATGGAAGAAAAAGCTTAACGAGCAAAGCCGATTAAGTGAAACTCACGAGCCAGTTATGGGTCACCGCAGGTTAGCCGGTGAAGGAGTGTAACCAATTTACAGAAGGGTGACTGGAGTTTCATAAGAAGGAAAGGAAAACTCTCCTGGATGGAATCAGAAGCAGGCCAGAAGAAGAAATGAACGTACAGGTGAAGATTGAGAATCATTAACAGAAATAAGCTAATTTATTGCCAGCCATTTCCTGCTAAGACCTGATTCCAGTCTGGTGAATTCCGATCTTCTTTTTTCCCCAGCCACAACCAAGAACAGCTGCAGCAACCAAAGTTGTGGGAAGAGATATGTTTCATGCAACCTCATCTGATATATGTTTCTTCAAGAGTTCAGTCCCACAGAATTCCCCAGGAGGAAACCTTCAAGACGGAAGCGCCTCTGATTCAGAAAAGCCAAAACCACCAACACTGGTCTGACAACTCACATCCTTTCTAAAATATATTTGTTCACCTCTCTAGAGCAGGGGTACCCAAACTATGGCTTGTGAGCCTGATCCAGGCCCTAATGCCAATTCATCTGGCCCACGCCACCCTCGTCGCACCCGAAAGCTGAAGTAAAACACACCCATTCGGGCGCATTTTACTTCCACTTTCAGGAGCTATGAGGGCAGTGTGGGCCAGATTAATTGGTGTCAGGGGCTGGATCTGGCCCACAAGTCATAGTTTGGGTACTCCTGATTTGAGGAGAGAAAATGTCATCCTAAAATCAATCTCATCCTGTTGCAAAACAGATTGCAAGGCATCTTTTACTTCTGCTTTCGGTGAGAGGAACCACGCAACCGGCCTGCTGAACCATGTGAACAGCCCACAGCCTGAAAAGTTTGGGCACCTGCTCTAGAGTTATCTTTTTCCCTTCTTGTGTTCCAGAACAAAGCGTCCATGGTCATATTGTCTTCAGAAAGAAAGCCTTCCTTACACACAGATTGCCAAAGGTTGAGGGGAGTCTGAAAATCAGATCTCGGCTTTTGTTCCTTGCAAAACAAAACAAAAACATGTCTTGCACTTTTCTCTCGGTGGAAAAGTAGCAGTTGGTGGAGACACACCTT
The DNA here is from genome assembly GCA_030440675.1 of Furcifer pardalis. Lineage (NCBI taxonomy): Eukaryota > Metazoa > Chordata > Lepidosauria > Squamata > Chamaeleonidae > Furcifer > Furcifer pardalis. Next base: position 303,944,704 of record CP126890.1, on the reverse strand, counting down.
ACTTTGTTTAGCCCAGAAGCCTGCCTGGAGTTTCCAGCTCAAACCAGAAACTGGAGTCGTGTTGTTCGCATTCTCCGAAACGTCACTCTTGGCCTTCCAAAGCCGCCGGATTAACAAAATTATTGCACGAAACTATTTCAGCAATTAGGACCGAGAGCAATGAAAGGTGTTTTGGGCCAAGCTGAAGAAGGGCCGTGAGACAGATCTCTGTGAGAATCAGAAGGCCGCTTCCCAAAACTGGTGTTCTCCTGATGGGTTGGACTACAAATCCCATGCTGGATAAGACAATGGGAGATGTAGTCTGAAAAATTCTGAAAACCAGCCAGCAAAATGTCATTCTTCAGTTAATGGTCCCTGTTTATCTACTTGCAATGCTTTCGAACTGCTGAGTTGGCAGGAGCTGGGAGGGTAAGGTAAAGGGTAAAGGTTGCTCTTGCTCAAAAGCCAGTCGTATCTGACTATAGGGTTCAGTGCTCATCTCTGCTAATAGCCAAAGAGCCAGCGCTGTCTGCGTCTGCAGATGTTTCTGTGGACATGTGGCAGGCATGACTAGACACCAGAGTGCACGGTGGTACCTATTTGTCTACTTGCTATTTCTTGCTTTTGAACTGCTAGGTTGGCGGGAGCTGGGACAGATATGGGAGCTCACTCTGTTGTGTAGCACTTAGATCTCGAACTGCTGACCTGCTGACCTTCCAGAGTCCATTGGATAGGGCAGTATATAAATCTATTAAATTAAATTAAATTAAATCAAGTTCAGTGTCTTAACCACTAAGCCACCACAGTTCCTTCTTGAGGCTAGGCAAGAGCAAAACCAAATGAGAAGGTGGAGGAAGAAGCTGACTGGACAAGGAACAACATTTAAGGAGGATCTGGCTGAGGAACTCAACCTCCCCTAAGTCACCTGGAGGACCTTGAATAGGTTGAGGGTTGGAGTCCGTAAATGCAATTCCAACAGGCTCAAGTGGGGGCTGATGATGGACAGCAACATACTGCGTGAATGTGGAGAGAGACAGAATCCAGTTCATTTACTGGTCTGCCGATGACTGCCAGAGACACGCACCAATGAGGACTTGAGTTTGGTCAATGACAAAGCCAAGAAAGTGGCTTCGTTTGGCCAGTCCAGGATTTGATCAGCACACAAAGGAAACAGCAGCCAAATGCCATGGGCATTCTTCCCAAACAGAATGATTTTAGATTATAGACTAACGTAAAACAGAGATGATGTAATAGGGGTTCAAATCTCAATCTCATCTCAACCACAGGTTTCATTTAGCTCTTTAGATGAGCTCATGTATGTCTCCTACATCACTTGGATAAAACCTCCAAGGTGCAATTTTGGCACTGGATCGCCCATCATCATCTTCCACGCACCCACCCACTGTGGGGAGGGGTACAAAACCCTCCCAAGAAAAAAGATGGAAGAGGTGGTGGTAACCCGGGAACATACCAAATGGCTCATATAAGGACTGCCCCCCTGGGTTGGATTCTGGGAACATTGGAATATAGCCCTGTGTTGTTTTTAACTTCTGATGGTTTTAACTCTGACGTTTTAGTGTTGGGTTTTATTTTTGTTTTTATTTTGGATGTAAGCCGCCCAGAGTCGGGTCCTCCCGATTGGGGCGGGGTATTAAATTTAATAAATAATAATAATAATAAAAAACCACCCCCCAGAAACAGCTCAAGGAGTGGAAAAGTAAACAGGGTAGCTGTTATGCATTGGCATGTATTTTTCAAACTCTCACCTGCCGATTTCAGTGCCCTGGGATGCCCTGTCTGCTTTGTCCTGCATCCCTGAGCCTAAATCCCTACCCTACAAGGCCACTGGAGAGATTACTGAGAGAATATACATGAGATGCTACATGAATTCTTATTTATTCTGCCACGCCTCCAGCTTTCACTGGCTGATCCACCCAGTCTCCTCTTATCTGATCAGCTGCTTCCTGAAAACTTTCCATTGTCTCTGAAGTCTCTTCTCTTCCCTAGATCTCTTTCAACTGCAATTGACCCCCAAGCCTTCTGTGTATGGACAGGGGCTGTTTTCCCCTGTGCCTTGCTTAATGATGCTGTTTTGTTTTATACTAGCCTGCCTTTCCCCTTCTGCTGCTACCTGCAAACTTATGGAGTGGAATGGTTGGGGAAACATGTTCTTTGCCCAAAGAATGAAAGTTACTTTTTGGAGGGAGAGATGCTAAACTCCTTGTGGAAAATGGGTGGGTGGGTGGGCGGGCAGGCAGGTAGTTAGGTAGGTAGAGAGGCAGGTGGGTGGGTGACTGGCTATATAGGTAAATAAATAAATAAATAAATAGATAAATAAATAAATAATAGAGCTTTTGTATTTTTAAAATGAGTTTTAATATGTTTTAATAAGTGAGTTTTGTCTTGTTAGCCGCTCAAAGTAGGAAAATCTCCTAGTTAGGCATGATATAAATGGAATAAATGGGTGGGATAGATAGACAGACAGACAGAGAGGCAGACAGATAGATAGATATTTCTCCCTTAGTTTTGTTATCTGCCTATTTTCTGATGGAACCTGTATTTTGATTGTTTGTTTGACCTCTATCCCATTAACCTTTTCTCTCAAGATCCAAGGCAGCTAACAATTCATCTAAAAAATGAAACATTGGACGTTAGAAATATTAAAATGCAAACATTCCCTTAGAACAGGGGTTCCCAACTTAAGGCCTGTGGGCCGGATCTGGCCCATTGCACAATTTTATTGCCCTGCCACCCCTCCAAGGGTATTCAAGGAAAAAATGGCCTCTCCTTCAAAGTTGTTGGGACAAAATGGCCACCCCCTTCATGCAGGTAGTGCAAAATGGCCATCCGGCCCTCAAAGCTGACAGAGTGTGTGACCCGGCCCCCGGCTGGAAAAGGTTGGGAACCCTTGCCTTAGAATGAATAAATACTACTCTGATTAAAATGTAATGTGGCTCTTTCATTGGAGTCATCTGTCACAAACTTTTTGGTTGGTAGCAAGTCAAGGGATGGATAATAGGAATAAAATCTCAAAGGGGTGGGGGTGGGGATTACTGATGTGTGAATAAATATCTGCCTTTGAACAGAGCTACCTGTCTTTTTCATGCTCTGTGTTTCAATGGTGAGGCCTCAAGTATGCTCTAAACTTCACACCCACACAAATTCCCAGACATTTCTCATCCGAGTGGTAAAAGATTATAGGTGTCTTTCTTAGCCTTGCTAGAAAAACTGCTGGTGCTGTTGGAGATTCAAGTCTCCACTACTTTAGTCATCACAGCAGACAGCCAAGGATGATGGGACCTGTAATCCCTAGGTGTGCGGAGAGCTACAGGCTCAACCCCCACTGGGAATGTTTTGTGTATGAGGCCCATTTCTCCCCTCACCCACTGCTTGCATCCATGTAAAGAGGGGGCCAGGAAAGAAACCCAGCTCTGCAGGACATTTTAGCACCTAGGCCAGTTATGGTGAATCTTGGCACTCCAGCTGTTCTTGGACTTCAATTCCCAGAAGCCCATGGTTATGTGAATCCACATGAATGGGTTTAATGTGCGTCCCAGAAGACTTGGGCTTCTGTGAATTGAAGTCCAAGAACACCTGGAGTGCTAAGGTTTGCCATCACTGACCTAGGCTAACTTTTCACATGGGATGTGTAACCTGTCTGGTGCCAAAGGGCTAGAAGAGCCAGGAGGTGGGAAGGATAAAATTTAGTTATTTTGATAAACGGAGGAGGAGGAAAAGGAGGCAAAGAAGAGGTTCCTTTGCCAGCTATAGGGAGAAAGAAGGAACAGTTTAACCATTGGGATACATCCTCATATAAACAGGGAGGTCGTGAGCTCCAACTGCCAGCCTAGCAGTTTGAAACCAAGAATTTGCAAGTAGATAAACAGGTACCGCTTCAGTGGAGAAGGTGACACTGTTCTGTGCGCCTAGTCATGCCTGCCACATGACCATGGAAACATTTGCAGATGCAGACAGTGCTGGCTCCTGGGCTGTAAACGGAGATGAGCACCAAACCCTAGAGTCAGACACGACAGGCTTTCGACCAAGTGGAAACCTTTAATTTGAACGTCACTTCCCTAGCTCTGCTGTAGTTCCAGGCTGTCAAATCCATTTAAACTTCTGATGACAGCAATTCCCTTTGCAAGTTATGAGAGATGTTCAAAGGAACCACATTTCCTTTGCCAACCCAGTATGTTTTCACAACCAAGCGTGAGGTTTTGAACCCAGGTCAATCGAGTCCAGGTCTGATATACTATCCAGTTCAACCTAGTTCTAATCCAGTTAACGGTCAACCTTGGCACTCCAGATGTTCTTGAACTTCAATTCCCGGAAGCACTGATCAGCAGGAGCGCTGACTTGGGCTTCTGGGAATTGATGTCCTGGAACATCTGGAGTGCCAAGGTTCGCCATCACTAGCGCTTCCCAGAAGTGAGTTTGATTGTGTTCAGTTCTGTTTGCCCCCCTGAGTAAGTTTGTCCCGGAATGCAGCCAAGATCAAGGATGTAACGGAAAGCAATGCAACACAACAGGAGTGGGTGGAAAGATAACAGATTCTGCTGCTGACAACGGACTTGTCAAACCCTTTGTCACAAGACACTTATCACAAGATCACACCCAGGCCATGAACCCAGCTTCGTTTTAAAACAGGAAGACGCTGAGCGCCTGAGCGTTACAACTACTGTACCTGAATCCTGGCCCAGGTTTCTTGGCAGTGGCTTATGGGAGAGCATTGCAAGTGCCAACATTTGGACTACAGTTCCCAGGATCCACCAGCCAGCCGTGCATTCTGGAATCTGAAGTCCAAAAGGATGAAGATTCCCAACTTCTGGGGAAAGATATAGATGTGGTTAGGAGATGTTGGGGTTTATAAAATCACATCAGCCCTACCTTTCCAACTTGCAAGCAGTGGGAAAACATCGGAGTTTGCAGTAATAAGCTTTAAAAAAAAAAGGTATATAACACTGCATCACAAAAAAATTAATAAACATTGTCTGCTACTTGGTCTAATCCATGTGTCCTATACTAAATTAAATGTGCTGGATCCAAATCTGAAGTCCGATTCTGCCTAGGATGTCAGGATCTTAAGTTAGCAAATCTCACCCTCTTGATTAGGTTCTTGCGTTGATTACATGGGGTATATTTGCCACAAAGGTAGCAAAAATTGTCCGGTTAATTAACACAACTGCACCTACTCATCTTTAGCTCAAAACAGACTCACTCTGGCCTAGCTGTACTATCCAAAAAGATTGTTTCACACTAAAGACAAGCCATTGGTCCATCTTGCCTTATACACCTGTTTCCGACGTCAGCTCACTGACTTGCCCAGACATCCCTGGCCACTGCCAGAACATGTATGCCACCAGGGAACGTGATTCAGCTGAGGTGGCAGCAGGCAGAGCGGTAGCTGCAACTGTTATAATGTTCCCATGTAAAAGTATATTACCCAATTACTGACCATTTGAACAGCTATAGCACGCCTTAGAATCTGTACGTGATAAGCAGAATCCGAGTTCAGATTTGGAATCGTCACACTCGATATCATGTAAATCATATGTGTTATTCCCAGTAGCAAAATTGTTGATGTGCATTTGTAATAGATACAGAAAGACTGGGGAAATATTAGAAATTCTCTCCCTTTCTCTGTCTCCCTGGTTGTAATCTATTTCCAGAGACACGACAGGGAATTCCTTCCTCATTATGGGTTATTCTTTTTACGACAACTGCTCATTTGACACATATACCGCAACTTTCCTCTTCTCTAAGCAGATGGCACTTGGGTAAGTTCAGATGTACAAGAGAGTCAAATCCACAGCTAGAAAGCTTTCCCCCCAGATATACAATCTTCAGAGCAGGGAGAATTCCTCCCAGAAAATGGTTTATACAGAATGGTGTTGATTCTATGCCTAAGGGTTCTGAAGAAGGGAGGCTGTTTCAAAAGTGCAGTCCATCAACTCCCTAGCCTTTAATCAATAGTGTTTAAATGAGCGTCAGAATTGCAAAATTTCAGGGAAGCTGCAGAGGGCTAATTGCACCCATTAATCCATTAAAGCAGGCAAGCCTTGTCAAGAGGAGAAATGTGATGCTAATTCTAGACTCTAGAACATGTATTCAGTATCCCAGGGAGGGAGAGAAGACCACATCTTAGGACAGGGGTACCCAACCTTTTTGGGCCATGGGCCGATCACGTGGTTGTAAATCCCATGTGTTATTCCACGTAGCAAAGTAATTGATGTGCAGTGGTTGCAGTAAATGGACAGGAGCAGAAAAGTTGCAGGAAAGCCCTTGGTTCTCCTTTCAGCAAACCATGAGGACAAGGACAAGAAACCGACCAGACTGAGCCAGGAAAGCAAGTTGAATGGGAACAGAGTCTTTCATTTGGCAGCTTAGCCAAGAAATCCTGATTCATCCCCAGGTTGTGAGCAGATGGCACAGGATGGTCTATTGGCAACAGTTCAGGGCAGCATGATGGCACCTGGATGCTGTTTTACTTAACCCAGGTAAGACTCAGGAGGGGCCCTGAAACTCTACTTTGATGGACTACATCTCCCAGGATTCCCAAGCCAGAAAAATCTACATTTAATCAATGTTGGTTACCACTTAGGTTAGTGCCACAGATTCCAAGGTTCAGCTCCATGCTAAACCTTAGGCTGCAAACACAGTCCATGAAACCCGTGCTAGACATTAACTCCACACCCTGGTGCATTCCTTGGGGAGTTTAGGTCTATGCAAGGTGGAAGGGCAGGAACAGCTGGGAAAATGTGCGCGTACCCTCACAGTGCTGAGTCACATTCAAAGGATGTGAAGATGCAACCTCTAGATTGCAAACAGCAGTGCAGAAAGCAGAAGCGATCAGGCTTTTCATGCAGGGAAAAAACCCTTAGGATCAATCCTAATTAAATAGTATTAGAAGCCCTGGGGTTAAGGAAGGTCTTCCGACAGTGGAAGCAGCTGCTATCGGGACTCTTCGGATTGTTCTTGTTGTGGACGTCAGTTCCCAGAAGTCCTGGTCAGTAAGTTTAAAGAAGGGACACCCAAACTTTTTGGGCCGTGGGCCGGTCACATAGTTAAGTGGGCCAGTCACGTGGTTTCTCCCACCGGAAGCAGAAGTAAAACATGGCTTCCAAATCTGTTTTGCAACAGATATGTTTTGCAACAGGATGAGATAGATTTTAGGCTGTCATTTTCTCTGCTTAAACCAGGGGTGCCCAAATTATGACCCACAGGCCAGATCCGGCCCCCAACACAGTTCATCTGACCCATGCTGCTCTCATCGCTCCTGGAAGCAGAAGTAAAACCCTCCTGCATGAGTGCATTTTACTTCCGCTTCTGGGAGCAACAAGGGCAGTGCAGGCCAGGTGAACTGGCATCCAGAGCCAGATCCGGACCACAAATCATAGTTTGGGCACCCCTGGTTTAAAGAGAAGGGCTTACAAGAGTTATGGTCCAAAACAGAGCGAGAGGTCAAGTTTGCTCAACCCTGAAATGCTAAAGAAAGCCTGAGGCATCGCATCTGGGCAGGACAGGGTACTCTGAAACCTGAAACTGGACAAGAAACCCAGTTGACAGCACTTTTGAATGGAAACAGAAGTGCAGAAATTGGGACAATTTGTAAAGCAGGTAAGTCAGGATGAGCAAGAAATAACTGCCTGTTTCCTCGGACATTCCATGACTTAAACTACCTCTTATTGTTTGTTGTTTGTTTGTTTGCTTGCTTGCTTGCTTGCTTGCTTGCTTGCTTGCTTGTTTGCTTGCTTGCTTGCTTGTTTGTTTGTTTGTTTGTTTGTTTGTTTGATTGATTGATTGATTGATTGATTGATTGATTGATTGATTGATTGATTGATTGATTGATTAACATTTCTGAATGCCACTTGGTTCCAGTGAAAGCCATGCATCCTGCAAGTAACAAAGCGTTCTCATAAAATGAAGGCATTAAAATGGTCATCACCATGCCAACTCAAATTTGTGTCCCCGAGTGGATTTGCACATTCTTCCAGTCATTTTTCCAGGCCCAAGATAAATCCACCTAATTAATTGACGAAGCAGCTGTCCCTCCTAGAGATAGACATTCCACCCTCTCTAGACATTAAAGACCTTCCCAGAAAAACACACAGAAATTGCATTTAGAAGCTGCCGTCTCCCCAAAGGCGGAAACGCTCCCTCCTTAGTGTGCCTCGATCCATACTTAGCAAATTAGCCTACTTTTGTCTTGCAAATTAGCTTGCATTTGTAACAGGCCAAGTAGAAAATAAGGATGGCGGTGGCTTAGTGGTTAAGATGCTGAACTTGACAACTGGAAGGTTGGCAGGTCAGCAGTTTGAGACCAGAGTGTTGCATGACAGAGTGAGCTCCTGTAGTCTGTCCCAACTCCTGCCAACCTAGCAGTTCGAAAGCAAGAAATTACAAGTAGATAAATGGGGACCACTTCGGTGGGAAGGTAAACAGTGTTCTGTGCTCTGGTGTCTAGGCATTCCTGCCACATATCCACAGAAACATATGCAGACACAGACTCTTTGGCTATAAACAGAGATGAGTACTCAACCCTAGAGTCAGATACAACTGGCTTTCAAGCAAGGGAGATATTTACCTTTACCTAAGTAGAAAACAGCCAGGTTTGCATCTTAGCTGTGTCAGGGATGGAGCACTGAAAAGTTTACCTGGCAGGAGGGAAACCTTCAGAAGAGGAAGAGGAAGATGAGGAGGAAGTGTATGATCTGACCAAGGATCCCACCACAGCAAGATTGGAACAGCCACGGACAGTTTCAGGGCTTTCCTATGATTCTTACAACCTACAATGTTTAGGAAGATGTTTTATGTCCTGTCTTGTCAACAAACAACAACCAATTGCTCTTCCCTTTGTGTATTTTGAGAAGAGAGAGTGACTGGGTTCTCCTCTCCAGAGACAACTCTTCTTTGAGCTAAAGAAAGCCCAGCAGAAGCCCAAATCTCTGTGAATCCACACGAACGGGTTTACTGAACGTGTTCTTGGACTTCAATTCCCAGAAGTCCAAGTCTCTGTGAATCCACACGAATAGATTTACTACTGCATATGTGCAGTAAACCCATTGGTGTGGGTTCACAGAGACTTGGACTTCTGGAAATTGAAGCCCAAGAACACCCAAAGTGCCAAGGTTCACCACCACAGCAGTAGAATTTTCCTTTGGACTCTATTAACTCTCAGGTTTGGCAACCAATTCTAAGTTCTGCCTTCACAGTTGTGTAGAGCAGCCAAAGTCCTGGTTGACACCAAGAGGAGGGAGCCGAAGATTAAGAAATCCCTCCCATCTCTGGTTCATATTCCCCTCCCAGGACAAGCCAGCTTTCCTTCCGGTTGTTCTCCAGCTAATATTTACCTTCTCCACCCCTGAGGCTTGGGATTGTCCTTGACTTAAAGGTGGAATAGGTCTGAAGCCTAAAACTAGGGGAGATGAGGGTGCTTTAGGTTCACAGAGGAGCAAGAAGGTCAAGGTCACCCTGGCTCAAAAGCCAGTCATATCCAACTCTAGGGTTCAGTGCTCATCTCCATTTATAGCCAAAGAGCCAACATTGTCTGCGTTTGCAGACATTTTCATGAACATGTGGCAAGCACGGAACACTGTTTACCTTCCCACTGAAGTGGTACCCATTTATGTTCTTGCAATTGCTTGCTTTTGGACTCAGGTTGGCAGGACTGGGACAGACAACAGGAGCTCACTCTGTCGTGCAGCACTCGGGTCTTGAACTGCTGACCTGCCGACTTTCCGGTTGTCAAGTTCAAAGTCTTAACCATGAAGCCACGAGAAAGAGGGTAAGAACAAAAAAAAGCTACACATGAACAAGTTGACTTCCATTTCACTGTCAAGCTTGAGAGAAATTTCTGTGCCGATACCTGACAAACCAATTGCCCAGTCTGCTTTGGTCAAGGGGACTTGAGCTCTTTCCAGCATGACCCATGAAAGGGCCAGCAAAGTAATAAAAGCAACCAAGCAAGAAACCCCCAGAACTGCCTTTGACAAAATTCCCCCGCTGTCCAAAAGCTCTTACAACATAACGCATTGGGTCTATCCAAAACTGTCACTCCCCAGCTACAGCCTTGAGTCGGTAGCAGTTGAGCAAGGCTGTCAAGGACTGAAGGTCACTCCAACCTGTAAGCAACTTGACAACACAACAACAACAGCAGCAGCAGAAGCAAAACAATCAGGCTGAAATTAGGGATAACCTAGCATGAATGTTAATTTATCAAGTCCCACCCATTCATTTGACTGGGTCTCAGGTAGTCATTAATCCGTGGTGATCCTCGAAGGCATCAGCAAGTTTCAACAAGTATCTTCCAACAGTTGTGCTTCTGCCGAATTTTAAAGCTTCATTATTGTGACCCTGTTACCAATGGTGTGTGTGTATGTGTGTGTGCTTCTTCGGAGGAGTGGCTCGTGCAAATTGCACAACATTGTTGCACTAAGACGCGATTAGCAATCGCATTGACACTTCCATACCGTCCCATAGCACTTAGTGCATTCTCTGGCTGGTTCACAAGTTAATTCGCATCCTTGCCCCCAACATGCTGGGGACTCATTTTACCGACCATGGAAGGCTGGGAATCAACCTTGGGTCCCATCAGAATCAAACCCACACCTTTCGGGCCACAGTACAGCACTTTAATGACTGTGCCACCATGGCTCAAAAAAGCAGCCAACTAGTAGGCTGTATTTCTTGAATGATGGGGGGGGGGATCCCTAAGGTGGCAATAAGTTGGGCCCCTCCTCATGCCCAATGACAACCAGGTAAACGGTAAAGGTTGCACTTGCTCAAAAGCCAATTGTAACCGACTCTAAGGTTCAGTGCTCATCTCTGTTTATAGTCAAAGAGCACTGTCTGCATTTGCAGATGATTCCATGGACATCAGCGCTGGCTCTTTGGCTATAAACAGAGATGAGCACCGAACCCTAGAGCCAGACATGACTGGCTTCTGAGCAAGGGTGACCTTTACCTGTTACCCATGCAAAAGGAGAAGGGGGTGGCAGAGGGTGAGAGGCTGGGTGGAATCTTTGACACAGAAGGAGTAGATCCGGACAGATTATGGAGGATGGCAGAGGAACCTGGCATGCTGTGGTCCATGGAGTTACAAAGGGTCAGACTTGACTGTATGACTGAACACCAACCCACGCATGGGCACATCCACACTGACGTATATCCACAAGGACAAAGATCAAGATTGGGCTGGCCTCTTATCGCTTCTCGCAAGGACCAAGAATGGGCCAGAACACCGAGAATGTTAGGCTCAGCTTAGTGTTACATCTAGGCCCATGACAGCGAACCGTGTCACTCTAGCTGTTCTTGGACTTCAATTCCCAGAAGCCCAAGTCCCCTGTGAATCCACACAAATGGGTTTAGCGGGCTTCTGGGAATTGAAGTCCAAGAACAGCTGGAGTGACAAGGTTTGCCGTCACTGAACTAGGCCAAATCACCAGGTCCTGTGCAGATGGGCCACGGACACATCTGGCTCCATGCCACCACTTGGCGAAACCCCCTGATTAAACCATACAGAGCCAGAACCGCCTCCTCCGGCTCAGACCTGTTTGAGAATGCTTGCCAGGCAAATGGAACTCCTGGCTGGTTTCCACAGCTTTCAACTAGGCAGAAAGGTAAGGAACTGGAGCCAAGAATATGAGAGAGAGAGAGAACTCCGACCCAAACAGAACAAACTTCGTCCCTGGAAGTCTCAGGAGAGGCAGGGAACTGCTCTGCCCACCCACCCCAAAAATCTGGAGCTTCTCCAAACATCTCCCAGGATCCTAGACCTTATGACTCAGAGACAGAACTTGTTCACCGAAGCAGGAAAAGCCTCTGGTACAATAATAATAATTTCAAGTCAGAAATTATTCTGGGTTGAAAGGATTTTTTGCTGGAGGAATTCCACTCAGGGGAAGCCCGGATGAGGCTCCTTTCATGTCCCCAAGATATTTTCCCCACCAAAGTGGTCCCTATTGATCTACAGTACTTGCAATTTCTTGCTTCTGAACTGCTAAGTGGGCAGGAGCTGGGACAGAGATGGGAGCTCACTCTGTCGTGCAGTACCCGGGGTCTCGAACTGCTGACTTGCTGGCCTTCCAGCTAGCAAGGTGAGCTTCTTAACCACTGAGCCACTGCAGTCCCAGCCTCTGGTCAAAAATGGGAATTTCAGAAACCACATTTCTATGCAGCCACCCAGAACTGTCTCTTGCCTCCAAACAAAAGGTAGATCCATCTCTCTCCCATGTCACCCCCACACCACCCCCAAATGCACAGAGATTGCCCCACCCCAAAACCAGGACGGTGTGCAGCCAGAGCACGATCTAACCACATTTCCTCACCTCTAGAGGAAACCAAACCAACAGGTCACAGCTGTGAGGATTGGGATGGGATCAACTTTTTGGGATCATCTGATCCTTTTTCAAAAGGGAGGAGGGAGGGATGAAGCCAAGTTCTGCTCAGGTAGGGTGGAAGCCAAAGTGCCAGGAAGATACCAGGGCCGATGAACCAGGCTGTGCCTTCCCAGTGGTTAAACGGGGGTCCCCGGGTTGAACCCCAAAAGGCATCACCTTGAACCTGGTATGGGAGAACCTGGGCCTGTCTTTCAGCCTTCCCTTGGCAAGGGGGGCGACTCCAAGGCGACCCTACTGGCCGGAGAAGCTGAGTCCAGGGTTAGGCTCCCGCCACCGCCAGCAAGAGCTCCCCTGCCCATGTGCAGAGCGCCAGTGCAGCCAACGCCACCTTACCTTTGCCCTCCTTCTTCTGCTTCTTCTGCTTCTTCTTCTGCTTCTTGGGCTTCTTGCCTTCGGCCGGGGGCGCGTCGGGGTCCGGCTGGCCCGAGAGAGGAGGCGGCGTTAGGGGCTTCTTCTTCCTCGGTCCCCTGAGCCAGCTGAAGGCCCGCCGGAGCCTGGAGGAGCCCGACTTGGGCTTCGGCGCCGGCGGCTTGGGCGACGGAGGCAGCAGGGGCCCCTGGGCCGGCCACGGCTCCTCCGAGGGCGCGGCAGGTGCGCTCTTCCCGGACATCGCCGAAGGCACCGGAGGACGCACCGACCCAGCGACGGATGGACGGGGAAGGCCCCTCCCGCCGCCGCCGCCGGGGCTTCACCGTCCGGTGGGGCGAGCCATGGGGGGGCGGGAGGGAGGGGAGGAACCGACGCCGCCGTCGGGCTTGGCGCGCCTGCCCCGGCCGTGCGCTATGGAGACGCCGCCCGCCCCGCGCTGTGCCCGGAGGGGATCCGGCGCCGGACCGGTGAGAGGGAGGGAGGGAAGGAGGGGATTGGGGTGGGGTGAGGTGGGGGGTCGACGCAACGGTGCCGCACGGCGGGCCTTCCCCGTCCGCCTCCTGCCCGCCTCCCCGCGTCGGATCGGCCAGGCGCAAAGTTTCTCCCGGGCGCGCCGAAGGAAGGCGGGGGCGAGGCCGACCGGCCGGGATGGGCCAGGCGGGGCTTTGCCTGCCTGCCTGCGAGGGAAGCGGCCCCCTCCCTCGTTCCCTCCCTCCTCCCCCCTTTCCTTCTTTCCTCCCCGCTTTCTCTCTTTTTTTCCCTTCTTTCCTTCCTTCTCTCTTTCCTCTCTCTTCTCTCTCTTTCCTTCCTTCTCTCTTTCTTTCCTCCCTCTCTTTTCCCCTCCTTCCCTCTCTCCCTCCCCTTCCCACCTCCGCCCCACCCCGCGAAGAGGGGCCGCTAGGGGGGAGGGCCCTTCCTGGCGGGACCGACCGACCTACTGCCTGCTGCCCCTATCCTGAAGCGCGGAGGGGCCCCGGGATCCGTGCTCAGCCAGCTGTGGGATCCAGAGAGGCCGGAGCACCCGAGCACGTGCAGAGGGCTCGGACGCCGCCCGTGCGCCTTGTTGCTCTCCGCTCGCCCGGCCTCGGAGGCGAGCGGAGAAACCGCTCGGTCCGGAATCCTGTGAGTTAGGATCGCAGGCGAAAGCCGGAGGGTGCGAGAGCGACGCGCCAAGGTTTCTCCGGGCCCGTCTTCCCGACGCCCGAGAGCATGTGCAGAGTGCCTCCTCCGACGCTCCAGTGCGGGATCGCCTTTGGTTTGCCGTGGGACAGCTTTAGTGAGCGTCCACAGGTCCCCTCGAAGATGTTTCCATGTGAAAGATGGACTTTGGAAGTCTGTATCGGCAGAGGATACTACCCTAATGGCAGAAAGTGAAGCAGACCTAAAGAGCCCCTTGAAAAGGGAGAGTGCAAAAGCTGGCCTGAAACTCAACATCTAAAAAACCAAGATCATGGCAACCACCAGCCCCATCACTCCCTGGCAAATAGAAGGGGAAGAAATGGAAGCAGTGACAGACTTTACCTTCTTAAGATCAAAGATCACAGCAGATGGGGACTGCAGCAACCATGAAATAAAAAGACATTTACTTCTTGGGAGGAAAGCAATGAGAAGCCTAGGCAGCTTAATAAAAAGTAGAGACATCACCCTTCCTGCCCACAAAAGACCGCATAGTCAAAGCAATGGTCTTCCCTGTATGGCTGTGAGAGCTGGACCCTAAGGAAGGCTGATTGCAGAAGAATAGACGCATTTGAACTGTGGTGCTGCAGGAGACTCTTGAGAGTTCCCTGGACTACAAGGAGATCAGATCAGTCCATCCGGAAGGGAATCAACCGCAACTGCTCCTTGGAAGATCAAATACTGAGGCTGAAGCTCAAGTCCTTTGGCCACACAATGAGAAGAGAGGACTCACTAGAGAAGGCCTTGATGCTGGGAAAGATTGAAGACAAAAGGAGAAGGGGGCAGCAGAGGATGAGGTGGCTAGATGGCATCGTTGACACAGTGGGTGTAGATCTGGGTGGGCTACAGAGGATGGCAGGTGACAGAGGAACCTGGTGTGCAGTGGTCCATGGAGTCGCAACGGGTCGGATTCGGCTGTGCAGCTGAACAACTCGGTTCTCTGTAGCCCACCTGGCCAGGGTGGCGCTTCTTCCAATCTCTGCTCTGACAAAAGAGAGTCCCAACCCATGTCTGGCACACGGGGGAGTTTGGTTTGCTGCCGATGAACAGCCTCGTCTCCTTCTCAAGATTGCGCTTGGGAGGCGGAGGCAGTGCACTTTGCCATAAATGGGGCCCTGCAGGTCCTCTGAATTGGTGGAAGTGGCCTTCTAAAATTCTCAGCTGTTTTAAATCATGTGCCATCAAGTCAAGCCTGACTTACAGAGACCCTTTCCAGGGTCTTCTAGGAAGAGAAACACAGAGAAGTGGTTTTTCCCTTCCTTCTCTCTAGGGGGTGACCTGGGACTGTGCAGCTTGCCCAAGGCTACCCAGGCTGGCCCTTCTCCCTAGAGAGACACAGTGAGGAAATCAAACTCCCAAACTCCAGCTCTCAACCAGATACTAAATCACAGCTATCCAGCCAGCCTGAATAGCTTGTTTACACATTTTTAATTTATTTCAGTTAGTCTTCAAACTGCTACAATTTTTGTTTTGTTTATTCTCTGATATGACTTATTTCATTGACTCTTGTCTGCTCATTTGTAACTGTTTTGTAATCTCTTGCCATTTGGATTGTAGATGTTTTCTTTCGTCATGTATTTAAGCGCCTTAAATCTTTGTACTGGAAGCAAAACAGGGCAGAAATCAAATCAACGTAAACATTTAGGCTCCGAGGTTTAGCTGTGTTATGTCTGCACTACGAATTTAATCAAGTATCAAACCCTAGGGACAATAAACTCTACAAACCCAAAGGTACTCTCTGTTCTGTGTTAAGTACAACTGGTGTGCACTGTGCGTATGTGTATGTTAAGACTTGTGAAGCCACACACTGATCAAGAAATGCTGCCCAGGATAAGCTGCAAATTTTTTTATTGTGGTTTTATCTTCAAAAAGAATTATCTTGTCTTCTCCTAATGACCTTGTGAGAAAGCCAGACTTACCAGAAAAGCACTGATGCTTTGCAGCAGGGTTACCAAACTAAGGCCCATGGGAAGGATCCGGCCTGTGGTGCCATTTCATGTGGGCCCCCTCCACCCCTCCAAGGCCATTTGAGAAACAAAAGTGGCTGCTCCTTTGAAGCTGTAGGGACAAAATGGCCACCACCACCCCCACCACCCCATTGTGCAGGCAGGGCAAGAAAGCCATCCGGCCCTTGAAGCTGACTGAGAGAGTGTGACCAGCCCCTGGCTTGAAAAGGCTGGGAAGCCCTGCTTTGGAGAGTGGAAGGCAAAAGGAAAAGAGGAAAGGCAAACAGAAGGTGGAATGACCCCATAAAGGAAGCCACAGCTTTGAGTTTGCAAGACCTGAGCTGCCAACAATAAGTGTCTTTTGAAGGTCATTCAAAAGGGGATACACACACACACCAACCCAGATTACTTATTAACCTCCCCTTTGTACTTGAGCCTCTGGCTTCAAGGGAAGGCCCCTCCTGGGACTGGCTTCCCACCCCGGCAGCCTCACCTGCCCTTGACCACTCGGCTTTCTTTTGTTCAAACTGTGTTTCTCGGCCATAATTTATGAAATTCTGATGGAGGGAGCCTTAAGAAGGCGGCTGCCTGTTAATCTTTAGCTCAACAGTACACCAGGAACACCACTCTATGCGCCCAACTTGCCTAGACATGTTTCGGCTGCTGTCTGGTGTGCAAACAATGGCCACAACATGGAGGCTGAGTTCTGGGGGCTTCTGAGCTACTGTGAACTAAGCCATGAACCATGGCGACATGGGACCCTCACCTTGTGTGCATCATTTTATTCGCGCTAATTAACATGAAATCACCACATTGTTGGCCCATGTCATGTTTTTCATGGATGAGGATGTAAGTCTCAGCAAATTCAGTGTTCCTATGTCTACACCAGTGTTTCCCAACCTTTGGTTTTTGAACTTCAATTCCCAGAAGCATACTCACAGTAAACCCGTTCATGTGGCTTCACAGAGCAGTGTTTTCCAACCAAGCTGAAGTTGTCCTACTTTGAGCACATCATGAGAAGGCAAGACTCTCCGGAAAAGATGATAAGGCTGGGGATGTTGGAAAGCAGCAGGGAATGAGGAAGAACAGATGTGAGGTGGATTGACTTTGAGAGGGAAGCCACAGCCTCAAGTTTGCAGGAGCTGAGCATGGCTTCAGAAAACAGAACATTTTGGAGAATGCTCATTCATAGGACTGCCATAAGTCAGAGACAACTTAGGTAAAGGGGAAAGGTCGTCCTTGCTCAAAAGCCAGTTGTATCCAACTCTAGGGTTCAATGCTCATCTCTGTTTTCAGTCAGAGAGCCAGCACTGGCTGCATCTGCAGACATTTCCGTGGACATGTGGCAGGCATGACTAGACACCAGACTGTTTGGTATACTGTTTACCTTCCTACTGAAGTGGTACCTAGTTATCTACTTGCAATTTCTGTTGAATTAGCCTTACATGCTCCTGTGAGGCTCCTGAATTTATTCATTTATTTGGCTATTCCAGAAGAGAGGGCAAAATCAGCTATCACAGATAAATCCATCACTGAAAGCTGAAAGCACATAAATACAGGAGATAAATCATTTCAGGCCAAGTTTTGCTTGTGAAAAATAAAAATCAGATTCTCCTGGCAATGGGAAAAGCCTTTTCTCCCTCATGGCCTCTGTCAAATAAAAAACGGAGAGCTTGTTTTGTTGACTGGTGACTCGGAAGCCCTGGAAGACCATTGTTATAAATCAGGGGTGCCTAAAGTACGGCCTGTGGGCCAGATCCAGCCCCTGACACAATTCATCCAGCCTGCACAGGCCACACCACCTATGCTGCTCCTGGAAGCAGATGTAAAACACACCTGTACAGGCGCTTCCAGGGGTGGTGTGGACTGGATGAATTGGTGTCAGGGGCCAGATCTGGCCCATGGGCCATTCTTTGGGCACCCTTGGTTCAAGCAGAGAAAATGTCAGCCTAAAAATCAGTCTCATCCTGTTGCAAAAGACAGATTGCAAGGTGTGTTTTACTTCTGCTTCCGGTGGGAGGAACCACGAGCCTGGCCCGCTGAACCATGTGACCGGCCCACTGAACCAAATGACCAGCCCACGGCCGAAAAAGTTTGGGCATCCATGTTATAAATCCTGGGACTTCCTTTTTCTCATTGCTAGCGTTTACTTTCGGATCATGGGTGGGCGCATGGAATGAACTCTCCTCATTGAATAGGCCAGCTTTGCTCCATTCAAGGAACGATTGGCAGAAACCTGAGTCCAAGGTTATCTTTCTCGAAGAGATTGTCCTATCTCTTGACCACGGGTTCAAGCCTGGTGTATATGAGTCACCCAGGGACAGGCAGATAAGAAGAGAGGCAATGTGGGTATATATTCTGCAGAAAGGCACAGCCCAAGAGGGTTGCTTTCCCCTTGCCCTCCGCGATCGCTTCCCATGCAGAAGCGAGGTGGAAAAGAGATGCATCCAGAATCTTTCACAAATCAAAACAGCAGACCACACTGTCCTTTCTCGGGACGGAAACGGCGCGTCTCTGCCTCTTTCTGTGGGTGGTTTCGGAACAAACGAACTGCAGACGAAAAAGAACATCATAGATTGCAAATGTTCAAAGGCAAAAAAACAGGCTTCCCACTCTGAGCAACAATTGCTTCCACATTTCACTCGGCACAATCCCAGGCCCCAAAAGGTTGTGGTGAATTGTGCATTTCTTGGGTCAAAACATTGTGCTCTTTCCTATAGGGCAGTGATGGCCAACCCTGGCACTCCAGGTGTTCTTGGACTTTAATTCCCAGAAGCCCAAGTCAGCACTCCTGCTGATCAGGGCTTCTGGGAATTGAAGTTCAAGAACACCTGGAGTGCCAAGATTGACCATCACTGCTATAGCGTGGTTGGTTGTGTTAGACAAAACCCCAATACAGTAGTTATAACCATCACCTGTCCGGCTGGACATCCTGCTACGGTAATGGAGTAGACCGTACAGCCAGCAACACAACGTCATATGTTGGGCGGCGGAAAATAACTTGACTCTCTAAAGGGGCCAATGGTTGCGGGCAGATGAGACCCTTTAGATGGGGTGATGGTTCCCCCTCAGTAAAGGAAGTGCTACTGGAAACCATCACATTGGGCCCAACAGCAAAATGATCAGAGGAGGAACTCTGGTTCCCAAAAGTCATGGAGGCAGAAAAGGCCACGCCAGATGGACTGGCTGTGAAGGCACACCTTGTCCATATCCTCAAGACTGTGGCAGTCCATTGCAGTCCTGGTGTTAAATCCTGCATGTCTCATTTCATACGTGCCACAGAAGGTGGCTCCAAGATCACAGTGTGTGAGTCACTTCACGCCAATGGCATTTTTCTTGTTTCAGGGGGAAATGCATTCTCGGATACAAGTTGCAGCCAACAATAACCATCATTCTGCACAGGTCACCTTAGATGGAGTTGAATGTGTTTTTTGTTGTCTTACCTTTTCTAGATCGACATGTAGATTGGCAATCTTGGGAATTGCACTTCTTTCTCTGAGTTCATTTCTTGTTTCTGTAAGCACAAAACTTAGGTCTGCAGGCTTTTCTCTCTAAAGACTCACTTTCCTCCTTCACTGTCACCAAATGGACTTTCTTAATCAATAGTATAGGGCAGTGGTGGCCAATCTTGGCACTCCAGGTGTTCTGGAACTTCAATTCCCAGAGCCCCTGATCAGCAGGAGTGCTGACTTGGGCTTCTGGGAATTGAAGTCCAAGAACACCTGGAGTGCCAAGGTTCGCCATCACTGGTATAGGATATAGGTTATTATTTTAGTTAAACTCTGTTTTTACCTTAACTCTGGTTGCTCTGCCACCCATGGATACCATCAACTGTTATTGTTTGTATATTTCTGCTTTTAACTATTATATACCACCACCCAGAGTGGGAAAATATCCAAAACAGCAGCACTGACAACAGCAGGCATTTATGTGTATTTTCCAGTTTATGTCTTCAAAAGGAACATAACAGTGAGCATAAAAATCTGGTATATTGCATTTAGCAATGATTAATGGTAGAGGCACGCTGCACATCTGATAATCTACAAGAGCCATGATTTCAAGGACAGTGGGAGCGGCACTTTGACCACATCTGGTCATCCCCAGCTGCAATCTTGATTTCTCCCCCTTCTCCCTTTATCCATCCTGTTTCAAACCTCCTCCCCGCCCACCCTCACTCAGAACAAATAGCCAGTTGTGCTCCCCAGCCTCAAACTAGACTGAGCCAGGGTCTACAGATGTACACTTGCTTGTGAGACAGTTACATGGGAACACACTGGCACGGCAGTTAGATGGTGGGACTAGGTTTGAAATCATGGCTTTAATCTCCTCTTGGGCATGAAGCTTGTTGGGTTACCCATTTAGGCCAAGCTCTGGCAGCTTAGCTGGCCTCCCAAGGTTGTCATGAGGGTAAAGTTGAAAGGAGGAAAGACATGGATTCTTCCTTGATGGTAGACATAGATGATGGAGATG
Organism: Furcifer pardalis; assembly: GCA_030440675.1. Classification (NCBI taxonomy): domain Eukaryota; kingdom Metazoa; phylum Chordata; class Lepidosauria; order Squamata; family Chamaeleonidae; genus Furcifer; species Furcifer pardalis. The sequence goes on along the minus strand of CP126890.1, from coordinate 303,924,366 downwards.
CATTTCCCAGCACCATTTAAACACGCTTTAGTGCTCCCCCTCTTAAAAAAGCCGTCCCTCGACCCTATGGTAATTTCCAACTACCGTCCAGTGTCTAACCTACCTTTTTTAGGTAAGGTCCTGGAGAAAGCTGTGGCGCAGCAGTTACGGGATGTCCTGGATGAAGCGGATTATCTGGACCCGTTTCAGTCAGGATTCAGGCCCGGATATGGCACCGAAACTGCACTAGTCGCACTGGTGGATGATCTCTGGAGAGAGCGGGACGGAGGGGAACCGTCTGTCCTTGCTCTCCTCGACCTCTCAGCGGCTTTTGACACTGTCGATCATGGCATCCTTCTGGGAAGGCTCCGGGGCTTGGGGATCCAGGGCACAGTGTTGTCCTGGTTTTCCTCATTCCTGAGGGACAGGACCCAGTCGGTGTGCCTGGAGAAGGAGATGTCCAGCCCTAGGCCCCTGCAGTATGGGGTGCCTCAGGGCTCGGTACTTTCTCCTCTCCTATTTAACATCTATATGAAGCCGCTGGGTGAGATCATCCGTTCCCACGGGGTAAGGTATCATCAGTATGCTGATGATACCCAGTTGTACATCTCAGCCCGTGGGGACCCAGGCGGTGCAGTGGAAGTCCTTTCCAGGTGCCTGGAGGCTGTTAAGGTCTGGATGGGGGAAAACGGGCTACAGCTGAATCCCGGCAAGACTGAGTGGCTATGGGTAAGGGGCCCTGTGCTAACACGGGAGTTACCAGCTTTGGTTCTGGATGGGGCAGTTTTGCCCCAAACAGACCCGGTGCGTAATCTGGGGGTCCTCCTGGACTCACGGCTACTGTTCAATGAGCAGGTGGCAGCCGTGGCCAGGAGGGCTTTTGCACAACTTCGTGTAATACGCCAGTTACGCCCGCTCCTAGACCGGGACGCCTTGCTTATGGTCATGCACGCTTTGGTCACCTCCAGACTTGATTACTGTAATGCGCTCTACATGGGGCTGCCCTTGGTGACCATTCGGAGACTGCAGCTGGTCCAAAATGCGGCAGCCCGGGTAGTGATGGGATGCGGGCGTTATGCTCGGGCCTCGCCACTGCTTCGGGAGCTGCATTGGTTGCCAGTTTGTCTCCGGGTGCAATTCAAGGTGCTGGTTATTACCTTTAAAGCCCTATATGGTAGTGGGCCAGGATACCTAAGAGACCGCGTCACCCTAAGAACATCTGTCCGTCCCACCAGGGCGGACCGGAGGGGCTCTTTTGTTGTTCCATCGGCTAGGGAGGCTCGCCTCGCTAGCACCAGGAAGAGGGCCTTTTCTGTATTCGCCCCGGCCCTCTGGAACCTCCTTCCAACTGAGCTGCGCATGCAGACAGAGCTCCTGTCCTTCCGGAAGAACTTAAAGACCTGGCTGGCAGGACAAGTGTGGGGTTCCAGGGATGGGGGATCCCATGTGGGGTGGTTAGTCTAGGGATACTACCCTTGACGACACCCCCAGATGCTGTTTTTAGTTTATGGATTTTAAATTTTTATATTGATGTGTTTTATTCTGTGCTGTAAGCCGCCCAGAGTCGGGCTTGCCCAATTGGGGCGGGTTAGCAAGTGTGAGAAATAAATAAATAAATATAAATAAATGGAGATGATGGTGTCTTATGGAAATGATTCATAAATAAACATGCAGAGGAGTAAGGATAAAAATCCTACACAAGCCCCATTGAATCCAATCCGCTTTCTGGGGCCAAGCATACTACATATTATATGACATACCCCCTGCCCAGGACTGCAGTGGCAGTTTGAGACCTGAGTGCTGCATGACGGAGTGAGCTCCCGTCGTCTGTCCAAGTTCCTCCAACCTAGCAGTTTGAAAGGAAGAATTTGCAAGTAGTTAAATAGATACCACTTCAGCAGGAAAGGTAACAGTGTTCTGTGTGCTTTGGCATCTAGTCATGCCTGCCATATGACCACAGAAACATCTGCAGATGTTTACAGTGCTGGCTCTTTGGCTGTAAACAGAGATGAGCACCAAACCCTAGAGTTGGATACGGCTGGCTTTTGAGCAAGGATGACATTTACCTTTTTTTTACCCTCTGCTTGAGAGAACTGAAAGATTTCACTGTACTGTATTTCTTGTTCCACTTCCCTTGCAGAAGGCCCTGATGCTCTATTGAATTTTGGAAAAGAAAGATATTCCATGATCCTGTTTGCATTCTGTTGACTATAAATAACTCAGGTTTGCTTGGGGTGTGTTTTCCGCAAACACCTCAGATTTCTCAAAGCCCGCCCTCCCATTGCGCAGCCCAGACTAAGCCTATCTCCTTGGCAGCCCTGAAATGTCATAGGTTCGATAAGGGCAGCCACACTGTTTGCTTATGAAGTGCCGGGCTTCCGAGAATTTGCAGCATTCCTCAGAGTGGGTGAAGGTGCAGATCCCAAGGCAGGATGTTGAGTTGAGACATGTCCCAAGCACCGGAGAGGGTGGAAACTTCCTTCTCTCTGCAGGGATCTAAGACAGTGATGGTGAACCTTGGCACTCCAGGTGTTCTTGGACTTCAATTCCCAGAAGCCCGGTAAACCCATTTCGTGTGGATTCACAGAGACTTGGGCTTCTGGGAACTGAAGTCCAAGAATACCTGGAGTGCCAAGGTTCACCATCACAGAATTTGGGCCTGGTTTAATCACCTTTGTAACTCTGCCTCCAGATGTGGAACTTCAGCAGGCTCTGCTGTTGTTCCATGCCAGTGGCTCCCAATCATTGGGGCTCCAGATGTTCTTGGTCTAAATCTCCCAGAAGCCTTTGCCATTGGCTGTGACAGCCAATATTTATGGGATCTGTAGTTCAAGAACATCTGGACACCTAAAGTTGGAAGCCACTGATATAGGCCACCAAATTCCTTCTAACTTAATGCCAAACTCTGAGAGCTAACAAGCTCTTAAGGCAGTTGATGGTGAACCTTGGCACTCCAGTTGTTCTTGGACTTCAATTCCCAGAAGCTCAAGTCAACACACCTGCTGATTAGGGCTTCTGGGAATTGAAGTCCAAGAACAACTGGAATGCCAAGGTTGGCCATCACTGTCTTAAGGTTTGACTATCAATAGCCTTACTAAAGCCTTGCAAACCTGTGGGTTCCTTGATCAAGTAAATCCATCTCATGTCAGGCATTCCTCCTCTCCTGCTACATTTCATGTCTCCCAACATCATGAATGCTTCCAACATGTCATCTTATGACAGGTCTAAAAGTTGCAACAGCTTCAGTTCATGCTTTTCAGCTCCAGGCTTCGTCTAACCTGGAACCCACTTGTACGGCTAAATTCTACATCTGCAGTTCTATAAAAAGCTGCCCTTTCTCCAGAAATGGAGATAAAAGTAGACTGGAAAAACTGAGTTGTTAAATTAACTAGTGCAAAAAAACTGAGATGGCAGATTTATTCCCAATGAAATAACCTTCTTCTTTGGCACATAGTTTACATGTGCGTGTGAATGGCCTCATAGGAAAACCTGTACTGGAACCAACTTGGCTGTGAATTTGTGTGGCTTGTATTTTACATTATAAGTGGGCACAGCAGGTTACCACATTGGTTCTCCTCTTCCATAGCTGGTTATTACCTTTAAAGCCCTACATGGTAGTGGGCCAGGATACTTAAGAGACCGCATCGTCCCAAGGACATCTGTCCGTCCCACCAGGGCGGATCGGAGAGGCTCTCTTATCATTCCATCGGCTAGAGAGGCGCATCTCTCTAGCACCAGGAGGAGGGCCTTCTCCGTGGCCGCCCCGGCCCTTTGGAACCTCCTGCCAACTGAGTTACGTCTCCAGACAGAGCTCCTGCCCTTTCGGAAGGGCCTAAAAACCTGGCTGGCAGGGCAGGTATGGGGGTCCAGGAACATGGGGTCCCATGTTGGGTGGCTGATATGATGGGACAGCCACCCCTCCCTCACTCTTTTAAACTTTTAAAATCTTTTTAAACCTTTTAACCTTTTTAAATCTTTTAAATTTGTGTAAATTCATGGTTTAATTCTTTTTTAATTGACTTTTAAGTAATTTATGAACTTTAAGGTTTTAATTTATGAATTTCTGTAAGCCGCCTAGAGTCAGGTTCGCCTGATTAGGGCGGGGTAATAAATCTAAATAAATAAATAAATAAATAAATAGCCTCTTCCATAGCATGAATCAAACAAACCTCACAATCGCTGAGATACTTCTGTTGCACAAGGCACAGGTCTTTAACCAGTGTAACAGTGAGCAAGGCACTCATAACAAAGAAAGTAAAGCCAGACATAGTAATTACTCGACTAGTTACAAAAAAGAAAACCCTTTTGCTAACATGTTAAAACAACAGCAACACAAGCAGCAAACTGCTGGTTTTCTTGTGGCACTAAAGAGAAACTTTATAGCCAGCACAGGATTGCAAATAACATAAGTGAGGGATTGCACGACCGTAATGTTGCTGAGCAGGATCCGTGCACAGCAGGATCAACCCCGAACAGATCCTTTGGTTGGGGGAAAGCAACATTTACTATATTGTGGTTTTGATATTTTGTACTTATTTATATGTTTTTGGCTGGTTTTTTTTACCAGTCTGTAATAGTTTCTAGCCAGAAAAGTAGTACACATATCTAGTTCGGTAGGACAGATGGACAGATGGATACTGGCCTCTTCTGACTTTATCTTTTTAGTAAAGGTAAAGGTTGCCCTTGCTAAAAAGCCTGTCATATCTGACTCTAGAGTTCAGTGCTCATCTCTCTTTACAGCCCAAGAGCCAGCGCTGTCTGCATCTGCAGATGTTTCCATAGACATGTGGCAAGCATGCCTCAACACTGGCGTGCACAGAATGCTGTTTCCCTTCCCACCGAAGTAGTCCCTATTTATCTACTTGCAATTTCTTGCTTTCAAACTGCTAAATTGGCAGGAGCTGGGACAGAGATGGGAGCTCACTCTGTCATGCTGTACCCAGGAATCGAACGCTGATCTTGCAGTCAGTGAGTTATTATTATTATGGAGTTCAGTGTCTTAACCACTTCAGCCACCGCAGTATCTTTTTACCTAGTTGAAATTCCACTGTCCAAGCCAACTGGCTCAACCTTCATCAACCTGCTTTGTGCAAAGATAAATCTGTGCATATATGTATTGCATATACACAAACACACACTATATAACCTTCTTTGCTTTCACAACCCCTGGAAAGTGCTGAAAGGCCGTGCATGTTTCAGGAGTGCTGAAACGTCCTGAGTGTTTCTCAGTAGCTGATTCCAGACTCTCTTGCTGTCATCAGTCACTCTTGCCCAGGCTCACTAGCTGGGAAGCGATGCTGGTGGAAATATATAACTTTGCACTTCCAAAGGAAATAGACAAGATATTTCAAATGATATTCTTGCAGCTGTTGAAAGATGCCACACTGGTAGTGGGGGCTCCTCTGCCCCTGGAGTAGACCAGATTATTTTATCAGCAACCTCCCAAGATGGACGGTTTAATGAACACACTCTTGGCCATAAAAACTCTGAGACATGGTGAGCAGCTGGTGTTATCAAGGGTCGAAAACCCTGTTAATGTGGTTAAAAAATAAGAAATACAGTTAAAAGGAAACTGGAGGCAGATTAGCCATTAATATTGCTCATTCCTTATGATCCTAATCTATCATTCACTGACTCACACATTTACATGGAATTGGTTGGGTGCATTAATCTCCCTGCTTCCCAGCCACACTGGTGCTCAGGGGCGGTATTGGTTCATGGTGAGATAACCCAAATTGTCCCATATGCTGAATTCATGGGAGGTGTTGGTAGGGGTATGCAGGGCACCATGGGAAGGCACTGGACAGGGAGTAGGGGGTCTATGGGGGGTTGAGGGGAATCCCATACATTGCTATTGGCACCCCAGGGCACCAAGGCTGTAGCCAGAGGAGGACCAGGGGGGGTTAAAAAACCTCCTCAGCTAATAGGGGCCCCCAACCCACCCAGATGACAATGTTGTGTGCATGCGTGTGTGCGTGCATGCATGACATCATTGCACCTCCTGAAATAAAAATCCCCCCCCCCCATCTAGAATCCTGGCCTGGGTGATGGTCTCAGGTCACTGGAAACAATTGGGCTTCATGGAGGAACATGTGGTTCAATGCAATGAACAAACTTACATGAACTGAAAGGCGTTTTCCTTTTGGGGAGCAGATAAGGCAGCTTCAAAATGAGGAACAGATGTCTCTGTGAAGTAAGTGGAATGAAGAATGATGCCATCGCCGCCATCATCATCATCATCATCATCATCATCATCATCATCATCATCATCATCATCATCATCATCATCATCATCATCATCATCATCATCATCATTATTATTATTATTATTATTATTATTATTATTATTATTATTATTATTATTATTATTATTATTATTACGCAAAACCAAGGCACAGGTGAAGGAATCCTACCAGGAAATCAACAGTATTGTGCAACAATCCATCCTTGAGCGTAGGGTTGTCCACTTTCTCCAAGCACACTAACAACTGGAAAGCTGACTTGACCAACTCCAGGGAAGGAAGATACGGTGACCCAACAGGTACAAAAAAGCATGCCTTATCTAATTTGGAGAAGGAGCATCTCATCTCTCCCAAAAGGGTTGCCTTCCTGGGAGTGGTTGCCCTCAAAACAATCCTGACATCCATGGATGAGATGGCCCAGCCCTGTGGTGGTGAACCTTGGCACTCCAGGTGTTCTAGGACTTCAGTTCCCAAAAGCCCATGTCTCTGTGAATCCACACAAATGGGTTTACTGCACATGTTCTTGGACTTTAATTCCCAAAAGCCCAAGTCTCTGTGAATCCACACGAATGGGTTTACTGGGAATTGAAGTCCAAGAACAGCTGGCATCCCAAAGTTCACTACTTTTTTGATAGCCTCTTTCCCCCTCAAAATTGAAGCTCTGCTTCATCCATCCTGGCCAGGGCTGATGATAAGGACTTTGCGTGCCCAAAGAGCTCAGGACCAGAAAGTGACTCATGGAACTGGATCAGTGGTACCGTGGGTGTCATGCTGTGATGCAGAAGGCAAATAGAAAGCCACTGCGCATTATAGTGTTCCCAGGACAATCTTCATGGCTCATTGCCATGAGGAGAGCCAATATTTGGAATCGGATACAGCACAGAAAAGAAGAAGCAGCTCCCATATCAGGAATACGGGAAGCTCCACATAGAGAGAATTACAGTAGTCAATATGTGAGATGACCAGTGAGACAACTAGTGTTCAGAGGGAGTGCCTGATCAGCCAGAAGAAATCCACGAGCCACTTAGAAAAGTTGGAGTTTCTGGATCCATTGCAAAAGCATCTGGTGCCCTTGGCTCGCTTTGTGCCACAGCTTTTCATAGTGACTCCATTGTTAGCAGAAATCTCTTCCGAGGCCTCCGGGACATGGGAAGCAAGGGCGGGGGAGTGGGCTGGGGGCAACTCCTGGCCTCAGCCTTTTCATCTTCTTCCACTAACACAGGACAACTCTACACCCCCACCCCCACCCCCACCCCCACTTTTCCCTTCCATTTCTCGCCCACCGGTTTCTGCGGAAGCTCCAAGCCACTCAAAGAAAAAGAACATTTAAAGCTTCTCTCTGAGAAGACTCGAGTTGTATACCCAAATTGTTCCCCAACACACACACAACCAGGGCTGGATTAAGACCCTTAGAGGCCCTAACTAAGCCCATGATGGTGAACCTTGGCACTCCAGCTGTTCTTGAACTTCAATTCCCAGAAGCCCAAGTCTCTGTGAATCCACACAAATGGGTTTACTTGGCACTAGCTGTTCTTGGACTTCATTTCCCAGAAGCCCAAATCTCTTTGAATCCACACAAATGGGTTTACTGCTCATGTTCTTGGACTTCAGTTCTCGGTAGCCCAAGTCTCTGTGAATCCACGCAAATGGGTTTACTGCTCCCAATGGACTGTTGGGCAGTGGTGCGGGGTAAACTCTGTGATGGGTAGAGGGAGGAAGCACTCCCATTGGGCTGCTGGTCAGAGGGATGGGATGAACTCTATGCTGGGGGAGAGAGGAAGCGACCAACAGAGAAGGCTGGGAGTGCCCTTTCTGGCAAGCGTGCCAAAGCATGCCAAAGCATGCCAAAGCATGCCACTGTTCGAAGTGATTCAACACAACAGCAATCATCTATCAAAGTAATAAAGTTATCAAAGTTATTAGTCTTAGTCTTAGTCTTAGTCTTAGTCTTAGTCTTAGTCTTAGTCTTAGTATTATTTCACTTTCTCCAGCTCTCCACAGGAGAAGTGTTTGATTGACTGATGTTATTAAGTGGCTCCTTTATTAAGGCACTTCACAATACCAGAAATCGAGAGCAGAAGGAACTCTGACTAGTGACAGATCAGCCATATAGCAGGAGTAGCAAATGCTACAGGCCCAGTATCCCGGGGGGGGGGGGGTGGCTGGGGGGGTGGGGCGGTGCTCAGCTAGAATGAAAATCCAAATTTAAATATTCCGTGCATTCATGCAGATATTCAAAAAAAGTTCACTCAGAGAGATTCACTGACACCTCATTGGCACATTTGTTTTTACTAGTGGTGTTTTATTTTATAGGTATCCTAAATCTAAACAAGGGCCTCTTGACATGATGGGCTACAGGCCACACGCTGGCTTAATCCAGCACTGAGTCTGACAACTAACAAGTACAACGAGCTATTTGTGTTTTTTGTCTATCAACAGAGGCACTGAATACTAAGAAGAGAATAGATCCATGGACAAATTTGATTGTTCCTCTGTCCATTTGTCTGCCTGACCTGGGGGACAGGAGATGTCCCTAGTTTTGCTCAGATTTTAGCTCTGGCAAAATGATTCAAGCTGGATTTCAAACCCCCCACTGGTGCAAAGAACCCAAAATTAAGGTAATTAAAAAGAAAAGAAAACACACCCCTTTTGCATAAACATACAGAAGATTGCTGACAGATGATTCTAGCCTGAACAAGGATGGAAAAATGAAACCTGAACCTTGATTCACCCATGAGGGTCTGGAGGTCTTAAATCTCCCCCAGAACTGAATATCTGGGCTCTTTGAATTTCAGGGGTGAAGAATCAGTATACAGTACTCAGGAAATACTGCCTTTTTCTGAAGATTTCAGCATCCCTGGCTGGCTTTCTGTTTGCTTTCTTCCCCCCCCCCCCCCATGTGTTAAATATACAGCAGAATCCCAGCCATGCAAGAGAAGTCAGAATAGGGGCTCCCAGCTAGCCTGGAGCAGTTTTGTTAAGAGGAACAGGCAATCAGCAAAAAAAAAGAAGTTAACTTTGCCTATGAGTTTGCTCTGTAACATATTCGTGGTTCCTCTGTACATCAATGAATCATAGAATCCAATGCAAGCAACAACTGCATTATTATTCTTTAAAGACAGAAGCATTTAAAATAAGGGAGGAAGGGAGGAAGCGCTCCCATTGGGCCACTGGGCAGAGGGGCGAGGCAAACTCTTGCTTGTGTGACTGCATGGGTGCCCACAGAGAGGGCTCCGAGTGCCACCTCTGGCACGCGTGCCATAGGTTCGCCATCACTGGAATAGGTGGAGACAGCAAGAACAGGTGGAGAGATAACATCAAAGAAACGTTACAAGAACACCAAGTTCTTGAATCTCCCTTGACACCTAATGAAGTAGCGCAGTGGGCTTTTTGGGCTGTGGGCCAGTCACATGGTTCAAGGGGCTGGTCATGTGGTTCAGGGGGATGGATCTGGCCCCCAATGCCAATTAATCTGGCCTAGCTGCTCCTGGAAGCAGAAGTAAAACATGCCAATACTGGCACATTTTACTTCTGCTTCCGGGAGAAACTAGGGCTTTGTGGGTCAGATGAATTGGCATTGGGGCCAGATCTGGGCCCCAGGTCACAGTTTGGGTGTCCCTGAAGTAGAGGAAGAGGAAGAAGATAGTTTTCAGCAGGCTAAAAGAAGTGTAACATGGCTTTCCTCTGCTTCCAGACACAGCGAGTAAGCCTTCTCTTTCTCCAAATACTTCCTCAGCGTCTCCCCTCTCTCTCCCACCCACTTTGTGGATCCAAACTCTAAACTATATTTATCCGGCTCTTGGAAGGGGGAAAGCAGGTGTTCCCGGGGATTCCAAGCCTTCGCATCATGGTCTTCTCAGTCTTGCCTGGAACTTTCTGCTGGGATTATATCAACAAAGAGGCTTCTCCTGGCCCTTTTCTGGGTCTGAGGCACTGAATTTCCAGATGATTACAACTCCCATCAGCCCACAGCTGTGTGTGGAACTGTAGGAGGGGGTTGTAGCATAACACATCTGGGGTCCTCAGTGGCAGCAAGAAGGAAAGTGTTCCATGCAGGGCATTTTTCCTGCACTGGTGATATGCACAAGCAAGGTGCAGGATGAGAAGGAACTATGAAGCTGTCTACTGCCCTTCGGTGGGAAGGTAAACGGCCTTCCGTGCACTGCGGTATTGAGTCATGCCTGCCATGTGTCCATGGAAAGGTCTGCAGACACAGACAGCGCTGGCTCTTTGGCTGTAAATGGAGATGAGCACTGAACCCTAGAGTCAGATACAACCGGCTTTCAAGCAACCTTTACCTTTACTTCTTTATTTTGCATTCTCCAGAACTGTTTGCCAGACAGGATGATATAAAAATTAGAAGACATAAGGTAAAGGTTGCCCTTGCTTGAAAGCCAGTCATAGCCGATTCTAGGGTTCAGTGCTCATCTCCGTTAACAGCCAAAGAGCCAGCTCTGGCTGTGTCTGCAGACATTTCCGTGGGCATGTGGCAGGCATGACTAGACATGTGGACAAAATTCTGTTTACCTTCCCACCCAAGTGGTCCCTATTGATCGTACTTGCAATTTCTTGCTTTGGAACTGCTAGGTTGGCAGGTGCTGGGACAGAGATGGGAGCTCACCCTGTCATGCAGTACCCGGGAACTGAAGTGCCAGCCTTCCAGCGGCCAAAAATGTGCTGTCCCAGGCGAGAGGAAGGAAGGGAGAACCATAGCGCTTGAACCTGAATCAAGTGCAGTTTCAATGGTTCCCTTCCCCATTCAGCAGAGCTGATTCTGGGCAATTGCATGGCAAAATAATAATAATAATCCTGCTTCTGCCAAGTGCAAAATAATTTCTTTTTAAAAAGACTGGATGAGAACAAAGAAGAAAGAGAGAGAGAGCCACACCCTGAGATCTGGAGGAGAAGTGGAGCGCTGAGTCATCATATCACTTTTGCCTGCTCTCCACCCACCCCAAGAGATTTTGGAGGAGATCTCGGAGGAGAGATTTTGGCACACTGAGGGTGGCGGTGGATGGGTGGGTGAGAGGGAGGGAAGGAAGGAAGGAAGGAAGGCCCACACAGGGAGACGGCAACATGGAAAGTCCACACACGCACACACGCACGCAGGCAGGCAGAGGCTCAGAATCACCCAAGGCAATAGTCATGGAAACAGCACAATACACAGACAACAAGAGACAAACATCTGGGAGCGAGATAGCGTCAGGAAAACACAGCGGTGAATGATCGAGCAGATCTCTGAGAAACACGTACAACGCAGGGTCTCTAGAAAACACCCTTTGGAGTAAAGAGTCTCCCCCCAAAACGTCACAAATATCCCATAGCCATGCTGAGGAAGCCAGGGGCCGGCCGGCCTTTCTCCATTTCCTTTCGCACACTTTCCGTTCTGAAAACAAAGAACCAGCGGCTTGCTGATTCATGCAGGGCCGAGTGTTCTGTTTGTTTATTTATTTCAGGGATTCTCAACCTGCAGCACATGGACCAGATGCAGCCCGTGGCACCAAATCATGTGACACCCCCCCCCACACACACACACACACACACACACTGCCTCCACCACACCCGGAAGTGCCATGTGGTGGAGGAAGGGCAAAATGGCCATCCAGCCCCCTAAGCTGTCTGAGGGAGCATGACCCAGTCCCTGGCTTCAAAAGGTTGAGAACTCCTGGTTGATTTATTTTTGCTACAAGCAATACTCTCCATTGATTTGCTTCCCTGCTAGCGTCTTGCAAACTCAAAACTCAAGAGTGCAGGCCCAGAGAAAGGCAGCCCTTTTTTCCCCAGAGAGCTACAGTAGTAGCAGCAGCAGCAGCAGTAGAAGTAGGAAGAAGATGAAGAAAAAGAAAAAGGAGGAGGAGAATGAGGAGAGAGGAGGGAGAAGACGAAGAGGGAGAGGACAAAGAGGAAGAGGACTACAACAATGAAGATGATGAAGATGAAGACGAAGACGAAGATGGCAATGGTTTTTGGCTTCAATGGTTTTAGAAACATTTGGAAAACCTGTTTGGTGAGAAGGGGAACATGATGGTTTTTTAAAAACATGGCCATAACTGGAAAGTAAAATCACTTACAAATTGCTTTCCCAACACTCTCTCTTGATAGCTACAGTTGCCCTTGGGTATTAACAGTTCTGCACTAATCATCTTTGCCCCAAACGAAGTCTTATCTTGCTTTGTTCAGTCAGGCTTCCACTCAGTACATTTGAGAATTGCTACCTTCGGTTTTCCGGCGGGTACATTCGACATGTCATGCTTTGATTCTTCAGACTTTGAAGAGCATTTGTTTGTTTAGCTTAAAGCATGGGCACATCGCTTTCCAGCCTGCCAGGCCTCCCAAGGCAATTTACAATAGATTAGAATAAATAAAAACAGATTTAATGTGCTCAAAACAAAATCCATAAGTATTCATTCTCCAAAAGCCAGTTTTCCTAAAACAACCCTGGACACCAGAGGCCTTTTGAAAAATGTACAATTATAGCTGCCTTTTGAAAGCTCAACAAAGACCAAGCCAGTCTATCTTCCTATGGAAGCATTGTGCTTTTTAAAAAATGACTTTAGCAATGTTTTTCATGCTAGAAGTGGTTTCTTGTTGACTGGCAATGTTCAATATGCATTCCAACTCCCCAGAAAGGAGATGTCAAGGACTGCAAGAACTATAGTACCATCACTCTAATTTCCCATGCAAGAAAAGTGATGCTCAAAGCATTGCAACAAAGGCTTCTACCTTATATGGAGTGAGAAATGCCCACTGTTCAAGCTGGGTTCAGAAAGGATTTACTGGTAATAATGGGAAAGGTGGAAGCAGCAGGAAATGAGCAAGGCCTCACATGAGATGGATAGACTCAATGAAAGAAACCACAGATTATCATTTACAAGAATTGAGGAGGGCTATTGAGGACAGGGTATTTTGGAGATTGCTCATTCATAGAGTTTTGCCACAGGTCAGAGGTGACTTCCTGGCATAAAACGACCACCAAAGAGGACTGTTGTAAGGAATGCAGTAGAATACAAAATACACAGAAGCATTCTTCTCATTCTATAAAGCACTTATTAATCTAGTTTTTGCACACCTGGGCCCCAGAAGAGAGCCTGACTCATCTTGCAAGACAAGCCCAAGGATTTTCCAAGATAATAGAAATACAGATTAATTTTATTCTGGGGCTTTCAAATCAGGCCCTTTTGAGAGAGGGAGAAATAAATCCCAAACTCTATACAAGAATGAACAGGAGGCAGCAGGCTCTGAGCTATCTTGGCTCAAAGTTATTTACAGCTTTGTGGATCAACTCTGGCACTTTCCATTCTAGCTGCTCCGAAATGATGCTAAATGTACTCTGGGCGCAGCCTAATCCTCTTAGGCATGTTTACTCAAGTAACTTGCAATATAGGCAGCATACTTTGATCCCAGAGAAATATTCACAAGGCTGCAGTGGAGTTAGAGTCTTCTACTTGGGACCCTGGACTCCTTAGCTGTTGCTCTGGATCTCTAGGACATGGAGGTGGGTAGGTAAAGGTCGCCCTTGCTCAAAAGCCAGTCGTATCCGACTCAAGGGTTCAGTGCTCATCTCTGTTTATAGCCAAAGCATCTGCAGACATTTCCATGGACATGTGGCAGGCATGGATAGACACCAAAGTGCACGGAATGCTGTTTACCTTTCCCGCCCAAGTGGTACCTGTTTATCTACTCGCAATTTCTTGCTTTCGAACTGCTAAGTTGACAGGAGCTGGGACAGAGACGGGAGCTCACTCCTTCGTGCAGGGGTGGTTACCTCTCCTTCGATTCAGTTTTGTTACCCCAGATCCTTTGGGAGGGGTGATGGGGTAATGGCAGAGCCTAGTCCCATGATGGTGAACTTTAACACTCCAGCTGTTCTTGGACTTCAATTCCCAGAAGTCCAAGTCCCTGTGAATCCACATGAATGGGTTTACTGCATGTAAGTAAACCCATTCGTGAGGATTCACAGGGACTTGAACTTCTGGGAATTGAAGTCCAAGAACAGCTGGAGTGCCAAGGTTCGCCATCACTAGCCTACTCTCTTAAATAGAAAGCACAAAGCAAAGCATTCACACTTCTATATTGCGCCCCCACCCCCATTGTGCTTAGGGCACTCTCTGGGTGATTCACAAGTTAATTAGCATTTTACCACACACCCACACCCCAACCCCAATACATGCTGGGGATTCATTTGACTGACATTGGAAGAATGGCAGGAGTTGAGTTGACCTGGATCCACGTCAGGCTCGAACTCACAATGCTATGGATGCAGGACAGCAATTTAACCCCTGCACCACAAGGGCTCTATAATGACAAGTTACTTACCTGTAACTGTTGTTCTTCTTCGTGGTACCTTGTGACTCCACACCAATGGGCACAGCAAAACTTGACAGAGTGTAGGGGCAGAAATAGATGTTGTAGAAGACACCCCCTAATTAAAAGGTAAAGGTTTCCCTTGCTGGAAAGCCAGTCGTATCCAACTCTAGGGTTGAGTGCTCATCTTGCTTTCGAACAGGTAGGTTGCCAGGAGCTGGGACAAAGACGGGAGCTCATTCCGTCCTTCAGTACTTGGGAATTGAACTGCTGACCTTCTGCCTCCCAGTCAGCGTCTTAGTTACTTGGGCCACTGCAGTCCCCCAGCCCCTAATTAGATCATGGTTATATTTAACAAGGATAGAGCAATCAGCAATTACACTTCTATCCTGCCCCATAGTGCTTGGTGCACTCTTTGGGCGGTTCACAAGTTAATTAGCATTTTGCCCCCAACATACTGGGTCTTCATTTTACTGTCCTCACTAGAATGGAAGAGGCTAAGTCTACTTTGAGTACTGGTCAGGATCAAACGCACAACCTTCTGGTTGCGATGCAGCACCAGTTCTAGCCCTTGAGTTATTCCTCCCCATATACCTGTCCAGCCAGTCTACTTTATTGGTCGGTTGATATGCTTGCACAGACTAATACAGCAATTGCTTCAAAAGGGACAAGAGATGTTGCCCAATTTACAGTTAAGAGCCATCAGGTTTACAATAGACCTGCTCCTCACTGAGAATCCTGCATTCATGGGCCGGGATGTCTTGCTTCCTGGCCCTATAGATCGCCCTGGGCCACTTTTGGCCCAATGGAAAACCCCGCCTGCCCCGCCCACCTGCCTTTGCCACATAGCCACATCGCTCACCTGCCAGCCAATCAGGCACACGCTTACCTGTCTGGGTGGCTTCCTTCTCACCTGGATCCCTTTCAAGGGCAGGCACGGCGGAGGGGGCGGAAGCCCATCACTCGCTGTCACCATCGTCCATAGCAACCGCCCTCCTCCTGCATTTGGGGCTTGTCTGCAAATAGAGGAGGATTTAATCTGGTACACAAGGCGGCGACGCCCATGGAAAAGAGCGGAGAAAGAGCCTCACCTGTAAAGGTGCAATGGAGGGGGTGGGGCTCCTGTATTTTGTACAGGTGTGCACAGGCAGGGGGTTTGCAAAAGGGGGTGCTTGGAGGACGAAGCCATTTCCTCCAAACAGGTCAAGGTGCAAAAACCTTTGCTTGGACTTGTCCAGCGCCTGGAGAAGTTACTTTCTCAATTTGCAGCTCCAAGAGTTACAGGTCTTGCAAGCTGGAGTTAGAAATAGGGTCTTCTACTGAACTTGAGTAAATAAAATGAAACAAGACAAAAAACTTTGTGGCACCTTAATGACTAACGCCTGTATTTTAATGTGAACTTTCGTGGATCAAGTCCACTTCGTCAGATATCAGAGTAAGATGTCATGGTGTCAATTTATACATACCAGGTATAGAGGAACACAATGGTAATTTGGCATGACAGATAAGTTTACACATCAGTCTGTTATTTACAACCGGTAATAACAGAAGATCAGTGTGGCTATTTACAACAGTTTTCTTTTTCTCAGTATAGCCCAGAAGTGAAAGTGCCAAAATGAAAGTACAGTACTGTACCTTTTTGGTGAGTTCATTCTCCAATTCTCTTCACCTGACCTAGTGTGAGAAAGATTAGCCAGCAACACAAGGTTGCCATTACCAGGGTACACCTCGTGGCTCAGTGGCTAAGAAACTCACCTTGTTAGCTGGAAGGCCGACAAGTGCAGTTCGAGACCCGGGTACTGCATGATGGATTGAGCACCCATCTTTGTTCCAGTTCCTGCCAACCAAACAGTTCAAAAGCACAAAATTGCAAGGAGATAAATAGGGACCACTTTGGTTGGAAAAGATCTTGGGGACATGAAAGGAGCCTCATTCGGGCATCCCCTGAGTGGAATTTCTCCAGCAAAACGCCTTTCAACACAGAATAATTTCTAACACAAAATTATTATTATACCAGGGTATACCTGATTGTGGTTCAAAAATACCACAATCTTCAAGGAGGTTCTTTCTATGTACCCTATTTACAACAGTAATAACAGAAGGTTTGGGGTTAGTTTGATTACCCTTACACTTGGTTCTGTTGAGTTGCAAATGTTTTGTGGGCACGAAATAAACATTCCAGCATTACACATCTGCTAATGAGTTAATTGAGGGTGCTATGTATGAGACCCAGCTAGAGGCCACCCACCCACCCTGCTCTGTCAACTGTCCTGAGAACCATCTCCCCTATTTTTGTTCAAAGTCGACTCTGCAAGCTTAAATTACAACCTCTTAGTTGTGTCATTTTAAATTTAATAATTGGATGACATTTATCAACAGCAAAAGATAAATTTAAGGAAGGGCATGGCATACAAGTCCAATCAATCAAATCAATCAAATCAAAGAGCTGAAGCCAGCAGCGAGCAGAGACATCTAGGGTGGGGTGCCCAAACTTTTCAGGCTGTGGGCCAGTCACATGGTTCAGCTGGCCAGTCACATGGTTCCTCCCACCGGAAGCGGAAGTAAAATGCGCCTTGCAATCTGCTTTCTGACAGATCTGTTTTGCGACAGGATGAGATAATTTTTTTAGGCTGCCATTTTCTCTGCTTAAACCAGGAGTGCCCAGACTATGGCTCATGGGCTGGATCCAGTCCCTGGCAGCAATTCATCCGGCCCACGCCACCCTCCTCACTTGGTGTGGGCTGAATGAATTGGTGTCAGGGGGGTTGGATTGGTGTCAGGGGGCTGGCTCCGGCCCACAGGCCATATTTTGGGCACCCTTGATCTAGGGAATAGCAATGGGAAGTTTTGGGGGTTGGGGGGGATTGGAAATGCCTCTTTTACATATCAAAGGGTTTTTAATATCCTAAAAGTTACGTTTTGGGGGCAGCCAGGCAACTAAGGCGAAATAAAATTAGGGGCACAGCGGCCTCTTGTGGCCAGATGGGGGCACTGCATTCCCCCTCCCCAAAACGACACCTCTAGAAAAACCCCATGGTGTGTTGTTGTTGTTTTGTCTCAAGCAGGAACATTTTCTCTCCAGCATTTTTCTCAAACCCGAGAGGAAGCGACCCGGGGTTGGGGAGGAAAAAACAGGTTCCACAGGGTGGGTGCAAAGAGCGAGAGCCAACTCCATTCTGCAGTCATAAGGCAAAAATGAGCTCACTGTGTCTTATTATCCCCCCATCTTTCCTTCTTTGGAAAATCGCCGCCAAGTGCTGGAATACATGTGATGATTCAGATTTTCCCCCGAGAGAGTGAGTGAGATCCAGTGGCCAAATGGAGAGCTCTTTCCACAAGGAGCTCCCCCCCCCCTTTCTTTTTTCTTTTTCTTTTTCTTTCTTTCTTTTTTTTTTTTTTTTTTTGAGGCAGAGGGGTCCATGCAAGATTTTAAGGCAGTCTTCCCCCAAATTTAAGTTTCTCCCACCTTTGAAGGGCCAGACTCCATTGTTGTTTAGTCGCACAGTCGATTCCAACCCTTTGTGACCCTATGGACCACTGTCCACCAGGCACCTCTGTCCTCCACCATCCTCCTCAACTCGCTCAGTTCTGTGCCCATTGTCTCTACAATACCATCTAGCCATCTCATTTTTGGCCACCCCCTTTTTCTTTTGCCCTGCACCTTTCCCAGCATTAAGGCTTTCTCAAGTGAATCCTCTCTTCTAATTTGATGTCCAAAGTACTTTAGCTTCATCTTTACTATTTGACCTTCAAGGGAGCAGTCAGAGTTGATTTCTTCTAAGATTGACCTATTTGTTCTCCTCGCTGTCCAGGGGACTCTCAAAACTCTCCTCTAACACCACATCTCAAAGGCATCTATTCTTCTGTGCTCAGCTTTTCTAATGGTCCAGCTCTCACAACCATACATTGCCACAGGGAATACCATTGCTTTGACTATACAGTAATACCTCATATAACATTAGTATCGAATAACACTAAAATCGCATAACATTAAGGAATCTGGGGGGAAGAATTGCATCAGATAACATTAAGATCCTATGGGATGCTTCAGATAACAACCGCTAAAGCCTGTGTGGTTACAATGTATCTCTATGGATCCCATAGGATTTTAACATGCATCAGATAACACTAAAAATCATATAACACCAAGACTTGTGGAACCAGGTTTTAGTGTTATATGAGGTTTTACTGTACAAAGTTTTGTTTGCAATGTGATGTCTCTACTTTTCACTATGTTCCCCAGGTTTCTCATTGCTTGCCTCCCAAGAATCAGTCATCTTTTTATTTCATGGCTGCAATCACCATCTGCAGTGAGCTTTGATCCTAGGAAAGTAAAATCTGTCACTCCGTACTCATAATAATAATTATTATTCTGTGTTGAAAGATTTTGCTGGAGAAACTCCACTCAGAGGATGCCCAAAGGAGGTTCCTTTCATGTCCCCAAGATCTCCCCCCCCCCAAGTGGTTCTTGTTTATCTCCTTGCAATTTCTTTCTTTCAAACTGCTCGGTTGGCAGGAACGGGACAGAAACGGGCACTCAAACCATCATGCAGTACCCGGGTCTTGAATTGCTGACTTGCTGCCTTCCAGTTAACAAGGTGAGCTTCTTAACCACTGAGCCACCACAGCCCCAGATTCCATACTAGCCGTGGCACACTGACCTCATGATGAACACAACCCAAATCTGGCCAATTTGCTTCATCCCAAGTGCACTCTGGTGGCTAGTCATGCCTGCCACATGTCCACGGAAACGTATTAAGCCCACATGTTTGCCCCCATCTTGCAGGTGAAAACAACTGAGGTTGAAGAAGACGAGGCTCATTTAAGGCCATCTTAATCATCTCAAAGATGAGATAAAAGCTTCAAAGCCACTGCCTATGATGCATTTACCAGCTCTCAGGCTGCCTTGATAATTATCTCTTGTCTTTCTGCACAAGGTCTACTTTTGCCAAGCCTGACCTTTAAGTGGCTTATATTTTTAAATAAATACAAATTCTCTAATGGACATGAGCTGGTTTTCTCCTGTGCTCCAGCCAAGAAAGAGAGTGGAGGGAATGAAGAATGTCAGGTTCTACCAGGCAAGTTGGAGAGGACCCAAAAGACATTTGCAGCCAGGACCTTCCAGCCGTTGAGGCAGCAAAGACCGCATACAGATAAGCAAAAGACTCTGGCTGAGGAAGGGAAGTGAAGGCAGAAAAGGCAAAGGAATCTGGGGTCCTGCTGTTTTCCAATCAAATGGGCCACTTCTGGGTTGGGCTAAGCCTTGGGGTCTGCAAACTGAGGACTTCCCAGGGGGTAAGGTAAACTACGCACTGGAGCGCTTGAATCAGTGCCCAAACCATCCAGGAGTCATGAAGCTCTGGAATAACAGCCATTCTCTCTGTAGAGTTAATCCTGGGAGGTCTAATTCTGGGAGACGTGAGAGATCAAAGGCAATTCTTAGGGCCTTCAGCAAGGAAGAAGTGGCAGGATTCCTCGGGACAAGACAGGTAAAGGTCACCAGGCATGAGCTGGGCCACTGGGACAGGGGGATTCATCCCGGTGTGCCCTCGCCTCTGGTACCCTGGGGCACAAATAATAAATTTATTATTATTATATCTGCCCAGCACACTCCACTTTAGATTGAGCCATTGCTCCAAGCTACTCCTTCAGCTTGGAGCAATGGTTTATTCTAAAGTGCCATGCACCAGGCGGAGCAAATGAAGGGCGGTGACCAAGCATTTCCCGGGGCAGCCTTCTCCCCTGTCCCTTGGTCACCACCCCTTGCACCTGTCCAGCACCCTCCCATGGTGCCCAGCACACCCCTGAAGGTTGCCCTTGCTTGAAAGCCAGTTGTATCTGACTCTAAAGTTCAGTGCTCATCTTTGTTTACAGTCAAAGAGCCAGCACTGTCTGTGTCCACAGACATTTCAATGGAACGCTGTTTACCTTCCCACCAAAGTGGTCCTATTAATCTACTTGCAATTTCTTGCTTTCAAACCGCTAGGTTGGCAGGAGCTAGGACAGAGACAGGAGCTCACTCTGCCATGCAGCACTCAGGTTTCAAATGGCTGACCTGCCAGCCTTCCATGGTGCATGTTTCTGGCAATAATCACCAGACCAGAAAATGAGCTGGATTCTGTACCTCTCCACATTCACAGGGTCCTCCAAGTGATGTAGGAGAGGTTGAGTTCTTCAGCTATATCCTCCTCCTTTAATGTTATTCCTCCATCTTCTAATTTGATTTTGCTCTTGCGTACCGTCAAAAATGTTTATTTATGCATTTTCAACTGGCATTGAAGAACCGTTTCAAGATGAGCCTGTGATGGCGACGAAGGAGATTCTAGCTAGAGGGAAAAACCACACAGATTGCTAAATCAAATTGATTTTCCTTAATGACTTGGATGGCTGGACAGGCCGTTTGCAGATGATAGATGGTGCCTTCATGCTCCCGAAGAGCTTCGGAAGGATGGAGATATGAGCAGAGGGCAAGAAATATCCACAACGGAGGAGGCAGAGAAACGAAGAAATTAAGAGTAGCCATATTGTTCACAAGAATACACAGACAGCCCAACCACGTTGTGGGGAAAATTTGATGGCTTGTTTCTCATAACATCATGCCTGAAGGGGAGATCTGCCATTTTGAATACCTGCTTAGAGTTTATTTAGTTATTTATTTTATTTAGATTTATATTGCCGCCCACTCGCTGAGTTTGGTTTTCTTCATGGTTTAGGCATCTGGGATAGTCTTGGCCAGTTATCCTGCAATGGTCATTAAGTAGACCCTACAGCCAGCAACTCAACGCTGAGTGTCAGACAGCAGTTAACTAACCTGGCCACCCTGAGGACTAACAGCCTTGGGTGCCAAAGTCCACAGTGAAGGATGATGGTCCCCAAGTGGATTAAATCCCACTTGAATCCATCTTGATGAAGGGCAGCAGCTTCATCCACTCTGGCCTGGGGCTGAGGAGGACTTTGTGTGCCAAAAGGGCTCAGGACCAGAAAGTGACTTGTGGAACTGGATCAGTGGTACTATGGATGCCACGCTGCGATGCAGAAGGCAAATGGAAGGCCACTGTATTATATTCTCAGGACAGTCTTCATAGCTGATCACCATAATAATCACTAATATTTTGATTGGGATACAGCAGAAGAAGAAGGCATCTGGCTTTGGAGCCAGAGATTGGGAGTTCGATGCCTTGTAATACAACTGCTGGCTTCTCTCCAAACTCCTCTTCTCTGTCCATTTCCTTTGCCCTTGTCATAATTTTATTGTCCACACCACTTCTCTCCCCCCCCCCCAAAGAAACCCACCATTTTTGGAAAGACTACAAGTCCTTGAAGACCAGTCTTGTTTGGTTATGGTATGATGCCAAGAACCATCCACATCAATGAATTACTTTAATGACTCAATGATGCTCTTAAGCAAGGGGAAGAAAGATGCAGTAGCCAGATGCATCCAGGCTGAATCCAGGATTCCGCTGGTCACCGACATCACACCACATGTACTCCAATAGATCTGCATGTGGCATTTCCACCAGACAGTCCTAGACTTGAATTCTGCTTCAAAATCTTCTTTTTCTTTTGTGTCCCGATCAAAACCTGGACTACCAAAATGAAGCCACTTTCTTGGCTTTGTCGTTGGCCAAACTCAAGTCCTCATTGGTGCATGTTTCTGGCAGTCATCGGCAGACCAGTCAATGAGTCAATGGATTCTGTGTCTCTCCACATCTACACAGTGTGTTGTTGTCCACCATCAGTCCCTACTTGAGCATGTTGGTCTTACATTGAGGGACTCCAACCCTCAGCCTATTCAGGGTCCTCCAAGTGGACGTAGCGGAGGTTGAGATCCTCAGCCAAATCCTCCTTTAATGTTATTATGTGTCCAGTGAGCCCCTTCCTCCATCTTCTGATTTGGTTTTGCTCTTGTGTACCTCAAGAATGGTTCTTCTTGCCATAAAACTCTTCCTGGATCTTCCAAATATTAACATATCCCAAACGAGTTAAGCCTTCTGTGAGTCCTGAGCCAGAAGCCTCAGATTCGGCCATGACTAATCTTGGAAGGGATCCAGATTGAGTCATGCTTGGAGTAGAACCATTGAAATCAATAGCATTCAAAATTAGCTGTGACTAATCAAAATCTCACTTATTTAATTTGGCTCTGCTGCCACAATGCTTACCACTGAATTTCACCTGTTCTCTAGACAGAATCCCTGTATTGACCAGCAGGTCTAATAACGGTTTTGGTGTGCGTTGGGGTGTGTTGGTGATGAAAGGCACAGACAGATTGTTCTTGTTGACATGAAAGGGTAAGGTTGTCCTTGCTCAAAAGCCAACTGTATCCGACTCTAGGGTTTGGTGCTCATCTCTGTTTAGAGCCAAAGAGCCAGCACCGTCTGTGTCTGGAAACATTTCCGTGGACATGTGGCAGGCATGAGTAGACACTGGAGGACATGTGGACATGTGGCAGGCATGAGTAGACACTAAAGCATGCTGAACACTGTTACCTTTCCCACTGAAGTGGTACTTATTTATCTACTTGCAATTTCTTGCTTTCAACCTGCTAGTTTGGCAGGAGCTGGGACAGAAACAGGAGCTCACTCTGCCATGCAGCACTTGAGTCTCGAACTGCTGACTTGCTGACTTTTCAGTCAGTGTCTTAAGCAGTCAACGTCTTAACTGCAGCATCTTAACCCTAGGGAAAGGCAGGTGGAACGAATAATGAAGGCAAAAGGAATAATGAGATGCATTGCCCGAGAACTGCCCTCCCTCCCTTCCGACTTGAGCTATTTTTAGCAACTGACAAGGTTTTATTCTAAATAAATGAGCTGTCGGAGAGATGGAGTCTGACCCGGGCACATTGGCTTTTCTCCCTTCCCTTTATGATGATCTCAGAAGTTCTCTTGGTCTCTCTCACGTGCTCACCAATGGTGAAGTAGCCCTTGTTCAAAAGGCAGTCATATCCAACTCTAGAGTTCAGTGCTCATCTCCGTTTATAGCCAAAGAGCCAGCACTATGCAGATGTTTCCATGGACATGTGGCAGACATCATTAGAAACTGAAGTGCATTGAATGCTGTTACCTTTCCCACCAAAATTGTACCTATTCATCTACTTGCAATGACTTGCTTTCAAACTGCTAGGTTGGCAGGCACTGGGACAGAGATGGGAGCTCACTCTGTCGTGCAGCACTCGGGTTTCAAACTGCTGACCAGTCCAAGAACAGCGTATATGTGCAGTAAACCCATTCGTGTTGATTCATAGGGACTTGGGTTTCTGGGAATTGAAGTCCAAGAACAACTGGAGTGCCGAGGCTAGCCATCACTGGTGTATAACACATGGATGAGTGACCTCCATAATGTCATGTCATGGATAGCTCTGTTCAACACTTGCACATTCAAGGCCACACGGAGCCCTTGCAGTGCAAGGTTTAAACTGCTTTACTACAATCAAAAAGTCATGAGTTTGATCCTGACCAGGAACCAAGGTTGACTCAGCCTTACATCCTTTCAAGGTTGGTAAAATGAGTGCCCAGCATCTTGGGGATGGTAAAGGTTTCCCTTGCTCGAAAACCAACCGTGTCATTGTTATTGCTCTATACTTGTTAAATATAACAATGTTCTAATTATGGGCTATAGACAATGTCTATTTCTGCCCTCACGCTCTATCAAGTTTACACCCAGTAAACCCATTAATGTAGATTCACAGGGGACCACGAAGAAGAACAGTTACAGGTAAGCAACCTGTCCTTATAGAGCAGGGATTCTCAACCTTTTTAAGCCAGGGTCCGGGTCACGCTCCCTCAGACAGCTTCAGGGGGCCGGAAGGCCATTTTGCCCTTCCTCCACCACAGGATTTCTCAACCTTTCTAAGCCATAGGCCAGGTCATGCTTCAGAGAGCTTCAGGGGGCTGGACAACCATTTTGCCCTTCCTCCACTACTTGGCACTTCCTGGTGTGGTGGAGGTGGGGAGGGCGCATGAAATGATGCCATGGGCCACATGTTGAGAATCCCTGCTCCACAACATGACACTTCCTGGTGTGGTGGTGCTGGTGGGTGACCACATGAAATTGCACCATGGGCCGCATCCAGCCCATAGGTTTCAGGCTGCAAATCTCTGTTGTAGATCCCTGATGGTGCAGGGGTTAAACTGCTGTCCTGTAGCCAAAAGGTTGTGAGGTCAATCCTGATGGCGATCAAGGTTGGCTCAGCTTCTTCCATTGTCCCGAGGTCGGTTAAATGTGGACCCAGCATGTTGGGGGCAAAATGCTAATTAACCAGAGAGGGCGCTAAGCGCTGGGGGGGAGGTGGTAGGTAAGTGTGATTACTTTGCTTTATGGGAGAGTACTGTATCCCAAATATTGTTGTCAGGAAATATAATCCCAGGCAAAGGCGCTTGGGCTTGATCAGGCTTCTCTTGATTTCCCTGCGGCACTTGCTGGCTGGATCTCTTGTGATCTCAGCCAAGAGGCCAGCCAGCAAAACTCATCTCTCAAGACACCCAGAGCAACAAGCTAGACCCACTTGCTTGGTTCTCTCGAACAGCCATTTAGCACACGGGTCAAGTTACCCCTTGCGGGGCCAGTTTGTTCCTTGCTTTTGGAAACTAGGGTTAGCAGGGCAGCTGCCTGGTGAACCCGAGTCCCAAAGTGAAAAACAGTTGATGAAAGCAGCCAGAGGGGCTCAACTGAGAGAGACGGGGCTTTTTATAAAAACCCAAGTTATTTTTGTAAAAGAAAGAAAAGGAGTCCATGCCCAGCGAAGAGGTGTTTGACTCCATTGTGAAGGAATGCTGTTAACTTGAACAACGTGGCCGGTTTATAAATACCCACCCCAAACCATCTAACAGCAAAAAAATTGTCAGCCTTCTAGGGCAGAAAAGAGAGCAAAAAAGAAAACCTGTTGGCAGCTGGCAGGCTGGCAAACCCAAACACTGCTTTCTGAGTTATCCTAGAAATATTTGGGCCGAGGGGTAAGAGAGTGAGAGGGACACGGGAACCTTTGCGGTTGTGGAAGCGCTGAAGTTCTGCAGCTGCTGATCCCTGTTTGTGGACATAACCAAGCAACAGGTTGTTGTGCGTTGTTGTCCGCAGGGAGAAGGGATGAGCAGGACATTTTGGAACAAATGGAACCCCACCCCATGCTTGGAGGGGCAATGCCAGCCAAGGTCTTTTGAGGGGAGGGGGAGAATTCCCACCTGCCTCTCTCTTTCTTTCCTTGACAGCCAGAATGCACCGAGAATAAACTCTTCTTCTTCTTCTTCTTCTTCTTCTTCCTCTTCTTCTTGTGCCGTATCCAGTTCCAAATATTGGCGATCCTCATGGCGATCAGCTATGAAGACTGTCCTGATAATATAATGCAGTATATCTTCCATTTGCCTTCTGCATCGCAGGGTGACACCCATAGTACCACCACTGATCCAGTTCCACGAGTCACATTCTGGTCTTGAGCCCTTTTGGGACACAAAGTCCTCATCCATCCCCAGGCCAGGATGGATGAAGCTGCTGCCCTCCATCAAGAAGGATTCAAGTTGGATTTAATCCACTTGAGGACCATCACTCTTCTCTGTAAACTTCAGCACTCAAGGTCATTAGTCCTCAGGTTAGCTAGGGTCTACTCTATTACCATTTGTGTGTATTCAGAGGGACTTGGGCTTCTGGGAATTGAAGTCCAAGAGCAGCTGGAGTGCCAAGGTTCACCATGACTGGTCTACTCTATTACCATAGCAAGATAGCCTGCCTAGGTAGAATTAACATAAATAACCCATTGCATGTTGGGGTTGCACTAAAATACCCAACAAAATGTCCAGTTTCTACCATATGATCTAGAGCAGTGGTGGCCAACCTTGGCACTCCAGCTGTTCTTGAACATCAGTTCCCAGAAGCCCTGATCAGCAGGAGTGTTGTCTTGGCCTTCTGGGAACTGAAGTCCAAGAACAGCTGGAGTCCCAAGGTTGGCATCACTGTTATACCCTGTCTTGAAGCTTCCATGGTCCATAAGGTCATGATGGATAAGCCAATCTCGAGAACAATTCAAGGTGAGATGTCGTAAGATGTTTTGAGAGGAATCAGGGCTCTTGTAATTGCGCCATGAGAGGGATTCTGATTTTGTTTTGCTAAACTGACCATCCAGAATGACTGGATCATTCTTACCATGTTTGTAAGTGTTAAGTCATCCCCTCAGCTCCCTCACTGGGATTTTTCTCCCTTCCATGACCTCATTGAACTTTTGACACTCTTTTCTTTAAAGGCGATGAGATTTGGTTCCTGCTTAGACCTAATCCAGCCTGATTTGGTTCCTGCGTAGAACAAGTCCTTCAGCTTTGTTCACTTGTCTGAGAGTTTCCCAGTAAGGAGAGGGGAAAGCAAGGCCCCAACGGTATTTTTGGCTTTCTCTGTTATGTATTGACAGGCTTCCCATCTGTTGGAAAAGCAGAGGCTTTGTTCATCTGGGACAGATGGAGCAAGAGGTTGTGTCGGCCACTAATAACCTAAGGGTTTTTCAATATCAAGAAAACTCCCTTTACGTGGCTTCTGGAACCAGCTTGCTATGACCCTAATAAGGCTTTTAAGGTAATAGAGACAGTTAAATAATATTTTTACCACTTACAGAAAGAGAGAGAGAGAAAGATCCCAGTGAGTTTCCCCACATTCTGTAAAGAATACTTACTATAAGTGCACAACCAGGGTCGTCTCCTACTCCTTCCTCAAGTGCTGTATCTGGTCCCGAATATTGGCTATCCTGACTACAATGCTCCATGAAGCTTGTCCTGGGAATAATACAATGCAGTAGCCTTTCATCTGCCTTCTGTATCAGAGCATAACACCTGTACCACTGATCCAGCTCTGTGAGTCTCTTTCTGGTCCTGAGCCCTTTTGCCACACAAAGTCCTCCTCAGCCCCAGGCCAGGATGGATGAAGCTGCTGCCCTTCAACAAGACGGATTCCAGTGAGACCATTTAATCCACTTGGGGACCATCACCCTTCCTTGTGGACTTCACCACCCAAGGCCATTAGTCCTTAGTGCTGTCAAATTAGTTAACTGCCTCCTAACATTTGGTGTTGTGTTGCTGTCAGTAGGGTCTACTCTATAACCATAGTAGGTAGGATCCTTCTTCTTCCGTATCTAGGCCAAATGTGAAACTGCTAAAATGAAGGCACCTTTTTGTGAGAGTTCATTATGCAGTTCCTTTCACCTGACCTAGTGTGAGAAAGATAAGCCGGCAACACAAGGCTGATGTGACCAGTGTACAACCCACTGTGGCTCAAAAATAGCACAATCTTCAAGGAGGCTTTGTGTGTACCCCACAACAGTAAGATAACCATGAACATGTGGCAGGCATGTCTAGACACCTGAGAACACAGGACACTGTTTACCTTCCCACCAAAGTGATCCCTACTTCCAATTTCTTTCTTTCGAACTGACAGGAGCTGGAACAGAGATGGGAACTCACTCCATCATGCAGTTTTCAGCTCCAACCTTCCATTTATCAAGTTCAGTGTCTTAACCTCTTGAGCCACCGCAGTCCCCTTAAAGCAGGGGTTCTCGACCTTTTTAAGCCGAGGGCCATTGGGTCATGCTTCCTCAGGCAGCTTCCGGGGCTGGACAACCATTTTGCCCTTCCTCCACCATGTGGCACTTCTGGGTGTGGTGGAGGACCCCCCCAAAAAAATGGTGCCACGAGCCGCATCCGGCCCATGGACCACAGGTTGAGAATCCCAGCCTTAAACGCAAAGCACCCATCAAAAGAAGCTGATGCCAGGCTTCAGTCAGCGACTGTCCCTTGAGTTTGGGGTGGGTCGTGGAGGGGGAGGGAGGGAGGGAGGCGACCAGGAGCAACCTGTGGCTTGCAGATTGTCAGACGGCAACTCAGCGCCAGCGGGGGAGGGCAACCCGGCTCCCTCCCTCCCTCCCTCAGTGCCCGTCTTGCTAGCCCTGGCACCGCGTGCCCATCTCCGCCTCGCCTCCCCGCCTGCCTCCCGCACCTCCTGCTGCCACCCGCCGCCTGGGAAGCAGGGATCGGGGCCCCGCCCTGCCTTCGCCTCTCAAGTGCCGCAGCCGATCCCAGCCCCAGAAAAGGGGGGGGGGGACAGATCGGGTTTCTTCTGGCTCGGTTTATTAATCACCTCCCTCCCACGCCCCCCTTCCCCCCCCCGCGAAGTCCCTGCCCAAGGCAGGCCACGAGGAGGAGGAGGAGGAAGAAGAGGGTACCCAGCGAGCAAGGTAAGGGCGAACCTGGGGCGCCTTCCTGGTGGGCGGGGTGGGTGGGAAAAGGGGTGAAATGCTCGGATATTTTGGGGGGGGGGAGAAGTGGAAGAACCACAACTTCCCCTTCCTCGATCCGGAGGAGACCTAGCGCTGAGGGGGGGGGGGGTCCGACAAATTGGGGTCCAACCCTGCCACCCATAACTCTCAGAGTAACTTGGGAGCAACGGGGCGGGGGCGATACGAAAAATCTGGGGTGTCGGTCCCCTGATCTATTGGGGGGGGGAGGACCACACACACACACACCCCTCCGGTCCCGATTCTTCCTGGGTGAGGGTGTGAGCGCGTGGCTCCGTCTCGATCGCTCTGAAGCAGCAGGTGGGGAGCGTTCAACTTTTTTCAGGAAATCCCCCCCCCCCAAATTTCCAGCTCCCCAAATCCCCCACCAGGCTGATGGGAGCTGGAGTTAAAAGGGAAGACTCACACGCCGTTCCCCAGCGCTGCACGCGTTTGGCCCGGCAGGGAAAGGAGGCAAGGGGTGGGGGTGGGACCGGGGGGCCGAAGAAGAGAGGAGTCTTCTAGTCCCGGACCCGGGCCACGCCGGAGGCTGCCCGCGAGCCCTGCTCGGACGCTGCCTCTCTTCCGCCCGCCACGGGGGTCGAGGAAGGAAGGGGGAAAGGATGAAAACCTTCGCGATCCCCTTATTTGGGAAAAGGCAGGCGCGATCTCGGAGCGGAACCGGCGCCGGCGCCCCGATCCCCGGCAGGGCGGCTGCCCGCCTTCCCCTTCCTCTCCCGAGTGGCCCCGATCCCCGCCTTCGCAGGAGGTCTGGATCGCGCCTTCCAGTCCAGGAGCCTTTGCTCATCACAACTGGGTGGGGTCTTTCCTCGTTTTCTCCCTGCAAAGCTGGGAAACGTCCCCTCGTTGGACTACGGATCCCATCGTCCCCCATCCAGATGGGGGGTGATGGGACCCGAAGTCCAAAAAGGGGAACGCTTACAAAGCTCTGCCTTCTCTCCCGTATAAAACTGGTAGACCTGCCACGGGGCAGTGAGCGCCTCCGAGTTTTCCTGCCCTTCTTCTCACCCCCTCCCACTCCAAATGCAAGATGGATGGAGACCCACACACACACACCATTGCCAGCCCCTGTGCAGTGGCGTGGGGGGGGTCACTCCTTCTGCCCCAGTTGCCTCCCTTCCTTTTCCCTTTTGAGCCATGACTCTACAGCAGGGGTCCCCAAACTAAGGCTCTGGGGGTCGGATCCGGCCCCCAATGCCAATTCATCTGGCCCACAAAGCCCTTGTTGCTCCTGGAGGCGAAGTAAAACACACCCATATGGGCGCATTTTACTTCCGCTTCCAGGAGCAACGAGAGCTTTGTGGGCTGGATGAATTGGTTTTGGGGGCCGGATCTGGCCCAGGTCTTAGTGACCAGCTCCCTGATCCACATGATCACCCAGGGCCTGAAAACTTTGGGCACCCCTGCTCTACAATAATTGGGTTGGGCGGGGACACTTTAATCTTATCACTCTGCACACACACCCCTTACACTTACTTACACACACACACACACACACACACACACACCAACTCACCCTCCAAACCATCTTGTATAGCAGAGCAGTCGTTTGGGGACAGGTGTGGGGAACATCTGACAGCCGTGTCAGCAATGTTCCATTGGAAAAGCCGGCAGTTGTTTTAAGCAAGCAGCAATTGCAAGCCCTATAATAATTTCCACTAAGATTGGCACTTACGCCAAAAAGCAAGAGAACGCATGGATAAAAAAATATATTTGTTGAAAACAATGATGAAAAGGACAACACGCACCATTAAGATGTCCCAATCATGTGGTCAAAGGCTTGTCTCAATAATCATAATTTTGTGTCAGGAATTATTCTGGGTTGAAAGGATTTTTGTGGAAGAAACTCCCCCCATGGAGCCCCCAAATGAGGCTCCTTTCATTTCCCCAAGAACTGGGACAAAGACAGGCACTCAATCCATCCTGAAGTACCTGGGTCTTGAACTGCCAACTTGCTGGCCTTCCAGATAACAAGGCAAGCTTCTTAACCACTGAACCACCACACCCCATTCTTGTCTTACTAAGAATGTTGTGATCCAGTCCTTGTCAGACTCTGAAGATGGCCTGGATCAGGAGGCATTTCCTATGCTCAGCCCAGTTCTGCCTGAACCTGAGAATGTCCTGAGCCAGGAATCTCAGTCTGCTTCTGGCCCAACTCTGTTTCCCCAGGCAGATGACCAACAGACCAGAAGTCTGACTCTGACAGGGATCAGCCCTTAGCCAGGGAAAGGTGCAGAAAGGAGCTGCAGCTGAGATGCAAGCAAGCTAGAACTCGTTAACAGATAAGGCACCCAGCTGATACCCATTAGCTGGGAGACGCTTAAGCAAGCTTGTTCCAGCACTCAAGCATTGGTACAATTCTTCTGTGCAAAGACTGACACCCTGCTTGACTTTGGATACCTCTTGAGATTGCCTGCCTAGACCATGACCTACCTACCATGATCCCAACTTCTCTGCCAACCTTGATGATGCCCCTGGACATCCTTTGGACTAGTCACTAGCTTGAGCTACTGGTAACCAGACCTCAGCTTGCTCTTTGGATTCTCCTTGAATTGACTCTCTGTGTAGCGCTGCTATGTGGCAACTGTTCCCACTGGGGTAGGTCAGCAGAAAGAATGACTTTGCTTCCCACCAGAAGGCCAGCAAAGGTGATAGTGATGGTGATAGACTCTGAAGGGAATTCCATGACTGAGAAGCAGCCTTCAACCAGGTCTTCTATCAGAAGACTGATAGGTGTGGGCAGTGCGATAGAGAGCAAAGCCTTTCACGAGGGCCTCATCTAGATTAAAGGTCTCTAGCCATCTGCACGCCACAGATGTGGGTGCATCTCCTTTGGAAATGAGCCACTGGGCAAATCATTGCATCGCAAAGAAGGCCACCAGCTTTTAGAGCAGTTTCCCCCAACATGGGGCCCATGACCCACAGGGTCACTTCAATTCCCAGAAGCCTAAGTCAGTCCATTGGCTGATCAGTGTTTTTTGGAATCGACTGGGAATTGAAGTCCAAAGAACCAAAGGTTGGGTAACACTGCTCTGTGAATCCACACAAATGGGTTTACTCATTTACTCCGTGTCTAGAGGCACATGTTCTTCTCTAACTTCTCTTCCTCCTTTGAAAGGAGCTGTGGTCTGATGCAAAGCAAGTGGGAGCTTCCGCCTCAAAATGGCAGGCGCATGGGAAAATACCCACCCGAGCCTGACAACAAAAAACAAGAACTTGTTTCGAACAGCTCAAACCAAGAACCGCAGACATTCTGGTGACAATTACCTTTTGGTCCATGCCGCTTTCTGCCTCAAGTGGTGTCACGAATAAAGCCACCCGTTTTTTGCTCTTTTGGTTTTCTTTTGATTGCACATAGTCCTCAGGGTGGTCAGGTTAGTTAACTACTGCCTGACACTCAGTGTTGAGTCCATGGCAGTAGGGTCTACTCTATTACCATAGCAGGATAAAGCAAAGTTGGGGGACCTCTGGCCTGCAGGATACAGCTGATAGCTAGACAACACCAGGAACTTAAACTCGATCACACACCTGAGTTCTAAGCCCACCACTGCTCAATGGGGAGCCAGTGTGGAAGGATTTATGTGGTTGTTTCATTGCCTGCACCATAACTGAATGGCTGATGACAGGAAGACTTGGTGTTTGTAGATACAACAAAGCCTTCACAACCGGGGCAGGGGGGGGCACTTAGCAGTCTGTTTTGCATTTGCATCTGCTGTGCTGCTGTGCAGGAAGTAAGGAGCAACTGACTTCCTCAGGAAATACAGGAGGGGTTGAAAGCAGAAGACGACAACATCTCCTGCAAAATTCAGTGTTTTGAGGCAGTGTGACAGTTGCATAAGAGAAGGCTTGCATGGAAGAGCCCCAGGTTGCAAAACCAGCAGCTGGAAAAAGGCCACATTTTTTCTGGTCCCATCACAGAAAGAGAAATGTCTCAGCCAAGAGGTGAAGGACCCAACTCTGCTCCTTGCAAAATCTCCAAAAGATCTATGCAGCTTGTAACGGTATGTGTGCAATTTTGGAGCTGCAGTTGAATATTAAAGTTTGAGGTGTTGCATGTTTGCTTGGCAAGAACTTTAGGATCCAAAGCAAAACTTGTGAATTGGACTGTGACTTAGAAACTACCGAAAGGCTACAGAAGAGAAATAGGTACAGTGGTTATAACTGCCCAATCTGGCCAGGTTATCCTGCTATGGTAATAGAGTAGAACCTACTGCCAGGGACTCAACGCTGAGTGCCAGGCGGCAGTTCACTAACCTGACCACCATGAGGACTAATGGCCTTGGTTCCAAAGTCCACAGGGAAGGGTGATGGTCCCCAAGTGGATTAAATCCCACTTGCATCCATCTTGACGGAGGGCAGCAGACATGATGCTCACCAATATCTGGATTCAGCAGATGATAGTTGGCTTAATATTGGTGCAGAAGCCTATGGAATCTAACTTGACTAGTCCATGCACTTGTTACTTAGATGTACCTTGTCTCCATCACCAGGATGGGTCCTGTAGATTTGACGCCTGTTCGTTCTCTGCATTGGATACAGTATCTTATTAAAATGTTCCCAGCTCTTAAGATGAAATCAAACAAAGCATGACCAGGCCAAATTGACTTTGCTCAGGCTTTGCCAAGTAACAGAATGACTGGTTCAAGTTTGGGAGGGGAAGCGCTCTCCCATCAAAGGAAGAAGAACCCAAGGGGGATCCAGGCTGAAACAGGCAGTGCCAGGGTTGGCGCGGAGATTCTGTACAACAAAAATGTGCTCTTTTTATGCTGCTTCTCGGCTCAGTGGTGCTCAGCCATCCGCCTCGTCGGCACGATATAAAACCCATTTTTGGAGGGCAGACTTCTCTGTTTTCAAACTGTGGAACTCAAAACAAATTACAATCTTAGACAAGATCTATTTAGAATTGTTTGAGGTATAAAAGCCAAGACCGCTTAATATCATGTCTTGGATGCAAGTCCTTGACTACACTCCCAATTTTTCCCTTCTCTGCTCATATTGCAAAGTTGCAGTATCTGCTCAGCACACATTTGAAACTCTACACCAGCAGTGCCCAAACTACGGCCCAAGGGATGGATCCGCCTCTGATGCCAATTCATCTGGTCCGCGCCACCCTTGTCACTCCTGGAAGTGGAAGTAAAATGCACCCGTACATTTTAGTTTCGCTTCCAGGGGCGATGAGGTTGGCATGGGCCAGATGAATTGGCATCAGGGGCCGGATCCAGTCTGCAGGCCGTAGTTTGCACACTCCTGGTTTAAGCAGAGAAAGTGGCAGCCTAAAAAAATCTATATCATCCTGTTGCAAAACAGATTGTAAGGTGCATTTTACTTCCGCTTCCGGTGGGAGCAACCACCAGACCGAGCTGCTAAACCATGTGACCGGCCCATGGCCCAAAAAGTTTGGGCACTCCTGCCCTCCACTGCTAGATAGACTGTTACTCTGGATCCAGCAGGCATGTTTCACATTTTTTTTGTTTTCTCCAGGGAAACAATGGCAGACTCAGAGTCTCCTCTGGAGCAGGACATCATAGATCCATCCTTCGAGCTAACTATTGGGGATGCAGAAACAGAACTCAATGAAGAAGACTCCCCCGAGAGTCTGCCTGTCCTGGAGCTTTTCTCACAAGATGCAGAAAGCAATGCAGCCGTTTCAGCAGAGATGCAGGAAGCCTTGATGGACCAGGAACTGTACCTTGAAGAACCTCAACTCATGACCATTGAAGAGATTGGGGAGCGCTTCCAAGAGTGCATCGATGCAGTGGAATCGCTGGAGAGGGAGAGGGAACGGCTGATCCAGGAACTCACACTCCTGAGAGAACCAGTTCTTCAGGAAATCCAACAAGCCCACGAAGAGGTCCTGGAAGCCTACAGGCTGCTGGCCAGAGTCGAGTTGGAAAGAGGGACCTTGAGGGACGAGATTCGGCAAGTGAAACGGAAGCTCTTCCGGGTGACACGGGAATGTGTGGCCTGCCAGTACCAGCTGGAAACCAAGCGGCAGGACGTGGCCCAGTCTGCCGTCTACCAGGCAGAACTGGAAAGCCGGGTCAGGCAGCTGTCGGAGGAGCTGTCACAGTTGAGAGAGACTTGTGAGAAGGAGAAGGAACAGTTCAGGCAGCGGCTGAAGGCCCCTCGGCGCCGAAGGGACAGCGTCTACCTCCAGGAGAGCAGGCGGCTCTCCATGCAGTTTGAAAGCTTCGTATCTGAGAGTCGCCAGGAACTGGAAGAACAGTACGAGCCAAAGCTGATGCGCCTCTTGGAGCGGAGAGAGGCCAGTATGAAGGCTTTGCAAAAGACTCAGGGCGAGATCCATAGACTCAAGGAAACACTGAGACCCTTGCATGGAGAAGTCAGCAAGCTCCAGTTGCAGAACCGGAACCTGGAGGAACAGATTCTCCTCCTTAAGCAAAAGCGGGATGAAGACGTTCTTCAGTACAAAGTATGTCTCATGGCAGCGGTGCCCAAACAATGGCCCATGGGCCAGATTGAGCCCCCGATCCCAATTCATCTGGCCCATGCTGCCCTCGTCGCTCCCAGAAGTGGAAATAAAACATGCCTGTTTTCTCTGCTTAAACCAGGGGTGCCCAAATGACGGCCTATGGGCCAGATCAACCCTCAATGCCCTCGTTGCTCCCGGAAGCGGAAGTAAAACATGCCCATACAAGCATGTTTTACTTCCGCTTCCGGGAGCAATGAGGGCATCGAGGGTGGATCCGACCCACAGGGCGTCGTTTGGGCATCCCTTGTTTAAGCAGAGAAAATGGCAGCTTAAAATCTGTCTCATCCTGTTGCAAAACAGATTGCAAGGCATGCTCTCCTTGCATGCCTTGCAATCTGCACCCCTGTCTTATGAGCTTGCTTGCTGTTCCCATTCTAGATCCATTTCCCAACCTTTGGGTTTTGGACTTTAGTTCCCAGAAGCCTAAGTCAATTCCCCAAAGTACTGATCAATCAATGGACTGACTGAGGTTTCAGATAATTGATGTCCAAAAACCAAAGGTTGGGAAACACTGCTCTGTGGATCCACATGAATGGGCTTACTGTGTGTACAGAGTACACAAAGCACTGATTAGCCAATGGACTGACTGAGGCATACACACAGTAAACCCATTCATGTGGCTTCACAGAGCAGTGTTTCCCAACCTTTGGTTCTTGGACTTCAATTCCCAGAACCATAAGTCAAGTCCCCAAAAGACTGATTAGCCAATGGACTGACTTAGGTTTCTGGGAATTGGAAGTATCCCTGTGGAGCCTGGGGCCCACGTTGAAAACTGCTGCTCAAGAGCAAGAAGAATGACAGGATAAGATGTTTGTCTCTCTCTCTCTCTCTCAAGATAAAACTGCTGGCAGGAAAATCATGTCATGCATTATTGCTGAGCTGCATAATGGAAGGTGGGGTGGGGTGGGTGGGAGGATTCACTGGTTTGAGTGCTTTGCCACATATTATTTTGGCAGTCAGCAGTCTGGTTTTGCCCACAGCCCCCGCAGCTGGCTGCACTACTAAGCCCAGAAATGGTAAATGAAAAACTTCATAGAACACTTAATGATGAGTTCTTCTAGCTTTAGTGGGTTTTCTGTCTGTAAGTGAAAATAGGCAGTTGGAAGAATCCTGGAGAAAAGACCATTTTTCCTGCGGGTGGGGAATAAGGATGGCATTGGTGGCCATAAAAATATCCCTAGACTCATGATGGCCAACCTTGGCACTCCAGCTGTTCTTGGAGTCCAATTCCCAGAAGCCCAAGTCAACATTCCTGCTAATCAGGGCTTCTGGGAATTGAAGTTCCAGAACACCTGGAGTGCCAAGGTTAGCCATCACTGCCCTAGACGCATGCGGTCCTTTGGCTGTAATTTGTAGGTATGCATGGATTTGATCCACTAAAGTTAACACTAAAACATAACCGTTAGTCTTCAAAATGCTACATCGTTTTTGTTTTATTCTGATATACAGTACATGTCACTTGTGGTCTTCCAGATACAGTACTGGGCCAACATGCTTCCAACATCTTCAACTTCTGGCAATACTGGGTGGGGCTGACAACTCCTTCACACACACCCCATGCGACAATATCAGTGGGAAATGGACCCACAGTTCCTCATCTGATGTGTCCATTTCCATTTAAGCCCAGTAATGCTGCCTGCTCTTTACTCTTACGTTTTCCGTCTCCTCTTCAAGCATTGCTTAAAAATAGCCTTCACTTTGCTGTTTGCCTCTTTGCTGAGCTTTGCTTTAAACCATGTGATTAGATTCCCTCTACACAAATAGATGCCCATTTCTGCAGGCAGACAACAAACATTTTATGCATGGCACTCCCCCCACCCCAGGCAATTCTGGTCCTTTGAATCAACATGAGAAAGTCAGCAGTGCATCATTTGCGCTGGGTCTGTTTCCACAACCCCTTTCAGTGTCAAACCAGAGTCCTCCATTGAAACATAAATGGAAACTGCCTGTGGACATAGATCATCATTGGATTTTGCACACACCCTTATCGTGGTAGTCACAGCTTGATATTGTACACCAATGGTTGAAAACTGAGCCTCCCTGCCTTGCTTTTACAAAGGAGACATAAAGTGGGCACAGCTAGGGACTGTGGTGGCTTAGTGGTTAAGACGCGGAACTTCACAACTGGAAGGTCGGCAGTTAGAGACATGTGTACTGCGTAATCTTTTATAAAGCAGAAACCTTCAAAATAACTCAAGCATTCTGTATTTCCGAGCTTAAGTTAGGAGCCTTTCAGCAAAGCTGCTTGGAGCTAACTGTGGTTTATTGTTACACAGCTTAAGTACCTGTACCACCAATCTGGCTTTAGATGTAGGCGAAACTATAACACATCTTCTCCACAGCCTCACAATTAAACCACACACACACACACAAAAAAAAACCACCCCTGAAATATTTATTCTTTAAATGCTCTGGGGATGATGTCTGTACTTTGGTAGAGATTTGTTTACGAGCCTTTGTCAATGAATCTTAGAGACAGCAGAGGATTCATGGCTCGTTCAGCTCCATAATTAAAACTATACAGTACCTTTCAATATTACAGTAGTTTGCAAAAAAGGCCACCCTGTATAGGCAGCATTCACTGGGATGAGTTTTTCACATTAAGAACCGTTAGTGGGCTTTGATCAAGCAATGCAAAAAGGCCTTAGTTTGGACACATATATCTATATTTTAATGGTTTTTCCTCCACAGGAACAAATAGAAGAAATGGAAGAGAGGCTGAGGGAGTTGAAAAACGAAGTACAACTTCAGCAGCGAAAAAACCAAGAATTGGAACAGCTGCGAGCCAGCTTACACCAGGAGCTTTCTATCTACAAGTAGGCTTTAAGTCTTTGATCAATACCCACATAAAAATTAGATTGAAAGTGAAAGACGTTAACCATCTCTCATGATACAGTAAATGCTTCTTAGAAGTATATTGCAGTACCTAGTCCAGTGATGGCGAACCTGTTCTTGGACTTCGATTCCCAGAAGCCCAAGTGAATCCACATGAATCCACAGTAAACTCACTCGTGTGGATTCACAGGGACTTGGGCTTCTGGGAATTGAAGTCCAAGAACAGCTGGGGTGTCATTTTACCACCACAGACCTAGTCCTTTATCACTCATGTGTAGAATAAGACAAGCAGGAAAATGTTGCTTACAATTGATCATTTATTTTTGCAGTAATAAATTGAAATAACTTCCTAAGCATTTCTTTAACGAAGTAAAAGAGAGTGGGTAGGATTCTGAAAGGATTTCTTAGCAATGGCTAGAGTACTTGCAATTCACTCCCCCAACATGCAGCGTCTTAAAATGTAGATTTCTTCATGAAAATTGAGCAACTTTTAATCCACTTTCACTCCTCACAGGGACTGCCTGGAAATCTACGGACAACTCTGCAAGTCGGAAGCTCAACAAAAGCAAAGCTGAACCTTGGATTGACAAGCATGGACCTCCTCTCCTTTCTTGCAAAAGCAAACTGCTTAGAGCAGGGGTGCCTAAACTTTTTGGGCCACGGGCCGGTCACATGGTTCAGCGGGCCAGTCACATGGTTCCTCCCACCAGAAGTGGAAGTAAAATGTGCCTTGCAATCTGTTTTGCAACAGGATGAGACAGATTTTTAGGCTGTCATTTTCTGCTTAAACCAGGGGTGCCCAAACTATGACCCACGGGCTGGATCCACCCGATGCAGATTCATCAGCTCACAGCCCCCTTGCCCTGTACAGGTGCATTTTACTTCATGGGGCTGGATGAACTGGCATTGGAGGCAGATCCGGCCCAGCCGCCATAGTTTGGGCACCCCTCACTTAGAGGAATGGCAGAACCTACTGGGTAGCAGTCAGCAGGCAAAACTTGCAAAATGAGTTTCCATCTATAGTAGGTTAAAAGTGCTTTTGAATGACTTTTTCATTGGTATTCACAGTGGACAGAGGACTTAGAAACAGATTACCAGACATGTTATTATTATTATTATTGGATTTGTCTGCCACCCACTCAACAACACGACTCCGGGCAGCTCACATTGTGCCTGACTCCATAAAAATGATTTTATACAATGATCGTGTCAGCTGTCAGAATTACTCTTCTGTATAAAACATGCCTGAGAACAGCATTTAGTTCTTAAAAGCATGTTTGTAATATTGTCCCATTTTTGGTCAGAAAACAGGAGGCAATTCAAATTAAATGTTTTTATACACAGAGCCTTGAACAGTAACCTTTAATGTAGAATTACTGTGTTTGTAATGATGGTAATAGAGCAACGTTGTAAGAGTTGAACCAACTCCGAAGCTGCTTATGAGATCTATCGGACAAGTTGTCAGCTGCAACTCATAACCGAGAATGCATTTTTCCTGAAGCAGGAAAAATGCCATTGGTGTATTTGTTTAAGGTGGATTCCAGCTTGCCGTGAAGTGACCCCACACACTATGATCACAGAGCCATCTCCTGCAGCACATATGAAATGAGACATGCAGGATTTGACACAGGGACTGCAATGGACTGCCACAGCCTTGGGGATATTATCAAGGTGCACCTTCACAGCCAGTCCATCTGGAATCAAGAGTTCCTCCTCCACTCATTTTGCTGCTGGGTCCAATATGATGGTTTCCAGCAGTATAATTGTTAATACTGACTGAATCGGTGGTGCAGGTCGGATGAATTGGCGTTGGGAGCCAGATCTAGCCCCAGGGCTGTTGTTTGCCACCCCGATGTACATGGATAGCAACCCAGTTTAGCTTTTCCACACCAGTTACTGACAACAAGCAGAAAATCTCAAAGGTTCCCCCCCCCCTCAAAAAAAAAAGCATTCCTGTGAACACAACTCAAAAGTAGACAGCTCTGGTCATCAGTGGTTAAGAAGCTTGACTTGTTAGCTGGAAGGCCAGCAAGTCGGCAGTTCAAGACCCAGGTACTGCATGACAGATTGAGCGCCCGTCTCTGTCCAAGCTCCTGCCAACTTAGCAGTTCGAAAGCAAGACATTGCAAGTAGATAAATAGAGACCACTACGGTAGGGAAAGATCTTGGGGACATGAAAGAAGCCTCATGAGCAGAGTTTCTCCAGCAAAAATCCTTTCAATTCAGAATAATTTCTGGCATGAAATGATTATTATCAATACCTTGCTTTTGTTGTTATATGCTTGAGCTCTGAGGTTTCACCAGCTTTACTACCAATGGCCAACAACCCTCTGCCTGCATGGTTCAAAAGTTCAACCTCATGATGTATCCCTTCTGCATCATAGCTGTAGTTGATTGGGCATTTTGAATTTAAAACACATAAACCTTCAGTCCCCCCGCCACAAAAAAAAAGAATAAAAGTTTGTTTTATGAAAAGGACAGTGACATCATACATAGAAAACAAGGTTTATTTTGCCTGAAATATTTGCACAGGTCCATGGAAAGATAAATGGGCTGCTGGTGAAACAATTCAAAAAGTAAAAAGTATGTTTTCTATACATACTATTTCTCACTCCATATAACAACTGCCAATGTGATTCCCAGTAGCTGGACATATCATCAGTAATCTATTGTTCAACTGAAACAAACACACTTTATAACTCGGTAGTCCTCCCTAATACAAAAAACAATGCACAGAAACGAAATAGGGTAACACAGTTCAAGAAAGACACACAAACTAAGTGATGTGGAAATATAGACAACCACCACAATCCTAGCCGCAACCCAAGCTGTCCCTTCAGAAAAAGATAGAATATTCACTGTTACAGAATAAACTCAAGAATTATCTGGACACTCTGTGAACCACTGACAGCAGCAGGAAGCAGAAATGAGAGTAGGTGGTGGTCTTACATTTGATTGGTATGCACTGGGAACGACAAAGCCCTGCACATTATTTTAATCAGAGTGGCCAAAAATATTAGCAGTATCAACAAAGTAAAGAGGACACACTTGAATGCTCAGCACTTACAAATGTTTGTATTGCAACAGTTCAGAAGTAAGTTGTATTAAAAATAGAAAATGGTAATCCTGTAGCAAAGGAACTGATTGTGTGGGTGCACCAATTGAACCAAGAAATACTCTAAAACAGAGTGCCCAAACTTTTTGGGCCGCAGGCCAGTCAGGTGGTTCAGGGGGCCGGTCACTATGGCCTTTGTGCCAGATCCGGTCCCTGACGCCAATTCATCCAAACGACGAGGGCTTCACAGGCCAGATGAATTGGCATCAGGGGCCAGATCTGGCACACAAGCCGTACTCTAAAAGAGTACTGTAAAAGAGACTGTCAGTCAAAAAGCAAGCCACAGTGTGAGAATGTATATGGTAGTTCACTTCGGGGGAAGCCCGACATCAACAGTAAGTTCATTTTCCATGTTAGAGGCGAGGGTGGTATGTACAGGTGCGACCTGCTGAACGCACAGCATGTGTGTGTTTGCCTCTCCGAAACTGCAGTACTGATAATCTTAGGAAAGGTGGAAGAACAAGAGAAGGAAAGAAGAACAGGAGAGAAAAATATGCGATGAAAGAACAGGGCGCCAGGCATCTACGACCCTTGCCCTTCCGGATCTACATTTCCTTCAGGATCTTCGTCATTGTATATGTTCTCTGCCTACAAAGGGAAAGGAGAATTAGAGGGATTCAAAGTGTTAACAAGATGGGTTAAACAGAACCTCCACTCCAAGATCAATTTTAGCAAGTCAAATCACATTCACCAAAGAAGGTGAATATGCAGCAAGTTTTACTCACTTGACATAAAGTTATAGTTCTCTTCAAATATTTATTCCTCACTTTTGTACCAACTGGGCAGCCACATAGTTTTAGACAAGTATTCCCGACAAGTAATCAATTGAAGCACTCACCATTTGCCAGACTTGCATAATATTGTCTTCTGATACAGAACAAATTACCCAAGGCTCATTGGGATTCCAGGAGAAGTCGGAGATCTTTGCAGTGTGGCCACCATGAATAAACTAGCATAGAAAACATGACACTAGTTTAAGAATGGGATTCCAAAGGAGCACAAATACATTAACAGCACAATTAGAGTACAGTAATACCTCATATAACATTAGTATCGAATAACACTAAAATCGCATAACATTAAGGAATCTGGGGGGAAGAATTGCATCAGATAACATTAAGATCCTATGGGATGCTTCAGATAACAACCGCTAAAGCCTGTGTGGTTACATTGTATCTCTATGGATCCCATAGAGGATCAGATAACACTAAAAATCATATAACACCAAGACTTGTGGAACCAGGTTTTAGTGTTATATGAGGTTTTACTGTACCTGCAAATTTTATCACTAATAAAATTTTATCACTAAGGCACTGTGGCAGCTCAATGGTTAAAAAGCTTGCCTTGTTAGCTGGAAGGCCGGCAAGGCAACAGTTCGAGATACTGCATGACGGAATGAGCGCCTGTCTCTGTCCCAGCTCCTGCTAACCTAGCAGTTCAAAAGCAAGAAATGCCCAGTAGATAAAAAGGGCCCACTTTGGTGAAAAAAGATCTTGGGAACATGAAAGGAGCCTCATTTGGGCATCCCCTGAGCAGAGTTCCTCCAGCAAAAAAAAATCCTTTCAACCCAAAATAATTTCTGTAAAGAAAGTACAGTATTATCACCACCACCACCACCACCACTAATATACCCAAGATAAAGTATCAACATAAAAACTGACAGTGTTACATATGGATTGCAATCTATATCAGTACAGCAAGTTTTGGAAAGTTAAAAAAAGCACCCAAAACCTAGCTCTCAAAATATAATCACACCGCTGCCTTATGATAGAATGCAATTCTCAGATCAGGGGTTCTCAACCTTTTCAAGTCGGAGGCCAGGTCACGCTCCCTCAAACAGTGGGTGGGCCAGACTGGGGGTCTAGCCACCGCTGTGGACTCACTTACAACTGTTGTAAATGTGTTTACAACAGACATAATGAGTCTGTGGCCAATTCCAACGGCAGTGGGGGGAGGGAGGGCAGGGGCCGAATTATTTGGTGTCGTAGGCCAGATCCGGCTGGTGAGCCATAGGTTGAGAACCTGTTTGAGATGAAAATAAAATGGACAAAGACATCCTACACAGGCAAACAGATTTTTAGTTGGTATCAGCATACACTAGAAGCCAATTATCATGTTCAAATATATGACAGTCTGTTTAGTCAGCTTCCTACTTGAGCAGCACAGGAGGGGGCGGGAAAGAGACACACACACACCCCCAAAGGAAGAGAAGACTGAATTGTCGTACTCACCAACAACTCAGGTGGGCCATCTTCTGCGTCTTCGGGAGACTGTTCCTCTCCAATTTTGCTGGAAGACCAAACAAAAGTTAGGGCACATGAAATGCATGTACACTGAAACTCAATATATGCTCAGCTTAACACACACACACAGCACTCACCTCAAATCCCAGACGTTCAGTCTGCGATCTGTACCGCTGGAAGCCAGAATAGTCTCATTATGCGGTGACCACTGAACCTGCATTAATTGGAATGACATCTATCTATTTATTTATTACATTTTTATACTGCCCATCTAGGATACTTCCCACTCTGGGCGGTGTACAAACAATTACATAAACAAAAATAAACATCCTGTTTAGCCATAGCTTAGTGATTTAAGTATCTGGCTGTGCAACCAGAGGTTAGAAATTCTATCCTCACCCCACCCCCACTGTGCCTCCTTGATAGGGTCCCTTCAAGCTTTGCAACTCTATTATTACATTATTATTATTGCTGCTGCATTTACTATTTGAACTCTCTTGTCATTCATTTTCTCCTTTTGAAAAGTACTCACTATTGTGTACAGAAAGCAGGCAAGTCCTTTTTTAAAAACAAAAATTTCTCATTCATTTAGCAGATCTATTTTTATCAAAGTAACATATGAAGAAAATTGTCAAGTCCACCACTCTTTGAAGCTTAACCTGATCTTTATTCCCTTTTTTGCTATTTTTGTTACACATATCTAAACTAAACATCATTCCTTGTTTGTTTCTCAAGCTGCATAAGCATGTATTCCCCGCAACCAGAAAAAGCGTCAGTTTAAATTACAAGATTTCTTCATTAACTGCTAACTGAACTTATTAGAGATGAACAAATTG
The DNA here is from genome assembly GCA_030440675.1 of Furcifer pardalis. NCBI lineage: Eukaryota > Metazoa > Chordata > Lepidosauria > Squamata > Chamaeleonidae > Furcifer > Furcifer pardalis. The sequence continues at coordinate 303,880,059 of CP126890.1, read as the reverse complement.
AAACTGAATGTTTTATGTCTGGATACCAAGGCCATTCCTGATTATATTTTTATCAAAGGACTTCTTGTAAAATAACCAAGAAAAAGGCATCGCCTAACATTCTGCACATTTACCTGAAATATTTCGTCTTTGTGTGATTCAAAGGAGTGAAGTTTCAACTTCAGATTTCTGAGATCCCACAATGCAACAGTCTAACAAGTAAAATCAAAGAGAAAATAAACAAAAAAAATTCACTTATTGTACAACAACCCAAGAACCATTACACTGCACAACAATGATTTTGCTACTGTGATGTAATTTACATGATATCGAGTGTGCGGATTCCAAATCTGGACTCAGAATCTGCCTATCACGGATAGATTTTAAGTTATAGGCATGCTATAGCTGTTCAAATGGTCAGTAATTGGGTAATGTATTTTTACATAGGAAAATTATAACAGCTGCAGCTACTGCTATGCCTGCTGCTGCCTCAGCTGGATCACATCCCATGGTGGCATGTATGTTACAGCAGCGGCTGGGCATGCCTGGGCAAGTTAGTGAGCTGACGTCAGAAATAGGTACATAAGGTGAGATGGACCAAGGGCTTGTTTCTAGTGCAAAACCATCTAATTGGACAGTACAGCTAAGCCATAGCGAGCCTGTTTTGAGCTAAAGATAAGTAAGTGCAGCTGTGTTAATAAAGCAATTTTTGGTACATTTGGAGCAAAGAACGCAAGACCCTAACTAAAATGGTGAAATTTGCTAACTTAAGATCCTGATATCCTAGGCAGAATCAGACTTCATATTTGGATTCAGTATACTTAATTTAATAAAGGACACATAGATTAGACCAAGTAGCAGACAATATTTATTTTCTTATGATACAGTGTTATAAACTAAGGCTACTCAAAATGTCACACCCAAGAAGAATTTCCTTAAGACCATAACCATGATTTAAGGTAAAAAAAAATACTTTGATTAAATACCTTATCAGCTGACCCCGTAGCTAGGATGAATTCGCTATATGGGTTGAAAGACAGACAGTTAACTTCGGCGGTGTGAGCATCCACAGAATGGCTTGGTTTGCAAGTATTGTTTGACCGTGTATCCCAACTGAAAAGAAAGAAATCAGGATAAGAAACTTTTATTGATAAATCAGAAACACACACACACATGTCCAATAGGAATGAGGATCGAGTTCCCTTCCATTTACACAAACTAATGACCTCATTCAATGAGAAGCAATTGTATGGCTTTGCTTACATCATGAGCTTCTGATCATCAGCCACAGATCCGAAAAGAGATTCGTGGAGCAAATGCCAGGAAACATCTTCTACCACTGCTGTATGACCTGTGAAGATAGTTTTTGCATCCACCACTTTCCCTTCCTTTGGAACAGCGCTTATATCCCACAAACAGATAGTCTTTAAGAGAAAAAGAGAGAGGAAATATGTTCAGATAAAAGACACCATTAGCTGTAATAAAAGTACATGTGTCTAAGCTACAGAAAAATACAATACTAACATGATCATCGGAAGCACTAAGCAAATGTCCACTAAGGTTTGGGTTCCAAGACAGACCATAACCTTCTTTCTGATGCCCACGAAGACGAAGATCTGGATTACATTCACCACAGGGATCTGCAAAGTAAGGAATCCCAATGTTTTAGCACACTCTTCTTTTTAAGTTCAAAGAATACACAGAAAATCAGCTCTTGCTCAAGACATGAAACTAAAAGTAACAAACCTGAATGTTTAGTTGAGCAATACAATTAAACTGTCACTCAAAATCTAGCAGAGATCTATGAATTTAAATGTCCCATCGCCTTGAATTTCTACTCAAGCAAACCTGACTATTAATGAAAAACTATGCAGGAAATGCTGTCCAAAATTACTAATTGGCATACTTCTTATCGTTAATCATTTCCTTGCTCTGCTAATCTTGAAAATTAAAGGCCTTAACTGACTGCTTTAAAACATTCTAATCTTTCCATTTCATAAAGACCAAACACATGGTGTAAATGCAAAAATTATGCATCTAGCTATAAAATGTTATTTATGAAAACTGTGGCAAGTGCTACTAAATTCTACTTCTGCATCAATTCTGCTTGGCAAACTTTCTTTTCCAGTGTAGTTTCAAGACTAGTAAATTTGCCCTTGGTCTGCCAGGATTATGTGCCATTTCAAAATTCAACCACTCATGACTTAATCAATGAAAAAAATAAAAAGGCAGTAATACTCTCTGCAAATACCTGGTTTAGATGGATGCTTGGTATAATCAAACACAAGGACATCACTGGATGGAGTCTTTGTGGAAATTATGCAAGGATTCTGGGGCATGTAGCGTGCTCTGTTCACTTCTCCCTCGTGGTTGATCTTTATTTCAATTTCAATCTTCCCACTCACAGACCCAAAGCCTCCAAACTCTGAAAAATAATGGCATAATCTTTAGCGTTTTGTTCAAGTCACTCAAGCGAAATAAGCCTTCTAAGGTTAAAAATCTGTGCAACATAAACATAGAAAGAAAAAACAAGAACATAATTTAAACGTTTTACTTTGGGAAGAAAAGAGTTCCAGTCTCCAAGCTCCCTTTAAGCAGTACATCTTCAGAAAGCTAGGCTAATCAATCCAGATATATAATATACCCTAACTAATGCCAGGACAGTCTTCATGACTGATCGCCAATATTCAGAATTGGTTAAGGCACAAGAATGGCAGTCAAATCATTTATATTATTTAATTTAAACTCCAATAACTATAACATGTACTACCATTACTTATTTTTTTGGGATAGAAAATACACTTTCTCATTGACCTCACCATCATCTCAACACTCAATAACAGAACTTGAGTCAGCAGCATGAGAAGCCAGGACAGGAATCGTGTGATGTTCCTCCTTGCCCATCTAATATGTTTACACCCTTGTAACTACACATGTAACTTTAAGGAGTCACAGGTAACATGTAAAATAAGTATTAATTTATGCCCCAAACTAAGGAGAATAGAAGTAATTGGCTATAAATATTGAGTAACCTCCAAGATAGGCTCTATTATTCAGAAAAGAAACAATGCACAGCAGCAAACATTAACTCTGAAACTAGTAAACAATACAAACCAGGAAACAGTAAATAAAAACATTACCAAGCTATTATGTGCAATTACATAAACTATGTTTAAACAAAAAACTCTTTAAAAATATACCATTAAAAATTAGTCAGTTTCAGACCTATAATAAATTGCAGTTTTGAGGAGAAAATCCATTTAATATTTAAAACAAGCATGTATTGTAAATGAAAGTGTTACAGACTCATTGAGTATTTTTTTTCACCTAATAACAACAGTTTCCTCTATAACCTGTTGGGTACTCGTTTAGCAGTAAGGCAAAACAGTGCCTGATGCACTCAAAGATCCTTGCCACACATCTTGTTCTCTTACCGCCTTTTTCGCTGTCATAATGTGAAGCATCAAACTGAGCATCGTCATTAGGAAGCTGGACACTGGCGATCACAAGGTGGTTTTGTTCATCAGAGGTATGAGTCCCAAGGACCAGTCGATGAATACTGAAATCTTTGCCCTCTGGCCTTTAATGGCATAAAACATTAAGTCAGACACTTCTTCATACATTAAACAGGAAGTGCAAGTAAAAGATAGTCACAGCAGGCAATATGTTATGTTCCTTAATTTTATAGTTAAAAAATGACACTATTTCATACAATCCCTATTCAGATGTTAGCCAAAACACACAAAAAGAGGGTTGGGTTGTAAAAGTAGTGTGGGAAGCATAAAAGCCCCCTCCCCCCGAGTGTGCTACCACATGCAACTGGATGTATTACAAACTTCCTATTGTTTTGGCATCTTGTCCCTTCCACAGGGGACTTATGTTTGCTCATCCAAATAACATTAAAACCTCACCAGGAAAGGTGATGTAATCTCCCTTAAGCGTCTTTTTAGCTCTCACCTGTGCAGACAAAATGCCTGCACAAAGCTATAGCTACAATACAATTGAAAGTTATATTTCCTGCTTTCCAGATCACTTAGAAGTATTTTTAGGCTGTAGTTCTTAAGAGAGTCACCTGGTCACATCAGGAAGCCACTGAGCAGTCAAGCTAGGCCATTCCAAAGCATGTGTCATCACAAGGTCATACAGAAATGGAGTGTTCTTTTTCCATATTTTATATTCTTCATTGATAACTCGTTCCTCTACCGCATCATCAAAGGCAGCTAAAATTGTAAAAGAAATATGTATAGAGATAATATTGACAAGTAAATCTCACAATTCCATGGATACAGCAATTATTTTCACAGCACAAGTTAGAAGAAAACTTTATTTCCATATTCTGTGTGGTTTACATTTTTACATAATCCAATTGCATGTCATTGAATGACAATCTGCAATTAAAGTATTCCTACTGAGAGAGCACAATATCACCCAAGAATTAAGGCTACATCTTACAGCCACTTACTTGATAACCTATCAAACAGCCACTTACTTGATAACCTATCAAATTCAAAGGTATTCACAGTGCACAAGACTACACTGTTAAGTAGTATCACATTCCTTTACTAAGGCCTTAGTGATTAGTTTGCTTAGGCATCTAATATCTCTTTATCAGCTGCATTAGTATTTTTACATATGAACACATGGCATTCCATCCTTCCAACTGAAGGGCATCAGAACTATTTGCAATCTGTGTTTTGGTTAAATTTACATAGAAACCCAGTTCTAAAACATAGCAAGAGTTTAGAAATCCACTGTTCAGTCCTTAAATTTGTAACACATGAGTCTGTTTGATTTTTTAAAAAAGATGTCCTAGTGCAAAACCACACAATAAAACAAGTGAGGGCCAGAATCCTTTCCCTAAGTGATATAAGTGCAACAATGCAAACTACAAACTCAATTACCAATAGTTAACATGTTGCTTTTTGTATCTTGTTATGTTACAGTTGCATGAGATAGTGTTTGAAAAATGATACAATTTATAAAGAACAATTCATCACTACTTTGTCACAATATTTATAATGGAGATTCTAGCCAAACAAATGTAAAAGTTAAAAAAAATTAAAATCAGGACAACACAAAAAAAATCAGGTTTTAAAAGTTACTTAAAAGGCTTATAAAAAGTTTTTCTTTGTCTTGGCCGGGTACTCCTGGTTATACAAATGGAAAGCAGTCTTATGAGATAATCTAGGCCAGGGGTTCCGAACCTTTTCAAGCCAGGGCAGGATTATGCTTTCTCAGTCAGCTTCAAGGGCCGGATGGCCATTTTGTTCCTACAATACCCTTGGAGGGGTGGGGGGCACATGAAATGGTGCCATGAAAAACCCCTGATCTAGGCATAGGCTGGCAGACATGGTTGGAAGCATCAGGTATGGTTGTTTAAGCCATAAACCAGGAATTCTCAACCTGTGGCCTGCAGGCCAAAAGCAGCCCACGATCCCATTTCATCTGACCTCCTGTCACCTCCACCACACCAGGAAGTGCCATGTGGTGGAGGAAGGGCAAAATGCCTGCCTTTCACTGAAGCTGTGACTTAAAAAGGTTCAGGACTCCTGCCATAAACAGATAAATCAAGTAACCTACAGGGTAAAATTAAGGATTTTAAAGCAGAAACCCTCACACTTTAAAACTGCTTCTCGATTGAACTTCAGCAAACTGCTGTATTTACAGTTATGGGACAATAAGATACCATGTAGAGCTGCTATCTGGCATTCTGAACCATTAAAAACAGGCCTGGGCAGGAAGCCCGATTTCCCCCTCAGGGCTGCATTGGCTGATTGCTAGAATGATATGAAGGTAAGGACCTTTCAAAAAAAAACCCCTCCAACATATGACTAATGACAGCCACAAAAGAGCTCTCCTTCCTTCCCCTTTCAAACATGGGCCTCCAGAACAAAAGAAAGGTGGAACCAAGAGATTGCCACTGGAAGATGACTTAAGAAGGTCTGGGTGGACGCCTGCCATGACCTTTTTGAACTTATTCTTTTCCTGTGCTGTAGCAGTAACAATTACACTTCTATATCCCCTCTCCATAGTGCACTCTGTAGGCAATTCACAAGTTAATTAGCATTTTGCTCCCAAGACGCTGTGTGCTCACTTTACTGGCCTCAAAAGGATGGAAGGTTGAGTCTATTTTGATCCCACTCAAGATCAAACTCACAACATTATGGCTGAAGTACAGCAGTTCAACCACGAGGCCCATCCTCAAGAAACTGGTGCACACCTGAAGGTGTGGTCTTGAACCTCCAAAACCTGTGTAATGTTTGACTTTTTTGTGGCCCAATGGAACACGTTTGCTCCTGCATTGGTAGCCATGTAAAGATATCACATGACTCCCTTTCTGTGCCTTAATTTTAAAGGAGTACCAGGCCCTGAGCCATTATTTTGTTTAGTTCAGGGGCACGGGCCAGATGAATTGGCATGAGGGGGCCGGATCTGGTCCACAGGCTGTAGCTTGGCCACCTCTGGTTAAAGCAGAGAAAATGGCAGCTTAAAATCTATCTCATCCTGTTGCAAAACAGATTGCAAGGCATGTTTTACTTCCGTTTCTGGTGGGAGGAACCACATAACTGGCCATGGCCCAAAGTTTGGCCACCCCTGGTTCAGTTAAATAAGGATTTTTTTTTTAAGCACAACCCCACAATCCTTACACCTGACAACCTGCGGTTTGAAACAATCACACGAAGGCAGCTTAAAATGTAACTATTTGTTACTAAACTACTGCGAGGGACTGGAGAACACGTTAAAAGTAATTACGTTACTCTGGTATTTCTCCCTCATAATTCCCGGTCAAAGTCTTTCGCCACCCGTAGGGCCCACCACTCTCCCTCTTCAGCCTAGCCTACCCCACGGACTTCTGTGGGGCTGAAACGTGTTACGGGCAGTCCGTGGCGAAGTCCAGCGTGAGTGGCGGAAGTTCAACAGGGGAAGTTTCTCTCCTCCCTTCCCGGGGGAAACACCGCCCGAGCCGAGGGAAAAGAAATGGGGGAAAGAGGGGTGGGCTTCGGCCTCCCTTCCTCCGGAGCCATCTTGGGGCCTTCCCCGCCGGTGGAGGAAGCGGGGCGAGAGGGCCCGAAAAACACAAAATTTGGCGACGGGGGAGGGGAGGGCCTGGAAGCGGAGCCCGGCGTACCCCATTGGGCAGCTCCCTCGGGAACGGGGCGGGGCTAAGCGGGGAGTCAAGCGGATTGGACGAGAAAGGCGGGAACGGAGGGAGGCCTATTATTTCCCTCTTCCCCTCCCCCCCCCTCTCACACAAACCGCGGCGTCGCTTGCCTTCTTTGTCCGCCATGATGCCCCCTTTCCTCAGCAGCGCGGGCGACGTCGCGGCTTCCCGGTTCCCCCTCAGGGCTCGGCCGCCGGTTCCTTTCCTCACAAGCTCGCTGGGCCTTTCGCCGCTTAGTAGTTCCTAGTGGCTCCGTCTCCTCCTCGTAGTCCGCCTCAGGAGCGACCGTCGCGCTCGCGCCAACGCTGGCCAATGGCAGCCGACGACGACTCGGCCGCTTGGGCCAATCAGGAGCGCGGGAAGGGGCTCGGGGGCGGGGTCTGGCGGGCGGAGCCCACGTAGGCTTGGTGCGCACGCGCCGACGCTCTGTTTGCTAGCGGAAAAGGGGCGGTGCTTGGCTCTGCGGAAGCTTCGGCGAGAGCCGCCATTTTGTGGGTTGCTGAGCGACCCTTAGGGGCTCAGCTGTTCGTTAAGCCCCCTTTGCAAATGTATTGTCGAAAGCCCTGCTCCTCTGAATGAAATGAATAAAATATATTGAAATATATGGCCAGTGGGTCTCCCGTGTCGTCTCTTGAGGGGAGGTGTGGGCGTCAGCCTTGGGAAAATGGGAATATTCTCACCAGTGCTATGGCAGGCAGGAGCCAAGGTGGACAAAAAGGCAATGATAAAAATCCAAAAATAATAAATGCATGCTATTTTTAGGATGGAAGGGGCTGTAGTGGCTCAAATGGCTAAGACGGGGACTGGAAGGTGGGAGGTCAGAAGCTCGATTCCCGAGTACTACAGGAACAGGATGGAATGAGCTCCCGTCTTTGTTCCAGCTCTTGCCAACCTAGCAGTTTGAAAGCAAGAAATTGCAAGTAAATATATAGGGACCACTTCGGTGGGAAGCTAAACAGCGTCCCGTGCACTCTGGTGTCTAGTCGTGCCTGCCACATGACCACGGAAACGTCTGCAGAAACAGGCAGCGATGGCTCTTCGGCTTTGAAGCACATGAGCACCGAACCCTAGAGCCGGATACGACTGGCTTTCGAGCAAGGGAAACAGTTACCTTTAGGGTGGAAATGGCACCGGGGGGGGGGGAGCATGCAGCCCAGCTGCTAAAAGCTTGCAATTCCAAATGCATATAGGATCACGAGTGTTGTTGTTGTTGTTGTTATTGTTATTATTATTATTATTATTATTTAGATTTATATGCCGCCCTACTTGGAAAAAACCAACTCAGGGCGGCTTACAACATAAAATCGAATACAATACAATATAACAGATCAACAGTACAAAATCACAGCATCCCAAAATACAGCGCAACAAAATAAATATAAACATAATATAATCAAAATACAGTCCGTAACAATATTCAGAACAAATGGACAGTAAACAATATATTCACAATACGGTTCATACCCAATATGAAAAATATAACAATATCATAACAAAATAATAATATCATAACAAAATAATAATAGTAATGTAATGTAATGTAATGTTCATGCGTGAAAAAGATACACCAAAGCCTGCATCAATATCAAACTTATTGGTCTTCTAAAAGCTGCCATGAGATTGGTTTGGGGAAAGAATGGGCACAATGAGTGCTGCCAAACCAACCACTTCCTGCAGAAAAAGCAGGAGCAGCAAAAGCAACATTATTCGTTGCGAGGTGTTGAATGGCTGCGCCTTCTTTCTTGCAAAGAAAAGTGGAGAGGGGAAAAAACATCAGCCAAAGACATCTCTCCGCCTCCATAAAGGCACGTGGCTAGCCAGGAATCCGAAGCGACTCCTCTTTGCAAAGCAGGAAGTAGTAGTGGGTGGGGTTGGCTTGCCAAAGCCATGGAGCTGGACAACGTCCGGGACTACAACCTGAACGAAGCGCAGAAGGCTCTGAAAGCCAAATATGCCCCGATCCAAAAGAAGTACGAGTGTGAGTGTCGCTCTGGCAAAGAGAGGGGCTTGGGGAAGGGAGATCCGCGTTGACGTAACGCCTCAACTGGGCTGTCCCGGGATGGATTGGGGAGGGGGGTTGCAGGGTTGTCCAGGTACATAACGTGCCAAAAGCAAAATGACTATTGCACAGATTGGAGAGGGTAGGAATTGGAGGAGACCCCTGGGCTAATCCTATTTTCAGAGACCAATGCTTCTGCTCCAGAGAAGAGATTTCCCTTTTTTTTATTTTAAAGCCTGGTTTAGGTGCTCCATTATGGGCTTCTTGCAAAGCTTTCTTGCAAACCTAATGCCACTCCTTACTCTAGTCTAGACTATCATCCTCCTGGCCAAACTGCGCTGGTCACTGTTGCAAAAAAATTGTAAAAGCCAACTCATGTGGCTATGGGTATCAAAAGGAATGTATGAACCCAAGGTAGAAGAGAGAGAAAGGCTTTGTTGCATGTACACATACAGGCTCTCCACCTTGGAGCAAAGAGGCCGATTGATTAATCCTAATCTCTTTTTGGTGTATTGATCTGGTGTTGAAGTATCATGGATTGTTTTTACCGTGAATGATCTTATTTTCCTATATTTTAATCCCCCGTAGATTTGGACCATACTGCTGATGTACAGTGAGTATTTCCCCCAAAAATTGACAGTCTGAGGCATGTGTGGAAAGTGGGAGGAAGGGCTAGAAATTGCCAATATTATTCCATAGTGGACTGGAGAATTCAGTGGTTTAGGTATGATGTTTGGTGTTTGATTCTCCACTGTTCTTACCAACCTAGCAGTTCGAAAGCAAACAAATTCAAGTAGAGAAATAGGTACAACCAGTGGCGTCGCGCAGAGATCAGCCGCCGGGGCCGAAGAACAAACTCGCTCCCCCCCCGCTCGCCTCTGCCGCCGCCCCCCCCAGGACCCAGGCAGAAGGCGGCCCCCTTGTTGATGAGCGGCGCGCACGTGCGCTGCCCACCTCCTCCTGCCCAGCCACCCAGCCACCCGCCAGGGGCTCCGGCCACGGCGCCACCCACCCTCGACGAGCGCCCCGTCTGACGGCAAGCTGGGTGGCTGGCTGGGCGGGCGGAGGCGAGCAGCGTGCGCGCGCACGTGGGGCGCCCGCCAGGGGCAGGCGGCGGAGCCCCCGACGGCCAGCCGGGCCACCCTCACCGTGAGGGTGAGGATGCCAGAGGCAGCCAAGCGCCCGCCGGCCAGGCTCGACCAGGCTGGGGAGGGGAGGTGGGGCTCTACCACCTCCAGGCCACCGCCAGGCGCCTTTGGAGTCCCCACCCGGCGCCCTGGGCTCCCTGCCTCACTACCCGCCTCATTGCTAAGGCACCCATGTGGAGGGAAAGGGGCGGAGGGGGGATAATCTGAATCTCGCCTGGTTGCTTTCTGCGTCTCAGACGTCCCTGGCGGTGGCCTTCAAACGCGCCCGCTTGGGCGCCTGCGGTTACGCGCCCAGTTGCCGACGGCGCTCCCTGCAGAAGCGGAGATCTTCCGAAGAGGAAGAGTGTGTGTGTGTGTGGGGGGGGATAGGCACGGAGGATCGGCTCCTGGAAAGAACAGCTCCCTCCCTCCCCAATGTGTCTGCCTTCCCGGCTTGGCAGCAGCCAGGATACGTCCTCCAAGCGTCGCCTTTGCACCAGGCCAGGGCGCATCGCGCATGAAGAGGCGAGCCTAGTTTGTCTCCTTTGCGTTTTGGCGTGCAGAGCGCAGCGCTCCTCCAGCGTCTCCACCGTACCAGATCAGGTGGGGGTGGAGGAATCGTACGTGGGGCGCCCGCCAGGGGCAGGCAGCAGAGAGCCCCCGACGGACAGCCAGGCGGGCGGAGGCGAGCAGCGCGCGCGCGCGCTCACGCAGGGCGCTTGCCAATAAAAAGGCCGCCCTCCACCTGGGAAGTCCTGCTTCCTAAGCTAAGCCCAGGCAGAGGGAGGCCAAAGTGGTGGGGACATTTTGCCGCCCCCTGAAAGCCGCTGCCCGGGGCATCTGCCCCCGCCCCTGCCCCCGCCCCCCCCCCCCCACGCTACGCCACTGGGTACAACGTTGGTGAGAAAGGTAACAGCGTTCTATGCTCCCTGGCATCTAATCATTCCTGCCACATGGTCATGGAACAATGCTGGATCTTTTTTGCCTACAAATGGAGATGAGCACCACCCCCTAGAGATGGATATGACTGGCTTTTGAGCAAAGGAGACCTTTATCTTTATTATGAGTTATGGGAAGGCAAATGAGCAAAGGTTGTCCATTTGCTAATGAAATACCTAAGTTATGCCAAAAGATCAGTAGGAAACACAGGAATGATAGTTCCAGGCTTTTAAAGAACACCTGTTGTATATTGTTCCTCTTGTATATGTTGTCTAAAAATGTGCATTCTTCTTTTGTAAACAGTGAACATTCTTTTCTACCCTCCTCCTTTCCTTTCTGACCCTCACCAAACAAAGTGTTCATTCTTATCTGCCTTCAGGTTGCATGCTTGGGGAGATACCTTGGAGGAGGCGTTTGAGCAATGTGCCATGGCCATGTTTGGCTACATGACCGATACAGAGACGGTTGAGCCGCTGAACACGTCAGAGGTGAAGGCAGAGGGTAAGAAGATGCTCTTAGAACTATGATCTCCCAACTTGTGCCCTCTGAAAGTTCTCAGCCACAATCCCAACATCCCCCTGTGGCCAGGCTGGTTCCAGCACACACTAGAAACACCTAGACCAACTTCAGATAATTGGAAAGAGAAGGCTATTGAATGAAGCTAAGATAATATCTTACTTTGCTGAGTCAACCCATGTGGATCACCTGCTGGCTTGGCATCAGATGTAACTACTGTACTGCAGCTAGAATGTTGTAAGTTCGATTCTGACCAAGGCTCAAGGTTGACTCAGCCTTCCATCCTTCTGAGGTCAGTAAAGTGAGGACCCAGGATGTGGGGGGTGGGCAAAATGCTAATTATTCTGTGAACCAAGGCAAATGATACCACCACATGACTTCTTTAGCTCTAGAAGGCCAGAAACTAATCTGGCATAGCTAATTAAATTTTGCTGATTCCATGACCAAACTCTCAGTCATGTTCCCTGACCTGTGGTTGACTTCCCCCTCCTTCATCTGAATTTAAAATGTGAAGTCAGATTTCCAGTGACAAATATCCAGATTTATGACCCAGTGCTGATATATGGAGAGAGCCCTGTAGCGAGGATATTTCCCCAGTTAATGGACACCTAGCAAGCTATGGATCCACCCTAGCAATAGTATGGTCAATTTTGTATTTTATCATCTTAATTGCTACACAAAAACTTTGTCCAGCGCTGCAACTTAGATGCTCCATATCACCCCCATATTATGCAGTTGGAAGTAAATTTGGCACATTAAGAGTTTCTGGATTAAAACAACATACAGTTCTTGGTTGTGAGAACAGACAAAGAAACGTATACAAAAGGGAGATTTGCAAACTCACTTAAACTCTTCTCTTCAACAGGGCATGACTTGCTATCTCTTCTCTATAATTTTCTGAATGAGTGGTTGTATAAATTCAGCGCAGAGGACTATTTCGTCCCTCGGGTGAGTATGTGCTATGTTTCCACATTATGGAATAATATGAGATTTAGCCCACTATACCATGTTGTAGTAATCTGTCTTTTGTACACATTTGCATTAGTGGGACACAGTCGTTTTACATTCAGTGTCAAAAAGCTACAAAGAAAATCCAGAGAGAAAATTACAATGTAGGGAGGAAGCTTTCTTGTTTGACAGAATTGATTATCAGGCTTTATAATAAACATTGAAGAGGAAAGAAAATTATATTGCTCACAGCGGGGGATGGTAGAAATCTGTTGTTTCAGTGATGAAATGTTAGAAGTGGTTTCTGTGTTAGTCTCTGCAAACATATTAGATTGTAAGTTTTGTTTAGTTTACTCTCTGATATGTTTTCAAGCGTGTTGGACTTAAAATGGTGATTTCAGAAATGGTTTCCCAGGTTGCATTATGTGAAAAAGTGAAAATGATCAATCAAATGTCAAAGAAAAATCGATGTGCTTTATACTGGATACATTAATCTTGTAATCCTAGAACTCTATGAAGGCATGAGCTTTTAAAGCAGGGATTCCTAACCTTTTCAAGCCAGGCACTGGGTCATGCTCTCTAGTCAGCTTTGAGGGCTGGATGGCCGTTTTACCCTGCCAGCATGATGGGGGTGGCCATTTTGTTCCAACAGCTTCAAAGGTTTGGCCATTTTGATTCTCAAATGCCCTTGGAGGAGTCATGGCCACATGAAATGGTGCCATGGGCCATATCCGGTCCACAGGCCTTAGGTTGGGAACCCCTGTTTTAAAGTGATAACTAATATTGTTTCTTTCCCCACATTTTATGCAGGAAATTAAAGTGCTCAACATAGACCGCGTAAGATTCACTATAAGATCAATTGGGTGAGTAAATAGATCCAACCAGTCTGACACTGGAACACTGGAACCCCACAGAATGAAGACATTGTGGTCCTGCAAAGAAAGATTCTACAGAGGATTCACCATGGATTTTTTTCCCCAAACTGATGAGCCATTAACTTCCACAGAAGTGTCAAGGAGACAGTGGATAGCTTTTTTCAAAAAAGAATGCATTTTCTGTGGCCAAATTGATTTTCTGTACAGTTCTCCCCCAAATCCACAGGGAATATGTTCTGAGACCTACCATGGATACCTAAAACTGGATAACAGCATGCCCTATACTTTACATTGCAGGCAGTGGCCTCTAGTGGCCAGCTCTGGTAACGCACCATATAAATACATATACAGTAATACCCTGGTTAACAATTGTACCATATAGCGCTAAAACTGCATAACGTTACAAGATTTTCGGAAAAATCTTGTATCGAATAACACGATTTTTAGCGTTATCCGGTACAAGCGTGTGCATGGGGGGGGGGGGGAGTTGGATTGGGTAGAACATCTACCCAATCCAACCCCACCAGCACCTGCCCCCACGATGTTTGGAAAGGGTACGGGGATCCGTACCCTTTCGAAACATCGGGCGGGCAGCACGCGTCAGTGGGGGTTAGAGCAGGATACGGGGAAGACCTCCGTATCCTGCCCCAACCCCGACTGACGTGCGCGCGCACACCGCCCGATGTTCCAAAAGGGTAAGGATCCTTACCCTTTTGAAACATCGGGCGAGCGGTGCGTGTCAGTGGGGGTTAGGGAAGGATACGGGGAGACCTCCGTATCCTGCCCTAACCCCGACTGACGCGCGCGCGCCTGCATGCCGCCCAATGTTCCGAAAGGGTAAGGATCCTTACCCTTTCGAAACATCGGGCGAGCAGTGCGCGTCAGTGGAGGTTAGGGCAGGATACGGGGGAGACCTCTGTATCCTGCCCTAACCCCCACCAACGCGCGCACCCCTGCACGCCGCCCAATGTTCCGAAAGGGTAAAGATCCTTACCCTTTCAAAACATCGGGCGGTGGGTGCATGCGCGCGCGTCGTTTGGGGTTAGGGCAGGACACGGAGGTCTTCCCCGTACAGTATCTTGCCCTAACCCCGAACGACGCATGTGATTGCGTGCCTACCCAGGGCTCGACTTGTCCAAAATCCCTTGCCTCGTTGTGGTTTGTCCCTGACGTCAGGGCTTTTTTTAAGCGTTGTTCGATGTATGTATCGGACAACGCTAAAAACCGGATAACGTCATGACTTGTGGAACCAAGTCATAACGTTATCCGGGGTACTAGTGTACAGTACTGTATAGTATTTTATATTCAGGATTTCAGTATTTTTATTGACTGTTTGTAGACTTATGGATAACTGAAAGTGTAGATACTGAACCCACGGATATTTGAAGAGCATCTGTTCTACTCCGAATTCACTCCAGATGTTGTTTATAAGTTATTGTTCCCTAGAAATCATAAGAGAATCAGAGTGACTACCATAGTGGTTGTGTTGAGGCATGCTGGCTGCTGTAAATTCATGTTATTGTGGACTTTTCATTTTCCTGAATATTTTTTGTTGTCTTATAAAGCTATAGTGTGTATTAAAACCAAGACTTAATCTCCTAACCAAGCTTATCTGCTTTTCATTTTTAAGGTGGGGAGAGGAATTCTGTTTGCAGAAGCACCCCCAGGTATGTCACGAATTGTATTATTTCGTGCTTGATTTCTAGAGCAGGGGTGCCCAAACTATGGTCCACAGGCCGGACCCGGTTCATGGCACCAATTAATCTGACCTGTGCCGCTTTTGAGTGAGAGGAACCATGTGACTGTCGTGCTTGACTACATGACCGGCCCATGGCCTGGAAAGTTTAGGAACCCCTGTTCTGGAGGGTCAGCGATCAATCAGGCTTAACTAAGCATGCTTTCTTACTTCTGCCACTGCATATTTCAAAATCCTGTTTCCTGGTTTACTGTCCAGCCCCCACCATTTTAGTCTGCAGAATGTACCAAGATTTCCCATTGTAAATATTCAGAAAAACTAGCCCCATTGTCTCCATGCTGGATCATTTCAGGCAAGACCTTCTGGAGTGACTCAGTTTCTGTTGCCCAGTAAAGCAGGAGAGAAATCTTTTTCACTGGAAATAATTGGGAAGATGTGTTCAGAAGGATCTGTGGAAGTTTGAAACCATTGAATTTACAGCTGATGTGCATGTTAATTTGAAAATTTATTTATAATGCTACTCATTTCATCTTGAGCTATCAACTACATTAATGTTTTTAGATGCATCCTTACAAATTTCCGTGGTACTTTGCATTCATGTCTGGAAAAAACTAAAATTATTACAAATGGTCAATCCCAGAAGAAAGTAACCTTAATAGGTAGTAGGGTTTTGAACCATTGGGCATTGGTTCTTTTAAAATATTCAGGTTTTTAAAAAACAGAACTGTGATTTCAAACTAGTTCTGCACCTACCGATTAAAGAGTGGATACTTACCTGAGTTCAGACATAGCAGGGAATTGGGTTGGGTTAAAATTGGCAGTGGGAACCCAAGATAAAGGAGGCTTCTTTGGAGCCCAGGACTCAAACATGCAACAGGAAAAACATAAGTTTCCAATCCTCTGCAGGCAGCCCATTAAATCAAGGGCCCCCAACCTCTTCAAACCGGGGGCCGGGTCACACTCTCTTGGTCAGCCTTGAGGTCCAGGTGGCCATTTTGTTCCAGCAGCTTCAAAAGGAGCAACCATTTTGTTTCTTGAATGCCCTTGGAGGGATGGAGGCCCACATGAAATGGCATCATGAGCTGGATCTGGCCCATGGGCCTTAGTTTGGGGACCCCAGCATTAAATAATTGATTTATAGTGGAATACAGGCATAATACAGGTTTGTTTATGGAACGAATGGTTTGGCACCAAAGTAGCCCTTAGACCTCCCATAATATTCTGACTGCCATTGTACACAGAGACTCCTGGAACCATGCCACTTTTTAATAAAAGGCAAAACATTTATACGATCCGAAGAGAAATTAAATTAGAGCGCCGTTATTTTTCTTGGACTGTGGTGGCTCAATTGTTAAGACAGTGAACATGATGACTGGAAGGTTGGCAGTTTAAGACTCGAGTGCTGCATGACAGAGTAAACTCCTATCTCTGTCCCAGTTCCTGCCCACCTTGTAAGAAATTGCAAGTAGATAAACAGGTACCTCTTTGGCAGGAAAGGTAATAGCATTTCGTGTGCTCCGGCATCTAGTCAATGCCTGCCACAGGACTGGCTCTTTGGCTATAAACAGAGATGAGCGTCGGACCCTAGAGTTGTATACGACTGACTTTCGAACAACGGAAACCTTGACCTTTTATTTTGCTTGTTCCCGATCAGGGCACAGAAGTTAAAGCGATAACTTACTCTGCGATGCAGATCCATGAGGATGAAAAACCAGAGGTTTTTGTCATCATTGATATCTAAAGAAAGGAAGAAAAGAACCAGAAAGAAAACGTCCCTCCTGCCTTCATTTACTGTTGGAAGTCCAAAGTGGTCCCATACAGACAACTTATCATCCTGGAATAGCTCAAGAGCTTGGTGCTAAATGCACAACGGTGTGGAAACATCCCATCAACTGGGGCAGCAGGCGGTTCCCGGGAAAGATCCCCCCATCCCTGGTGTATTGCAGTGGAGAAGGAAAAAGGCAGAACACATTGAATCGAGACTTTCTGTGTATTCACAGATGCAATAATTTGGTGGGGCTGACTGTAATATCATCTTGGCTTGAGTTTTTGTAAGTGCTGGATTCTTATTGAAAGTACGCAAGGAAGTTAGAAATAAATATTTTTTCAGCGAAACGAAAGGAAGGCCTGGGGAAAGAAAATGATATAAAATAACTGACCGCTCTTTTCCAGTCTCAATCACACTACATCTTCTAATCCTGACCTGTCATTTAGGTCATTTTGTGGTACATTCTGGACAATTCTGTCTAGCGATTGCAGGTGATGCTGGCATCAGAGTTGCGTGGCGACTTGCTTTTTTGGAACCCTTGTGAATTGGGTATTCCAGGCCTGGTGCTGTCATAATATTCCTTGAATATCAAAGGGTAAACAAGACAAGAATACGTTGTGGCACTTTAAAGACTCACAGCTGTATTTTAATACGAGCTTTCGTGGATCAAGTCCACTTCCTGCAAATCCACACAAATGGGTTTACTGCACATACACACAGCAAGCCCATTCATATGGACTCACAGGGAGTGAACTTGATCCACGAAAGCTCACATTAAAATACAGCATATCAGAGAGTAAACAAAACAGACAAAACCCATTGTGACACTTAAAAGTCTCACTGCTGTATTTTTTAATGTGAGCTTCCGTGGCTGAGGGCCATTGATCAGACTAAATCTTTAAAGTGCCACAACATTTTCTGTCTTTATTCTGTTTATTCTCTGATCTGCTTGAAACACAGACTAACATGGCTGCCGTTCATCACATTCCCAGGCACTTTACCTGCTGTTTATGTCATTTACCTAAAATATTCCTGGACCTCACTTGAGGTGGAAGAACCTCAAACAAACAAGGCAAAACAGGCACGAAAGAGTAGGGTAGGCAGTAGATAGAAGCATGTGGTGCTCAATATTACAAGGAAATTGCCAGAGAAATCCACTGTGATAAGCTAAGTGATAAAAAATGGAGAAGGGACATCTTTAAAATCTGAATGAAGCAAAGAAAATCAGTGCAGTTTCTGAACTTTTCTTACCTCCACCACCACCCCTGGAAGAAATTTGGCAGTTTATTTCGGAAGAACACATCCTTCCTAATTTTCTGAGCAATCAATTATGTAGAAAGGAATCCATGTCTGCTTTTTTTTGAAGTATTATGGGCTGTTTTCCTTTATTTTTCCCCTTGTTCTGCAAAGATTAGGAGACAGAAGGCATTACTGGCCAATCTGCTCAGTGTGCAAACCTAATATACTTACCTAGGAATAAGTTCCATCAAACCCAGCGGGGGCTTCCTTCTGAGCAAACCTGTACATAACAAATTTAAACCTGGCCGTTCCTTTCTATATGCAAGGCTTTTTTTAAAAAATTCCTCTCCTTGCCGAAACTTTCACAAGGGTAACTTACAATGAAGTTGTTTGCTTTATTTGGAACTGCTCCTCAACATTGGAAAAAAAGTTTGAGAAGAAATTCTTATTATCAAAAATGATCATGGTTTCTCAAGTCCGTAGTTCAGCAAATAATTGTCCACAGTCAATACATGGATGCTTCCTTTATGCAACGAACTATTGATAAATTGAATAACTAAATTCAAGGTAGACAACGACGGAATGTTCATAATTGCATGCAGATTTAGCTCATGTCATAGAATGCCTATATAACTGCGTGTAAGAGATCCACCGACCTGCCGGATGTCAGCGGTCAAGACAGGAATGAAAGCGTCAAAGGGGAATTATCCCTTCCTACCCAACTACCTAACATTTGGCTTCAAATCTTTCTCCTCGGCTTCGTCATCGCTGTCATCCACTTGCTGAATGACGAGGTCTGTTGACCCGTCCTCTACAATCTCCACGTCGGACCGGTTGTCGTCTCCGTAATTCCAGTTGGAATCTTTGTCTTCGTCTAGCGGGAACTCGGGCGGCGGCTCCGTGTCCACATCGATGCGGATGCTGTCTATGCCCGCTTCAGAAAGACACTCGTTGCAAAGTCTGTAGCGTCGTGTCCCTTCCTGGACCACCTGCCCAGTCATCTCGGTCACGTGTCGCTTGCATTTCCGGCAAATGGGCTTGCACGCTTGATGAATCTGCAAAGATAGAAATGGGAGCACATTGGCCAATCGTTCCCAATAAGCGATCCATCATCATTGGAGTTTTCAAAGTGGTAGTTGTGTTGGTCTGGGTAGACGTATAACAAAAGCAAAACTAATTGCTATATTTTAATGTTGCGTTTTTGTGACTCAAGCCCACTTCCACAAAATTTCTTTGTCTTTATTTAGCTTTTGTTGTTTTAACTTTTGTTTTTTATTGAAAGGGCAAAAATATGCTTTCAATGCTAAATAGGCCTGGTCTTGGAAAAGAATGGAGGGAATTGATTATAAACACACTAATTTATTTGGAGGGGGAGAGAGACTTGATTTGTTTATTAGTGTCAGTGGGTTTCATGAAATGGGAGACCCAAGCTGCTTTTGATTCTGAATACAGTCATACCTCGCATAACAAATTTAATGCGTTCTGCGAGGCTACTCACTATGTGAAAAATTCGCTATGCAAGTCAGACTCGCATAACGATTTTTTTGCTATGTGAGTCGGACTTTTCCCTATGGAAAAACTCGCATAACTAGCGTTTCTATGGGGAAAACTCGCATAGCGGAAAAAAATTGCTATGCGAATTTTCCCCATAGAAACTCTTGTTATGCGAGTTTTGCCATAGGGAAAAGTCCGACTCGCATAGCGAAAAATTTGTTATGCAAGTCGGACCGCTTAGCAAAAATCTTGCTCGTTATGCGAGTTTTTTGCTAAGTGAAACACTCGTTATGCGAGGTTTGACTGTATTGGGTATCCTGATGATGATCAGCCATGAAGATTATCCTGGGAACAAGATAACACAGTGGCTTTTCACCTGCCTTCTATGTCTCAGTGTGACACCGTTACCACTGATCCATGAGTTTACTGCATGTGTTCTTGGACTTCAATTTCCAGAAGCCCAAGTCTCTGAATCCACATGATTGTCTATCCAGTAAACCCATTCATGTGGATTCACAGGGACTTGGACTTCTGGGAATTGAAGTCCAAGGACAACCTGGAGTGCCAAGGTTTGCCAACACTGTCCTAGGGTGACTTAAAGGGTAACATTATTTTGGTATATGCTTTTATGTTTTACAAACCCATTAAAACCTACCCTAAAATTAAGATCGTAGTCTTTAAGCCATCACAAGACAGTAATATTACGCACCGTTCGGAAATGGCTGCTCAAGTGATCTAGCCGGCTGAATCTCTTCCCACACGCTTCGCAAGGGTACGGCCGCTCTCCCGTATGGCAGCGGAGGTGGCGCTTCAGGTCCGCTTTCCGTTTGACCACGTGGGTGCAGAACGGGCACTTGAACCTCATCCTCGGAAGATCGTCTGCAAGCACAAAGGTCAAAGGTCAAGGTCTCCCTTGCTCACAAGCCAGTCATGTCCATATCTAGGATTTGGTGCTCATCTCCATTTGCAAAGAACCAGCCCTGTCTTCTGTCAGTCATGACTAGACACCAGAGCACACGGAACATTGTTACCTTTCCCGCCAAAGTGGTACCTATTTATCTACTTGCAGTTTCTTGCTTTTTGAACGGCTAGGTTTGCAGGAGCTGTGACAGATGACAAGAGCTCACTCATAATAGATAGACAGCCCGTAATTAGAATATTGTTATGTTTAACAAGGGCATAGCAATTACACTTCTATCCCATCCTATAACACTTAGTGCCCTCTCTGGGCAGTTCACAAGTTAATTAGCATTTTAACCCAACATGCTGGGTCCTTGGAAGGATAGAAAACTGAGTCAACCTTGGTCCCATCAGGATCGAACTCACAACATCAGTTTTGGTTGCAGTACAGCAGTTTAACCACTGTACCACTAATGCAAAACCATGCACCAAAAGCTTCTAATTTTTCCTGTTAGTTCACTGGTGATAATTGGTGATCCTTCCCATGTAGTCAAAGATTCAAACCTTGCAGAGTAAATGTATACGGACAAAAAGAAGGCTTACCGTCCGCCCAGTTCCCCATCACGCCCAGTACGGAAGGCACACTGCTGTACTGGTCGTCCATTTTAGAAGACTTTGACTTGCCTGTGGAATGGGGCAAATCAAGGTCTTGCTGGGAGATAGCTAAACCTCTGGAAACGGTCTCAGACCCCGGACCGTACTGGTAGCCAGGGCCTCCAGAATCGCCTTCTGAATCGATCTGGATGTCTTCTTCGGACGGAGGCAGGTGGCTCGTGGGCTCCAAAGCTCGGTCTTCAAGTTTGCTCGATTTATAGGGCGGGATGTCCGAGGGCTGGGGCGGTCCGGAAGGCCGGCTGCTTTTCTTCGTTGAGTCTTGCCTTTGGTCGTGTTTGGAGTGTGGTTGGGCATTCCTTTGAGAAGCTGGGTAATAGCTAAAATTGGTCCAAGAATTCCCACTTACGATGCACGAGCTTTGATCGGGGCTTAGGTGCGAACGAGGCGGGCTGCTCTCCGCCCTCCAGCCGGCCCCGTAGAGACACACGCGCTCCACGCCGTTCGAGTTGACCTCCTTGTCCGAGAGGCTAAAATACCGGTCTTTCTCCTTCTCGCTGATGTCCAAGGAAGACTTAATGAACGTCTTGCACACGCTGATGACATCCGTCATTTGCAGGTAACTGGCTGCAGACATGACCTCGATCACGTTCTGGCCCGTGAGAGAGAGCTTCCCAGAATAGACAAAATCCAGAATCACCGAAAATGTTTCGGGAGAGAAGGCCTGGAAGGTGGCAGTTGTGGGCTGGCTGTTCTCCTTCGCCCCCTGGGAAAGGAGCATTTTGAAGTAGCCACTGCTGGCAAAGAGCACATTCCGGTGTGCTTTGAAAACTTTCCCTTCGACAAAGATGCTGCAGTCACAGAACAGGTCCTGCCTGCGCTGCTCATTTAACTGTTGCAGGAGGTGCGACTGGTGGGAAGAAATCTCCATCCTCAACGTGGCCTGGGTGACTCTACAAGGAAAGGAGCAAAAATCATCTTTGGTTTCCACATACAAGCCTGGGTCTAAGACCAAGTGGCCAAAAGATTGCTTAGCGTCACTAGACCAGTGATGGCCAACCTTGGCACTCCAGCTGTTCTTGGACTTCAATTCCCAGAAGCCCTGATCAGCAGGAGGTCTGACTTGGGCTTCTAGTAACTGAAGTCCAAGAACACCTGGAATACAAAGGTTTGCCATCACGGCACTAGATTACGGGCCCTGAACTGTTGGAGGGTTGGTGAGTCCAACTCCTCTGCAAATGCCACTGATTAAATCGGGGGCCAGGAACCGTTTAAAGTCAGGGGGCAGGTCACACTCCCTCAGACAGCTGAGGGGGCTGGACTGGAAATCCCCCCCAACACTGCCATAAGTGTGCATCTGCAGCTGTCGTAAATGCATTTACAGCAACCATAAAAATGTCCACGGCTGTTGTAAATGTGTTTATGGCAGCCATAAACATGACCGCAGCTGCCATAAACATGGCCATGGCCACTTCTGGTAGTGACAACAGTTGGAGCAGGGGCCGGATGGCTTTGTGCCACAGGCTGGATTAGGCCTGTGGGCTGTAGGTTGCCGATGCCGACCGCTGGATTAAACTAAAGTAAGCCATAACTAGGAGCCCATTGGCTTAGTGGTTAAGACACTAAGATGGTGACCAGAAGGTCAGCAGTTTGAACTTGACAATCAGAAGGTTGACAGGTCAGCAGCTCAAGATTCAAGTGCTGTGTGACAGAGTGAACTCCCACAGTCTGTCCCAGTTCCAGCCAACCTAGCAAGCAAGAAATTGCAAGTAGATAAATAGGTATCACTTTGGTGGTGAAGATAACAGTGTTCCATGTGCTCCAGTGTCTAGTCATACCTGCCACATGACCACAAAAATGTCTGCAGATGCAGAGAGGGCTGGCTAGGCTGCAGAGTACAAGGAACACTGTTATATTTCCTGCTGAAGTGGTATCTATTTATCTACTTACAATTTCTCGCTTTTGAATTGCTAGGCTGGCAGGAGCTGGGGCAGACGACAGGAGCTCACTCCATCATGCAGCCCTCAGGTCTCGAACTGCTGACCTGCCAACCTTCTGATCATCCAATTCAGCATCATCAGTTCAAAAGCAAGAAACTGCAAGTAGATAAACAGATACCACTTCAGCTGGAAAGGTAACACTGCTCCATCCATTCCAGCATCTAGTCATGCCTGCCATGTGACCACAGAAACAACTGCAGATGCTGACAGCACTGGCTCTTTGTTTGTAACAGAGATGAGGATGGAACCTTAGAAGAGTGGGAGGAATGGCTTTCAAGCAAGGGTGACCTATAATTGAAGAGTCACTGAATCGTCAGTGATTCCAACTTCAGGTCTTTCCCTTCCTTCCTTCCTTCTTCCACCTGGTCAACTCTCAGCATCTGTCTGACCTGTAACTGAGGAGGGATGGATCCCAAGGGCTGCAGCTCTTCCTCCTTTACCTGCCTCACCGGTGCATCCTTTTCTTCCAAGGAGCCCAGAACACTTCCCCCGTTCGAATCACACAACAACCCTGCCAGGTGGGTTCAACCCAACTGGAAACCCCGCCTGGGTCAAACCTCCTGGTTTTAATTTTGCACGGGGCTGGGTGTGGAGGATCCCGACCCTTCGGCTCCCAAGAGATGGAGTGGATCCCCGACGGCCCTGGGCCAAATCCGTGGTGGCAGGGGACCTCAACCGCCTCCGACGGGGAGGGAAAAGCCAAGGCGCCGCGGAACGGAAAGGGCAGGAGCGCTTTTCGCTTGGGCGCTGACCGGCATCGGGAGTCCCTAGACGGCCAGTGCTCGCGGCCCCTGCAAGGACCAGGGAAGGCGAGAAGGAAACCCCCCTCCCGGGGTCCTCGGCTGTCTCCCCTCTCCGGCCCCATCGCCGGCGCCCATCCCCGGGGAAGGGAAGGGATGGAGGGTGGGCGAGGCCCCGACGCCCTCTCGGGTCGTTCCCGGTCCGGTCCGGCGGGGGGTGGGGTGGGGGCGGCTTTGGGGCTCCCGCAGCTCTTTGTTGCAAGCCAGCGCCGCGCCCGACAGCAAATGGCGCCCGCGGGCCGACGGCTTGGGTCTGGCCGGGGCTGCCCGGGCATCGGAGCCGCGCTCGGCGGGGCGTCCCCGGAGATGAAGGACGCGAGGGAGGCGCGGCCGTCTCGGGCCGCCGCCGCCGGACCTCCGCAGCCAGCGCGGGCTCTGGATCGACGACGGGCGGCGGCGGGACTTACTGGGCGGCGGCGGCGGCTCCGGAGGCGGGCGGCGGTGCGCCGAAGGCGGGCGGACGGGCGGATTCGGGCTCTCAGCCCCCGCCGCCTCCGACGCCACCGCCGAGCGGGAGGGATCGCGGCAGACAAAAGGGACTCCGGGCTGCTGACGTGGGCGCCGCCGGAGAGGCCGGGCGCGGCGCCCGAAGAGGGCCGGCGGGCAGAGCCAGTTAAAGGGGCGACGCGACGTACGCCCGCCCGCCCGACGCGAACCCCCGCCCGCCTGCGCCTGCCTGGCTGGGGAAAGTGGGGCGGTGGGTGGCGCGGGAGGCGCTCTCCTCCGCCCCCGCCGGGCCCGCTCAGCCCCTCTTCTCCCCCCCCCACCACGCCTGCCTGCCTTGCTTCCGACGCCCCCCTCCCTCCCCTCCGACGGCCGGGCGCCCGTCCAACCCAGCGCCCCAGGGCCTCGCCTCTCTCCATCCTTCCCAACGGAGGGGCCTCGGAAAGAGCCTTTCAGAAGAAGATGGGGAGGTTTTTGAACCACCATTGGGCATGCCCCGGGCAAGGTGGACCACCTTGTGCCGGCTAATCTTTCTCA
This sequence comes from Furcifer pardalis, assembly GCA_030440675.1. NCBI lineage: Eukaryota > Metazoa > Chordata > Lepidosauria > Squamata > Chamaeleonidae > Furcifer > Furcifer pardalis. The sequence continues at coordinate 303,855,024 of CP126890.1, read as the reverse complement.
CACTAGGTCCAGCAAAAGGCACTCCAGAATGAACTCACCAAAAGGTGCCTTCATTTTGGCAGTTTCACGTCTGGCCTAGATGAGGAGGAAGAAGAACTACTGCCCACAGGATACTCCACTTAGAAGACCTTACTTTTCTTTCTAAAATTGTTCTCTCCCTTCTTCTGAAAAAGGGACCCAGCCTGGTCTCTCTTTTCCATGGGAAGGAATAATATTTCTCTTTCTCCACGGTGTGATGGGCCAAAGATAACCCATCTCTTCATCCTGAACCAGTGAGCAAAGTCAGATTGGCATGTCATGGATGGAAAGAACACACTTGAATCTTGCTTGGGTTAGGCTTCAAGTGGCTGATCTTGTAATACTGTCCTAATTCTTCAAGTGCTCCAGTAAGTTTTCCAACCACCTCATCAAAGTTAGATCCTTGAACGGCCATTGCTGTGATGTCGGCATAGATCAGGGATTCTCAACCTGCAGCCTATGGGCCAAAATGAAAAATGAAATGAAATGCTGCCCACAGCACCATTTCATGTGGGGGGGCCCACCATACCAGGAAGTGCCATATGGTGGAGGAAGGGCAAAATGGCCATCCGGCCCCTGAAGATGTCTGAGGGAGCGTGACTCGGCCCCTGTCTTAAAAAGATTGAGAACTCCTGGCATAGATGAATACTTTTATATTGCCAGGAACTGGTTGATAATTTGTATATAATACAGTGTTGGGTGCAGTGCAGCACAGGCAACTTCACCAGTTGATCTGGTGTGAGAAAGATTAGCTGGCAAAACAAGGTAACTGTTGCCCGAAACATTAAAACGTTAACCTGAAATAGTTAGGAACTGCGATGTTTCTCATACAAAGAAAGATGGACAAAGATGTGCATAGCGGTTGTCGACATTAACACAAAGATGGAACACGCCACAGTTTCACCATTATGTTGATATTTATTTGCTTATATTTTTTTTCTTTTTCTTTTGTTTAACATTTGCATCTATATATATATATAAAAAGAGTACCAGGTTACAACTATTATAAACAGGTATGGTACGATAAACAATGCTAAACGTACAAGACCAGATAATGCACCCAATGCACAAACATAGCACTTCAGAGGTGGCCCCTTTCCTCAACCACCCACCCACCCACTCTTGGGAGGAAAGGGAAGATTAAAAAGGTCTTTGTGGCAGGAAAAGTGGTATTTCTAAAATACCATCTTTGGGTGGTTTCCAGACCTTCCTCCTCAATGACCCAAGAGGAATATGCTCTTCTAATGAAGCAGGAATTTCTGATGGGATTTGGACCCATCTTCCCCTTTAGTGGCCTCCAGAGAAATATTCAGGCCTTTGAAGGTCTTCGCTGCTTCTCTCCTTGATAATGTAACAATGAATGAACCTTTTCTTTAAATCTCCAGCCCATTTTTATGACTTCTCGGTTTGCAACCTAACTGGTCCACTTTCTGCACAAAAAACATTGTGTGTTTTTCGACAATGACACTTCGTATTAATGAGTTAAGGCAAGAGAATTAGATCCTTTTTGATTGCCCAACCATCTTACTGCGTGCCCTCTTCAGCCAGAATGTTGTGAGTTCAATCCTGACCAGGAATCAAGGCTGACTCAGTATCTTCCATCCTGAGGTCGGTGAAATGCGTCTCCAGCATTTTTGGGGCAAGATACTAATTAATTTGTGAACCGCATAAGTGGGATAGAAGTGTCTTTGGTATTGCTAAATTGACTGCAATTTCTACTGAAATTGACAGCATTGAATCCAAGCAAGCAGATTTGGGGCTTTTTAAGATTAGAACGAAAGGAGCGTTTGACAAGACTTTAGCAGTGATAGCTTCACTGCTTCTTTAAGCGAAGGAATGGAGAAAATATATATTTTAAAATAGTATTTTCCTTCCCAAAATGGGTCATGATCCTTCTGCATTCCCCCCCCAAAAAAAAAAAACAGAGGGAAGAGGTCAAGCATGTAAGAAATTAGCCTGCTTCCATTTTTAATTTAAGTGCCATGTGAATGCTTCTCAGAATTAGAGCATTGCTTCCCCTAAACCAGAGGTACCCAAACTTTTTGGGCCATGGGGCTGGTCACGTGGTTCAGGGGGTGGTTGCTTTGGCCGATGGGCTGGATCCAGCCCCCAATGCCAATTCATCCGGCCCATGAAACCCTCGTCGCTCCCCTAAGCGGAAGTAAAATGCACCCGTATGGGCGCATTTTACTTCTGCTTCCGGAAGCGACGAGGGCTTTGTGGGTCAAATAAATTGGTGTTGGGGGCCGGATCCAGCCCCCAGACTGTAGTTTGGGCACTCCTGCTCTAAACTTTCTTCAGACATTTATTACAGAGGGCTCCACACAGACATCAAGGAACAGTGCGAGAATCACGGCAGCCACAGATCTATGAAAAACATCTGCCACAGACAAGCAAGTAAAACGTGTCCATTCCACAATTAAGCACAAAATGACAGACAGCATCCACGTTTTTAAAAAGTGACAAGCGAGACAGAAGGAAAACAAAATAACCTTCATTTTTTCAGTCTCAGTCCTCAACCTTCCACCGCCACATAAATGTTAAGAGAGTCATTCTTCACTCACAAAATCCTCAAGAAACCATCTTAGAGCAAAATGAATTTACTTAACACAATCCACATCTTGAATCTGGATGTCCCTGGCAGTTCCTCCTAGCGCTTACTACACTTCCAAAGACCACTATGCATCCTTACTACACCTCTGTAGGCTGCAATTTATCATGCAAAAGAACATTAAGAGACTAGGTTGGAAGTTAAGCCTTTCTAGCACATAGGCAGTGGCTTAGTGGTTAAGACGCTGAGCTTGGAGATAGGAAGGTCAGGGTTCGGTACCTGAGTGCTGCACGACAGATCTTGGGGACATGAAAGGAGTCTCATTCGGGAGTCCCCTGAGTGGATTTTCTCCAGCAAAAATCCTTTCAACCCAGACTAATTTCTGACATGAAATTTATTTAGCTCATAGGCCAACATTTCCCCCAGTGGACAATCACAGATCTTAACGAACTGAATCGTAAAAAGTTTGGGTCAAACCTGAAGAACATGGCAGCGAAAAGCATGGAACTTGCACCTATTTATCTACTTGCAAAAAAATTATCTACTAAAAAAATTCATGGGGACACCTCCCAAATGTTTTTTATTCCTCTTTTCTGTCTCTTTATTGGAAAGAATTTTATTGCTGTTTTTAGGCTTTAGATCCTTGATCGATATAACCAGGGGTGATTCTGTTGATCTACGAGAAGAAGGTAGGGTTGCTTTGGTTGATTAAAGCAACTCACTCAATGAGAAATGCATCTTCAGTCATTGTTTGAATAAACATTTTAACATACGGTACATAAACGGATTGCGAGCCAAGACCAAGAGCAAGCTAAATCAACTAACAGAAAGTCAACACTTTAATTCATAGAAAACCTTTGTAAGTAGAACTTGAAAAATAACGTGTGCATTTTACATTAAAATAATTAATTCTGTCTTACACAGAAGACAAAATCACTCAACACATCTATAAAACAATGTTTCAAAAGCAACATTTCAAGTGTTTTAATGTGACGTTCAAAACTTTCTCTTTTAATGGTTCACTGTTCAGTGCAATAATAATGGTAAAGGTAAAGGTCACCCTTGCTCAAAAGCCAGTCGTATCGGACTCTAGGGTTCAGTGCTCATCTCTGTTTACAGCCAAAGAGCCAGTGCTGTCTGCATCTGCAGACGTTTCCGTGGTCATGACGCAAGCGTGACTAGACGCCAAAGTGCACAGAATGCTGTTTACCTTCCCACCGAAGTGGTACCTGTTTATCTACTTGCAATTTCTTGCTTTCGAACTGCTAGGTTGGCAGGAGCTGGGACAGACAACAAAGCGCTCACTCTGTCATGTAGCACTCGGATCTCGAACTGCTGACCTGCCAACCTTCCAGTCATCAAGTTCAGTGTCTTAACCACTAAGCCACTGCAGTCCCTTGCAATAATAATGGGACTGATGCTAATGTGAGAGACAGAATCAATTTTCCCCAAGCCTTCCTTCTCTGTTGGCTCCACAAAGCCCAACAAATGTCCCCCATCTAGTACCTCAACGTTCTTCCACCATGGAAAGAATGCTTCAACCTTGCCTGGTAAGTATACAAGCAACCCCTTCCACCAAAACATCTGTTCCTGAGTTGAGCACTCTGAAACTGTTCAGCAGTTGGTGAGCTGCCTTAAGCTCTGGTGAGAGCTTGCAAATTCTGGCAAATAGGATCCATTATCCACAAGGTTATTTGAGCTAATCAGAAGATTTTATTTAAGAGAAAAACTGGATCAAGAAAGAGACCAACCAATCATGAAATGCAGAAAACTAGACCACTTCCAATACCTACAGAGGAACAGAGAAGTATTATGATCCTTCAAGCAAAAAGGCAGAATGGGATGAAGAAGAACATCTGGCTCAGATGTAAGACAATATCATTTTTAGGAGCCCTGCATCTAAAGGTGAGGACAGATGATATTAGACCTCTGCTTGCAGAGGAATACATTAGGAAAAACAGAAATAAAGGTGCACTGGAAAAGTCTGGAATTTAGACCCACTCTTCACTGGTCTTGATATGTAATTTATTTAGGGGTCTTTCCCCCTCCCCTGCTTACACATCTGCTGAATTTGCACAAATCCAGTCTCATTCAGCACTTCCAAGGTTAGGATAACTTAGTACACTGCCTGCACCACACCAGGTAGTGCCATGTGGTAGAGGAAGGGCAAAATGGCCGTCTGGGTCCAGAAGCTGTCTGAGGGAACGTGATCCGGCCCCTGGCTTTAAAAGGTTGAGAACTCCTGAACTAGCAGAAGGAAAACGAGTAGATTGCTTTGAAGAAACTTCAACCCACATTTTTCTAACCCAGAAGAAGGTCTTGTCTGGAAGGTGATGGAGAAGATAAGCAACAGGGAGGGACCAGCCTCAAAGGGACACCGCCCCGGAGTGAAAAACGAAAGATGATTCATTTGCACAGGTACAAAGCCTCACCTGGCCACCAAAGGATAGCAGGAGGCGGTTAGTTATGCAGCTTTGGCTCACCTGGACTCAGGTCCTCCCCAGAGGTTATAGCGCACAGCACTAAGAAGTAAACAAGGAGATTTTGTTTTGGGCTCTTGAGAGCTCCAGTCTTCCTATGTGTTCTCAGAAAACTGAATTGATTCATACTTTTAAAATGACGAAGACATTTCACAACTCCAATTCAATGCACGATTCAGTTGTTAAGATAGGAAAGAAACAGTTTTGCGTTGCCCTGTCATCTTCTCGGTGCTACATCAGTGCTTCTCGGCGGGAGTTCCGCTTGTCATGAAGATCCGGGTCTGCTTCATCGTCATCGGGCGGGTCGTTTTCATCTCCGGACTCCACGTAGATGGGCCAGTCGTTTTCTGGGTCGCTCTTCTCCTGGCCTTCCGAGATGGGCTCCATCAGGCTGAGGTTGATGGGCATCGAATCCTCATGGGTCGTCGTCACGCAGGTGCAGCTGTCGCACAAGCCGAAACGCCGCAAACCCTGCGACAGGCTGCTGGTGAAGGTGCGCCGGCAGCCTTTGCAAATGATGGGCTTGTTGGACCGGTGGACCTGGAAGGACGAAGGGAGAAAGGAGGTCAGCAGGAGCCCTGGTGGTGCAGGAGCGGTTAAAAAAATTTATTTTTCAACCTATGGGCCAGATGTGGCCCACAGCACCATTTCATGTGGGCCACCACCGCCTCCACCACACCCGGAAGTGCCATGTGGTGGTGGAAGGGCAAAATGGTCGTCTGGCTCCCGAAGCTGTCTAAGGGAGCATGACTTGGCCCACAGGTTTAAAAGATAGAGAACTGGATTAAACTGCCTTGCTGCAGCCAGAACATTGTGAGTTCAATCCTGATCAGGGCTCAAGGTTGACTCAGCCTTCCATCCTTCCAAGGTCAGCCAAATGAGTCCCCAGCATGTTGTGGGCAAAAATGCTAATTACTTTGTGAATCACCCAGAGAATTCTCCAAGTGCTATGGAGTGGTTACATAAGTGCAACTGCTTTGTTTTCTGCTTTGCCTGGAAGTTGCTACCTGCACACTTGGGGGTGCAGCTCTCTACCCTTGAGTGCCAACAGGAATTTTCAGGAAATAGCATAAAAATTATGATAAAAATAGATCCTGGAGTGCACAGAATGCTGTTACCTTTCTACCAGAAGCAATACCTATTTATTTACTTGCAATTTCTTGTTTTCTAACTGCTAGGTTGGCAGAAGCTGGGACAGATGACAGGAGCACCCTCCATCATGCAGCAGTTGAGTCTTGACCTGCTGACCTGCTGACCTTTCAGTCTTCAAGCTCAGCATCTTAACCACTAAGCCACCACAGTCCTTTTCAAGTAACTGCATAGAAGCCTTTTTTAAAAAATCAGATATAAATGGAAACCCTGAAATTTATAACTCCAAATTCTGTCCAAATTTAAATCTGATTGCAAATGAACATCCAGTTTAAAGGGCCCCTGGGATGGAAATGCCAGCCCGCCTGCCCCACCCACTCTTTGGGAACCTGCCTCTGCCTTACACTCAAAGCGTGGCTCCGAAGGTGTTCCTGCCGCGTGAAGCGTTTGCCGCAGATCTCACAGGGGTACGGCCGCTCTCCCGTGTGCGAGCGGATGTGACGCTTCAGGATCCCTTTCTGCTTGGCCGTGTACGGACAGAACGGGCACTTGTGCAGCTTGATCGGCACCACGAGGACATCCCCTGTGGAGAGACAGCCAGGAATTCATTGAACGCTGTTACCTTTCCCACCGGAGTGGAACCTATTTATCTGCTTGCAATTTTTTTGCTTTAAAACTGCTAGGTTTGGCGGGAGCGGGATTTGATCCATGAAAGCTCACATTTAAACAAGGGAGTTAAGTCTTTAAGGTGCCACAACACGTTTATTGTCTTTTTTTAAAAAAAAAAACCTGTTGTATTTTGTTTACTCTCTGTCAGAATACTATTATTATCCTTATTATTTGCTAGAAATAACAGATACTTTGTTCTCCTGCAAACATGCAGTAAATCGTCTAGACGCTTTTCTCTTTCCCAAAAGCCAAATTATCCCAGAAAAATTAAACCTAGAATAAAATCCAAAAAATTGAAGCACGTGAGAAGGACCCTACGGATGACTTGTGCCCCATTCCAAATACTACCCACAAATAATAATGTCGTGTCAGAAATGATTCTGGGTTGGAAGGGTTTTTGCAGGAGAAACTCTGCTCAGGGAATGCCCAAATGAGGCTCCTTTCACATCCCCAAGAACTGGGACAGAGACATGGCCGTAGCCAGTGGGTGGCCAGGGTGGGCGTGGCCCACCCTGAGTTAGCACTTTGCCCACCCTGACAAAGCGTGGTTTCCTATAGGAATGCATTGAAAAGAGGCTTTGTTGCTCACCCTGAAAAAATATTCTCCTGCCTACATCCAGAATCCTGGCTACGGCTCTGGACAGAGATGGGTGCTCAATCGGTCATGCTATACCCAGGTCTCGAACTGCCAACTTGTCAGCCTTCCAGCTAACAAGGCGAGCTTCTTAATCACTGAGGCACCATAGCCGCGTACTACCCACTAGGATATGGGCATCACTAATCCATCTCTTCCTCCTCACCTGAGTCCTCTCCGTACCAATCATTGTGAAGGTCCACTGTCGAGCTCATCGGCCCTCCCGGGTCTTCCGGCCTCCCGTCAAAGCCGCGGACAAAATGGTGGACCACCTCGTCCTTCCTCTGGGCCGTGCTGTTGCGCAACAAGGCCTCCAGGAATTGCTTCATGTGATAATTGTTACAGGTCAGGTCTACAGTCTGACCGCTATGGAGACCTTCCTCGATCTGCTCGATCGTCAACGGGGCCGGGAAGGGCTGGAATCGCTCACCAACCTCCACCTCCACTTCGTCGGCGTCAAACTCCACTTTGGGTTCCACCACTTTGGGGAGTGAAGAATTAGGACCGCCAGGAGAGTCGCTGCTCACAGGATCCCTCCCTTCCAGCTCAACCACGTGGCAGGTGTCACATTCCCCGCAAGGCGGGTCTCGTTGGCAATCGGAGGCCCTCTCCTTCTCATCTAGGGATGACCCTGGTGCCGAGAACTGGCCCTTCGCCTCGTATGACATGCCCTCTCTGGCCGGGACAGCGCTCCCACTGTCAGCCTGGTAGAAAGCGGCCTCTCGCTCAATCTTCCGGCAAATGTCCAGTGAGGACCGGATATAAGTCTTGCAGAAGTTGACGACATCGGTCATCTGCAGGTAGCTGGCGGCGGACATGACCTCAATGACGTTCTCCCCACACAGGTCCAGCTTACCTGAGTAAAGGAAGTCCAGGATGATGGAGAAGGCCTCGGAGGTCACGATGTCCAACGAGGCTGTGCTGTGCCGGCCGCTGTCTTGGATGTAGTGGATCAGCAGAGCCCGGAAGTAGCCACTGTTGGCGAAGAGGATGTTCTTGTGGGCTTTGAAAATCCGCCCTTCGACGATGATGCTGCAGTCGCAGAAGAAGTCCCTCTTCCGCTGCTCGTTGAGTTCACCCAAAAGTTTAGCATAGTAAGATTGCATCTCCATGGTGCCGAGAGCAAGGAGGGGTCACTGCTCCGCTCTGGAAGGTGAAAAGGAAGGACAGGGTTGACTTAGCCTTCCATCATTTTTCAGGATGGTAAAATGAATCCCCTGCATAACAATGGTCTGATTATGGGCCATCTGCAATGTCTATTTCTGCCCCTATGCTCCAATCAAGTTCTTCTTTGTAGTCTCTGTGAATTCACATGAATGGGTTTTTACACACAGTAAACCCATTTGTGTAAGTTCACAGGGGACCACGAAGAAGAAGACCTGTCACAGGCAAGCCACCTGTCCTTATGGAGCAGGGGTGCCCAAACTTTTCAGGCCACAGGTCGGTCACATGGTTCAGCGGGCCGGTCATGTGGTTCCTCCCACCGGAAGCAGAAGTAAAATGTGCCTTGCAATCTGTTTTGCAACAGGATGAGATAAGATTTTTAGGCTGCCATTTTCTCTGCTTAAACCAGGGGTGCCCAAAGTATGGCCCATGGGCCGTATCCGGGCCCCGACGCCAATTCATCTGTCTTGCATCACCCTTGCTGCTCCTGGAAGTAAAACACGCCCGTATGGGCACATTTTACTTCTGCTTCCCGGAACTGCCATGAATTGGTGTCGGGGGCTGGATATGGCCTATGGGCTGTAGTGCAGGGGTTAAACTACTGTTCTGCAGCCAGAACATTGTGAGTTCAATCCTGACCAGGGATCAAGGTTGACTCAGACTCTTCCATCCTTCCGAGATTGGTAAAATGAGAACCCAGCATGTTGGGGGCATAATGCTAATTAACTTGACAACTGCCTAGAGAAGGCACTAAATGTAATTGCTATTGCTAAATGGCATACACATCAATACATGTGGACATTTGGGTCAATGTGGTTACATTTTGGGCACCCCCTGAATATCACATGCACTGATCAGAAATGTGAACTGTATCTTTAAAATAAGAGATTTTTTTTGGTACTACTGAGCAGATGGAAAAAGATGTTCATTTAAGAGGTCGTTTTTTTAAAAATGCCACATTTTGGAACTTATGAACCTAAACAAATATGAATCCCAATAGCTACTTACACCAGAGAAACCCCTTGATAACAAACGAATGACTATTTGTGTTCTCAAATTATCTGCCCTCTGCATATGCACCAATCCAAGTGTCTTCAAGAATCCTGCCTTCCTAAGAGCGGATCTAATCCTGGCAGAAGGAAAGCAGGGTGAAGTCGGAAATTTTGCAAAGATGCCATTTCTTCTGTTCTCTTTCTGCGGGAAGCCAAGAGAGAGCAAGGTGACCCTCGGACAAAGAGGGCCTTAGGACCTCGCCAGAATCGCCCCTTCCCCCCTTCAACCATGTGGTTTCTGTAGCATAACCCTGGGAAGGGGGGTGGGAAGAGAAGCCAGCCACTCCTAAGAACAAAGAATTTTTCAGTAGGGGCATCAAGGAAGACAGGCTTGCGTGCACACATGCAAACTGGAATATCCAGGTCACATATCTTTCTTTTTCCTCTCCTTGGCGATCTTTACATATTTTGGCCAAATTCGGAGCCATCCTTTGCTTCTCCGTTTCACCCACCAACACAGCCTCTCTCTCTCTCCCGACTTCACCAGCGGCTCTAATGATCTCACCTTCCATTTTCCCTCTGCCAAAGCTAGTTCAGCCTAATGGCTATTTTCCCCACCCAACCAATTAATTGTGAACAAAAGACAAAAGCTGCTAATGGTTAACTCCTCTGGATATTATGAATATAAAAAATGGAAGAACAAATTGTCACCGGCATCCTGACCATCATTCATCCTACAGCATTTTCTGCGCTTACTGCCTGGATCGGTCTGCACACCACGGCTGTCAAATTGTGCCCATTCTTCAAGCCAGATGACTGAGGCTGTTACAAGTTCCTCTAGTGTGGCTACAACAATTGTATCAATTCAGCAAGAGGGTAATTTGGCAAGAGTGCATAAGTTTGTTGCCCTTCTCAAGTTTTGGGTGTACACAGATGTAAACTAAATTTGCATATGAGCTCCAGACTGACAGATGTGTGGGGAAGTTGTTATAGTGTTGTGGACAGGGTGTCAGTCTAGAACATATGAAGGTCAAGGTCTCCCTTGCTCAAAAGCCAGTCGTATCTGGCTCTAGCAGTCGGTGCTCATCTCCATTTACAGCTAAATAGCCAACGCTGTCTGCATTTTGCAGACATTTCCATGGACATATGACAGGCATGACTAGAAGCTGGAGTGCATGGAATGCTGATACCTTTCTTGCCAATGCAGTACCTATTTATCTACTTGCAATTTCTTGCTTTCGAACTGCTAGGTTGGCAGGAGCTGGGAGAGAGATGGGAGCTCACGCCGTAGTGCAGCACTCGGGTTTCGAACTGCTGACCTGCCAACCTTCCAGTCATCAAGCTCAACATCTTAACCACTAAGCCACCACAGTCTTAAGACTCGGGGAAACCTGGGTTCAAATCCCCATGCAGCCATAGAAATTCACTGGTGGGTGTGTCAATAGTAAATCTCACACCTCACATACCCTGAAGACCCTACACAGGATCCCTTTAAGTCAGAAACTGCACAACAGCATATAAGACAAAGATGATGGGTTAGCAAGAAGGCAGCTCTAACAAGCTGATAGATTAAATATCTCAGACCCAGTTTCCTCCATCCTGTCATTGTGACGAATAAGCAAAAATGCATAAGCATGCACAGACATGGAAGAAACCATTACTACAAACATCTCAGGTGTTTTACACAAGCAGTAACCAAAGCAAACATTTCATGGCACTCTGTGTGAATATGGAGAGATACAGAATCCAACTGGTGAGATGCAGAATCCGGCCCATTTACTGGTCTGCCAGAAACATGCACCGAAGAGGACTTACGTTTAGCCAAAGGCCAAGCCAAGAAAGTGGCTTCATTTTGGCAGTCTCTAGGGTTTGTTTGGGACATGAAAGAAGAAGAAGACACTTTAACTGATCTATTTCAGTGGGGAAAAAGTTCTTCTCAATTACGATCTACTTTTCAAATATATCAGGCGAAAAAGGTATACTGTTGAGCTGGAGCCGCAGTGCAAATGATAAATAGCTTGAAAAATGAAATTTCAAAGTTTCAGTAGCATCCTTATCTCAAATAACGAACTCTGAAATAGTTGATTATTTACCTATTTTGGATGCAGCTTATAGGAACTGTTTATGGCAGGCTTTCTCAACGTTTTCAGGTTGTGGCCTGGATCATCCCCCCTCATTTAGTTCTCGCACGTATTCTTGTGTGTTTTTGCATGTTTCCAGCAAGTTCTCATGTGAAAATGCATGTTTTCACCACATTTTCTGCACATTCTTGGTGTTTCTGCCACTTGCGACAGCGGGAACAAGTGTGGAGGACCACATGAAATGGCTCTGTGGGCTGCATCCAGCCCATGGGCCGTAGGTTGCAAATGCCGGGCTTATGGCATTTCATCTTAAGCCATTTCATCTTTGCACTATTCTGCACAAACAAAGTCATTTGCTCTTCCCTAAGAGTGGTGATCTAGTGTTGTCTAGCAGATAGTGTGTCAAGACGAAGACTCGGGAGACCTGAGTTCAAATCCCTGCTTGGCCATGGAAAATCCCAGGAGAGGAGGTAAACCCCTTCTTGAAACATCTCTCCTGTGCACCAACAAACTGAACCAGCAGACAAACACAGCATCAGCACTGGATTCAGGATGAGAACAAGCCACTTCCTGAACATCTTTGCAGTTCAACATCAAAGCGGAGGTTAATACACAGTTACTCAATCTAGCTATGGAACAAGGCACCCCAAAGCATGTGCAAAGTGTATTCTCCTTCCTATCCAACAGCGACAAGCCAGTCACATTTATTGGAGGAAAAGATACTGAGGTTCTGGAAATGTTCTCCCTGGCAGGACATACAATCACAGCCCAAGATTCCTCTGCCTTGAAATGTCCCAAAAATGGGGCCCGGGGCTTCTAAGTCACAAATCTATTATTCTCTGGATGAAGAGCCCATGGCTAAGATAAAGCCTTGATGCTTCTCCTTTCGACCCACAACCTAATCCCCCTCCCTGCCAACAACCGAGAACTGCCAAACCCTTCCCAAAGAGTCTCAGGTCCCCCCAAGCCCCAAAGCACCCCTGCAACCGATGAGGCAAGCCAGGAGGTTTCCTCAGCAGGTGCAGAATGCTTTTCTTTCCCCTCCCCTCTTCCAGCCAAAGGACTTCAGGGACCGATGGCTACGGAGCCCTGTCTGCCCTCCATGCGCTTTCCCTCTCCAAAACCGAGATCTGGACTGCTCCGAGATCTGGACGCGCACGGAGCCGCCTTGGAGACAGGAGGATCCAGATGTCTACGCTGACAGAGATGCACAGGAGCAGAGGAGGCGGGTCCCGCCTGGTCAGTTGGCCACCACTACCCCCAGCCTCTTTCCTCCAAAGTTCGCGGGGAAAGAGGACGGGAAGGAACCGGGGAGGCGCGGTGGGTCGCATCCTGCGCCTAGTCGAGCTAGACGGACCCTGCGGGCATCCCTCGCCCTCCTTGCACACGCGTGCAGACGCTTGCACGCCCGCGCACGAGCTTGTACGCGCTTGCACACCCGTGCGCACGCCTCCCCATCTTCGAATCCTGTGCTCTCACCTTGGCGCCGCTTGTGCGGCTCCCCTTCGCCCGGCCAAGGGCGCGATCCCCAGCGAGGCACGGCCCGGCCGAGGCGCCGCTCCGCAGCCCGGCTCTCCCCCGGCCGGACCCGCCGCCAATCCGCGTAGAAGCCGCCTGCGCCGCGGAAAGAAGGGCAGGTCCATCGCAGCAGGTTCGGATGCGCCCCTCGGTGAAAGGGGGGGGTCCCCTCCCCTCCCAAAGAGCATGCGCCGCCCCGCTGCCTTCCGGGAGTTGGAGTTCTCTGGGAGTCCAAGAGTGGGTGGGTGGGGGTGTCTGGGGAGCAAGTGGGGGCCGATCCATCTTTCCTTGTGGGGAGAGAAGGTCTCCAAGCCAGTTTGTTTTTTTCTCTCTTGCTCAGGATCCAAGAGCCAGCAAGGACCGGGTAGTCGAAGCAAGGAGATGTGGTGGCTTATTGGTTAAGAGGCTGAGCTTGATGGCTGGAAGGTTGGCAGGTCAACAGTTCGGGACCGAGTGCTGCATGCTGGAGTAAGCTCCTATCATCTGTCCCAGCTCCTGCCAACCTAGCAGTTCGGAAGCAAGAAAATTTGCAAGTAGATGAACAGGTACCACTTTGGCAGGAAAGGTTACAAAATTCTGTGTCACTCTAGCCAATCAGTCAATCAATCGTTATTACGATCGAAGACCAGCATAGTACAGTAAAAGAACAGAAGCTAAACTACATATGCAAAGGAATGGGTCTTCTCTGGACTAAAAGAGTAACAGATTAACATCATGGTCCAGGACCAGCACAGTGCCGCAAAAGAGCGGGAAAAGGCAGAAGTTAAAATGAAGATACAGTACTGTACTTAAAATACATGTTAAAAGGAGCTTGTCTGCTCTGAGTTATTGTAGTATATATAAGATTAATGATGCTACATGTCTAGTCTTGCCTGGCACATGACCACAGAAACCTCTGCAGATGCAAAAAGTGCTGGCTCTTCGGTTGTAAACAGAAAGGAGCATCAAACCGTCGTCAGAAAATGACTGGCTTTCAAGCAAGGGGGACCTTACACAAAGTATCAAGAAAATTTGGTTTTTTTCCTTATTTGACTTCAGTGAACAAAGCCTGCTTATCCACCTTCCTGGATGCAGGCATAATTTAAGAAGTCTGGAATATGTCCCTTTAATCTCATCAGAAAAATCAGGCTTTAACACCAGGTACAGTCAAACCCCGGGTTACAACCGCCTCAGTTTAAGTTTGCTGCGGTTTACAACAGCAAATCCTATGGAAATGCCATTCCGTTTTTCAAATTTTAATGTGTTTTTTTTCCCGGTTTACAATGATAAATTCAGGACTGTTCCCACCACCACTCGTGCATCCCTATGGATGTTTCAGTTTACAATTTTTTTCGGGTTACAATGGAGGCTGCTGGAACTGACCTCTGTCGTAACCCAGGGTTATCAAGGAACCCTCAAAGGTCACCCAAAGTAGGCTCTGGAAACCCCAAGCTCAAGTTCAACTCAAGTTTGGTCAGTTGACCATTACCATTTAGCCCTCAATCAAAGTCCGAGTCAGGATTATTGCTAGGAAAGGAAGGGACCCAAAGAGAAACAAAATGGTTTGCCCAGTTCCATGTGGAAGGGTGGGCCCCCAAAATAGAAGCAGAGACCCCAAAACTGCATTAGGGTTGAATGTGAACAAACTGTTGGAGAGGTGTCTTTCTTCTTCTCTTCTTCTCCTTCTCCCCCTCCTCCTTCAAGGGTCCTATCCTATTTCAAATATTGACTATCATCATGGTGACAAACCATGAAGATTGTCCTGGGAACAATTATAATGCAGTGTCCTTCCACTGCCCAGGTTGTGATGGGGTGCGGCCGTTATGCTCATGCCTCACCATTGCTGCGGGAGCTGCAATGGTTGCCACTGTGCTTCTGGGTGCAATTCAAGGTGCTGGTTATTACCTTTAAAGCCCTACATGGTAGTGGGCCAGCATACTTAAGAGCGCATCACCCTAAGGATATCTGTCTGTCCCACCAGAGCGGACAGGAGAAGCTCTCTGGTTGTACCATTGGCTAGAGAGGCACACCTTTCTAGCACTAGAAGGAGGGCCTTCTTTGTGTCTGCTCCGGCCCTTTGGAACCTCCTGCCAAGTGAGTTGCATCTCCAGATGGAACTGCTGCCCTTTAGGAAGGGGGTTAAGACCTGGCTGGCGGGGCAAGTGTGGGGTATGGGCCAGACGGTTGCTTATGTCTGTTGGCTCATCTGACCCCTCCCTCTCTGTGTGTGTTTTTTAATTCTCTTTTGATCTCTGTAATTTTTAATCTTGATTTTTATACTGTGTTTTTATTGTGTTTTAAGTGTTTTTAAAGTTTGTTAGCCGCCCTGGGTCCTTGTGAGAAGCGCGGCATAAAAGTTGATTAAATAAATAAATAAATAAATAGAAGAAGAAGAAGGTGGTACATGGGCGGCAGGTTGCCATGAATTACTTTTTGGGAGGACGTTGGCAGGCTGTTTTTATTCCTACTGCATCTAGCCCTGGTTTTTGGCATGCATCTAAAACCCCATCTCAAGCCTACCTTTCCAAGCCTGCACTTTGAGGCTTAGACTGTATATGGTATATGCTATTTATAGCAAAGGAGGCATAACCCGTGTCCGCTCTTCCTTTTCCCTCTCTCCAGCCCTCCCAAGCTTTGCTCTGGAGGGAATTTCCAAAGGAAATACGCTCGGCTGGTAAGACGGCCCATGAGTTCACACCACCTGCTTCCAATCAGTGCCTGTCTGACATTCAGCTTCACAAAAGTCAGTGAGGCTGCTCATTCCCCACATCAAGTGGCCATGTACCAGAAACCCAGGTGGGTGCAGTGGCTCCCTTCTCCTATTCCCACCCATGCACCATGAACTTGCATCTGAGAGCAAGCCAAGACCTGCCTAGCCCGCAAACCGGGATTGTGTCTGTTGGTCATATCCTGGAAATGTCCCCCTCCCAACATGCTGGGGGCTCATTTTACCAACCTTGGAAAGATGGAAAAGGTTGAGTTGATCTGGATCCCCGTCAGGATCAAACTCACAATGTTCTGGCTGCAGGATAACAATTTAACCCCTCCACCACCAGGGCTCTATAACAGGAGTTCTCAATCTTTTTAAGCCGGGGGCCGGGTCACACTCCCTCAGACAGCTTCAGGGACTGGATGACCATTTTGCCCTTCCTCCACCACATGGCACTGCCTGGTGTGGTGGGCCACATGAAATGGTGCTGTGGGCCACATCACGCCCACGGGCCACAGGTTGAGAATCCCTGCTTTATAATGACAAGTTTCTTACCTGTAACTGTTCTTCTTCATGGTCCCCTATGAATCCACACAAATAGAAAGATTCACAGAGACCACAAAGAAGTTGATCTAGATCCCCATCAGGATCGAACTCACAAAGTTCTGGCTGCATGACAGCAGTTTAACCCCTCCACCACTTGATAGAGTATAGGGGCAGAAATAGACATCATAGGTAGCCCATAATTAGAACATTGTTATATTTAACAAGGATATAGCAATTTCCACTTCTATACCCTGCCCCATACCGCTTAGTGCACTCTCAAGGTGGTTCACAAGTTAATTAGCCTAGGTCCTCATTTTTCCAACTTCTAAAAGATTGAAGGCAGAGTCAACCTTGAACCCTGGTCAAGATTGGATTTACAACCTCTTGGCTGCAGTACAGCAGTTTAACCACTGTACCACCAGGTCTCTAGATTCCACCAGCGTAGCCATCCGTACTTTTTTGAAATGGTCACCATGTTTTAAGAATATTGGAGAGTAGACAAAACAAAAAGACAAAAAAAATGTTTTGGCACCTTGAAGATTCACTGCTGTGTTTTATTGTGACCTTCCGTGGATCAAGTCTACTTTGTCAGACAGAAGAGTGAAACTTTGTGGCATTGATTTTTTGCGCATCAGGTACAGAGGTACAGAATGGTTAGCATAACAGATAAATAATCATCAATGTGTGTTAATTTTACAACTAGTAATACCTGTTCTTCAGAGTGGTTGTGAAGCTTTGCCCTTTTGAATAGCAAATGTTTACTGCATGGATGCAAGACAAACATCTGTGCAAACCTTTTTGCTCCCCTATATTAGGGGTTCCCAACCTTTTCAAGGGGCTGGGTAATACTCTCTCAGTCAGCTTCAAGGGCTGGCAGGCAATTTTGCCCTGCCTGCATGATGGGGGTGGCCATTTTGTCACAACAGCTTCAAAGGGGTGGCCATTTTGTTTCTTGAATGCCCTTGGAAGAGTGAAGGACCACATGAAATGATGCCATGGGCTGGATCTGACCCATGGATCTTAGGTTGGGAATCCCTGCCCTATATTCATTCTCTTTGTCCAAAGCTCACACTCTTTTCAATGCTGAAATCTCTCTATGGATCCTTTCTGGGGCAGAAGCCAAGCAGCTCAGCAGGTCCAGGTGGGACCTGGAAGCAGGGGGACTGGGGTGTGTGTGTCTCATCCACCTCTCCAGCTGCTCCCTTTGGCAACTGGTTTTCAGCTGCCGCTGCTTAATTTAGTCTGAAAGCGACTTTGCCACCCCTGCAAGAAGGCAGTACTGTATATTTATAACAGCAGTGTTAACAGGTCGAAGTTGTAGCTGAGGAAAAGCCATTGCAAACTTTAAGGGAACAAAAGAGTAAATAGTCAATCCCAGGAAGCAGGTAAAAGAACTAAGTTGGTATGCAGACAAGACCAGGTCTGCACTATTGTGAATTTTTCAGTTGTCTGTTTTGTGCCTGGTCTATAAAAGCCTTTGCCTGTTTATACTGTATCTTTTGCCCCTCTTGTTGCAAGAGGACCCCATACACATACATAGAGTAAAAGCCATTCTCTCTCTGCCACTTTTGGTGCACATATTCCTTCTGGTACCCACAGTCACACGAGCTGTGATTTGCCTATTTTCTGCAACAAAATATGTCAGACATATTACCTCCACAATGCAATGACCCTGTAATGTAGGACACTTGGCCATGTTTCAAAGGACAGGTCTGGAGATGAAAGAAATGAGGCTTACTTCAAGGTAACTGGGGAATACAGGACTGGAGCTAGGAGTAACGTTGTCTTGCTCTCAAGTCTCCATCTCTACTCATTATGCCCTGCATTAGCTGCACAGACAGTAGGGTCAATGGGTTGCATTCTTAGTAAATCCTGCAAATTTCACTTGTAAAGGTCAAGGTCTCCATTGATCGAAAGCCAGTCATGTTCAACTCTATGGGGTGGTGTTCATTTCAGTTTACAGCAAAAGAGTCAGCGCTGTCTACATCTGCAGAAGTTTCCATGGTCATGTGGCAGGCACCAGAGTGTACAGAATGCTGTTACCTTCCCTGCCGAAGCAGTACCTATTTAGGTAAAGGTTTCCCTTGCTCAAAAGCCAGTTGTATCCAATTCTAGGGGAGCCCGTATGCATACATCCATTTTTGGCAAATCTGTTGTTACACCATTTGAGAAGGCAATAAACAGAAGTTTAAATGCCAAGGAAAAAGCTGTTTTGAACCATTGCTCTTTAAAATAAATAAATAAATTATTTATTTATTTAATATTCTACCTTTCTCTGGACAAGAGACACAAGCCAGCTCATGATCTGCATAGCACCACAGCTATAAACATAGTGAGATAGATTCTAGAAATAATTAAACCAATGACATTGTTAATACTTTGCATTTAGAAACAATCCTCTGAGTGGTTTTAAAACCCTTTGTAGGCAGGGAGACCAAAACAAAGGGCTTCCCCTGAAGAAGGAGGAAAGCTTGCTGCAAGCAGACTATGAGGCCAGCAGGAAGGGACAGTCCTGGCTCAGATTCGCAGAAATCTGTCTCTATTGGCAGACATTCAAATACAGCTTCTCTATTCCCCCAAAGCTTAAGGCTATAGTTGTTGCACTGCACCATTCTTTTAAGGGTATAGATCAGTGGTTCCCAGGGTGAGATCCGAGTCCCACAAGGAGACTTCAGTTCCGAGAAGCCACTCCATTGGCTAATCAGTGCTTTGGGGAAATTGACTCAGGCCTCTGGGGATTGAAGTCCAAAAACCAAAGATTGGGAAACACTGGTCTAGAACAGGATTTCTCAACCTTTTAAAGCCAGCTCAGACAGCTTCGAGGACTGGACGGCCATTTTGCCTTTCCTCCATCACATGGCACTTCCTGGTATGGTGGGGGGCCATATGAAAAGGTGCCACTGGCCGCATCCGGCCCATGGGCGGCAAGTTGCGAATCCCTCATCTAGAGCAAGTCACCATGATCTATTATGATTAATTTTAAACTAACAAATAAACAAATAAATTTGTTGTTGTTCAGTGACACAGTCGATTCCTACTCTTTGTGACCCCATGGACCACCGTAAGCCAAAAGACATGCAAAAATGCCAACAGGCTCAAATGCCACTTTCTGTTTCAAGCATTTTCTTTCATACAACCGATACTACCATTTTATGCAAGATAGATAATGATTGGGGGGGTGGGGATAATTTTTGGCAGATTAAAAGAAAAAGTAGCATAGCTTCGTAATAGCTATGTTCACGTAGCAAGTAATTATAGAAACGATTTTTCCAGAGCTTGGAAAGTGACTGTTAAACATAATTTTTTCCATGCCTGATTATTTTGTTAAAAAGTAACCAGTTATTAGTTCATACTAAAATTTAAAAAACCCAAATGAATCATATTGTAACACCTTATTTAAACTACTGTATCTTTAACTTGTCCAATAAACTCCAAGTTTCTGTTTGTAGCTGTCTTTTTGTTTTGTTGGTACTGTAGAAACTTTGACACTAACAAATTTGCTTCAGTGTGAGTTTTTGTGGATTACAGTCCATTTAGTAATCTTGTTGCATTACTCCTTTTGCTGGATGTTATTTTTTCCACTAACCTCCATTGCCTCAATCAAGTAACCTCACTTCTGATTCTGATTTTATTTTTGAAATTCATTACATCCTTGTGACCCACAAGAAAGTAAGTCTAAAGAAATCCAACTGTGATATTTTAAAGTCCTTGGAACCAATGACTTTGGGAGATGCTGACGGCTTCAGAGCTGATTCAAGAGAAAATTGGGACAACTATGTTTTGATTCGGATTCCTGCATCGAGCAAGGGATTGAACTCAATGGCCTTAGAGGCCTCTTCCAACTCAGTGATTCTATAATTCTATCTGGGGTTTTGGGTAGCATTTTAACGTTACTAGAGTCATTGTTGGCTGCAACTCATATCCGAGAATGCATTTCTCCCCCTGAATTAGGAAAAATGGCATTAGTGTGAATTTGTTTAAGGTGGATCCCAGCTTGCTATGAAGTGACCCACACGCTGTGATCCCCTGTGGCACATATGAAATGGGACGTGCAGGATTTAACGCCGGGACTGTAATGGACTGCTGCAGCCTTGAGGATATGGACAAGCTGCGCCTTCACAGCCTCTTCTGCCTCCATGACCATTGGGAATCAGAGTTCCTCTTCCATTCATTTTGCTTTTGGGCCCAATGGGATGGTTTCCAATGGCATTTCCTCCTCTGAGGGAGGCAATCACCCCACCTAAATGGGCTCATCCGCCCATAGCCATTGGCCCCTTTAGGGAGTCAGGTTATTTACCACCACCCAATACTTGATTACAGGAGTACAGTACAGTGATAGAATTTGCCATGCTTCCACAGCTGAACTGTTCCTTTGTGCTTGCTGGAAAATTCAAGAAACAAATATAGAAAAGATATGAAACAAACCAGATAGTAAAATGCATGAAACAAAGCTTTAGCTTGTTGTCTCCTACTACAAAACCAGGAATAACTTGGCAGGTCAGCGGTTGAAAGTAGGTGACGATGCACCTGGCATGTCAAACAGCACTGGAAGAAAAATGCTATAAGGAACAGAGTGTAGCCTGGACACCTAGAAGTAATGCTAGACTTCTCCTCTTCCCCAAACCAGCAAGTGTTTAAGTAGAAAGAATCAAGAGCTAGGACTCCAGAAACCTGAGGCCCCCACTGCCCCCCATCTCTGCTTGTCCATCAACACTCATTGTAATGGAGCGGCAGATGGTAAAGCTCACTTTTTAAATATTTTATATACCATGGAAACCTTACTAGAATTGCCGTAAGCCAGAACACACTTGATGGCACATAATGATTGTGCTAATGAACTAGCCCAGGCAATGTTTTGGGTGATATGTAAATTAGCCTCCTTAGACAGACTTTTGCTCCAATCCAGCTGGGCTGTCCTTATGGCCTCACTGGCAGGCAGATGGCTTTGCCTGTTGAGTTTTCAGCTGAAGCCTCCACAATCCAGGTTGTATCTGGCCTTGCCCTTGTATCTATGTTCTTGCCTCTGTCCTTGATTTTTTTTTTTTTAAGAAATGGAATGCCAAATGTGTAAAAAAAAAAAAAGTCTATAAGATGACCCTGTTATTTGCATTTCCTTCCAAAACACCCTTAAACAACGATCCCATGCGAGGAAACGCAGACAATTAGAGGAGAGTCTGTCTCCGCTCCTACCAACCAAGCAGTTTGAAATCAACAAATTGCAAGTAGATAAAATACATACTGCTTTGGTAGGAAAGATAACAAATGTTCTGTGCACTCTGGTGCCTAGTCATGCCTGCCACATGTCCACAGAAAGAGAGATCTTTACCTTAAACCTTTACATGTTGTCCTATTTTCCCTATATTTGTGGAAAGTGCACACCCCCTCCCTAACTATTGCTCCACCCAATTAACACTGAAATCCTGTACAGTGTATATTCAGAGTAAATCTCACTGAGTTCTGCAGAGTTTACTTTCCCCTTAAATGCATATACAGTACTGTAGTTGGGATCAGGCAAAGAGTGGTTAAAACAAACATTTACAGTACTGTACTTTGGGCGTTGACTGAATGAAAATGAATGGATACCGAAGACTTGACATTTCAAGAGTTCTGGAGATTTACATAAATTAGCATATGTTGATTTATGCAAATACGCACAGACTCATTTCTCAACTGGCTCCTAGGGCTCACGCCCTCTCACCACCGGTTCCCTTTAAGCCAAGGGAAAGGGAGCGTCTGGGACGGCTCCGCGCACACCATTTCGACCCTCGGGGGGCGCCGTAGCCAACCCACGGAAAGCAAAGAGACCTCAAAAAGGTGCCGTGAGCCCCGCCACCCACACTTCCGGTTCCCTTTCGGATCCGAATACCTGTAAATAAACAACGCGACGCGAAGCGACGCCCGGTGAAAATTAACCCTTTTTATTTCTCCCACCACGACTGGGCCCGCTTTTTCTCTCTCCGTGGCCCAGAAGGCGGCGGCCGGGGGCACGGAAACATTTCCGTGGTTACGATGCTCCCGCGGCCCCGCCTTCCCCAAGCCGCCTTTGGGGGCGGGACTCCCGCCTGGTGTCAAAGGTCAGTAAATATTGGTGACGTCAGACGGCCAAGATGGCGGAAGGGTGAGCGTAAAACTCGGCTCGGGGGGGCGGGGAGGGCGGTTGTTGCTGGGAGGGGGGACACGAATGGGGGAGGGGACAGGGACACCCCCTTTGAGGGCAGAAGATGTGGGGAGGGGCGAGGGATCGATCCTGAGCCTGGAAGGGGGGGTGGGGTGGGGGGTTGGCCAGACAAGAGTGCCTCTGGGCTTGTGCAGAGTGCAGGCGCCCGGAGGTGACGTGCTGGGCTTTGTTGGCAGGGCGGCCTGTGGGTTTCCTCCGCCTGAGGTGGGCTCGGGGTTGGGTGGACAGCTGCTGAAGGGAAGGAGAGTCACGGTGTTTGAGGAAAAAACAGCGGTTCGGGGGCAGTGAGACCCCCCCTTATCATCCTACCTCAAGGGAGAGGAGGAGCCACCCCCTCCCCATCATCCTACTTGAAGGGAGGAAGAGGAGGGGGAGAAGGTTCAGGTGGGAATGAGGAGTCTCTTCTGTTGCTATATAGGAGGTATTGCATCTTCTGTCCCTTGAAACATATACAGTACTGTGCTGTATATATATGTATATCAGTGGAAGAGCCCTCCAAATGGTGCAGAGAATGTCATTTCCATTGCTTTGACCGTCTGAGTCGAGTTTTGAAGGGCTTCGCTCCCAGATGAAATGACTAAATGATCTTAAATCAGGGATTCTCAACCTGTGGCCCGTGGGCCGGATGTGGCCTGTGGCACCATTTCATGTGCCCCCCCCACAACCTCCACTACACCAGGAAGTGCCATGGGGTGGAGGAAGGGCAAAATGACCGTCCGGCCCCTGAAGCTGTCTGAGGGAGCCTGAACCGGCCCCTGGCTTGAAAAGGTTGAGAACCTCTGTCTTAAATACTAATTTTATCACTCATTTAACTGAGTAAAAACTCTTGACATGTATTTTAAGTACCCTTGTTGATAAAAAATCCTCCTTGAAGATTGTGGTATTTTGGAACCATAGTCGGGTGTACCTGGGGCAGCAGCAACCACAATGGAGTGTACCTTGGGCAATGGTATTCTTGTTGTGCCGGCTAATCTTTCTCATACTAGGTTAGCCAAAAGGAACTATAAAATGAATTCATCCAAAGGTGGCTTGGCTTTGGCATTTTCACCTATGGACCGAATCTTCATTTGTCACTTCCAGAGCCTTACCAGCAATCTGTTCTAGTCTGGAAATGCATTACTAAGTAATAATGGTTTGTTTTGGATGAGATTGTTTCTTTTTTTGGTGGAAAGAAGAGTTTGGAAAAATCTTTGATTAAAGAAATACAATGGTGTTTCGCTTAAAGAGCAAACTCGCTTAAAAAGCAATCCCATGGAACGCATTATGCTCTTTAAGCGAGGTACCACTGTACTACAGTACTTATTTTTCAGATCCCAAATGTTTTTACTGTCACTGAAGCTGAATTAGTTGACCTAAATAGAGCACACAGAGTTTTTAATTGTCTTTCACGCCTTTCAGCAGTGTTATTTGCAGCATGACTGATTCTTTTATTTGCACCTCCCATTTTTAATAGATGCAGACAGAACCCTGGGCCTGTTTGTTTATATTTATGAAGTCAATGACAAGTTACTTTGCCCAAGTGCATTTATATTCATGTTTTGATATGTTTTTCTAAACCCAACATTAATCTTGCTCAGAGGACAACGACTTAAGTTTAAGTATGATTAACAAACCCTGTTTATTTTGCTAGAACATCTTCTGTAACCTTCTGTAGCAAGATTCACAGTCCCAGGATGCCCTCAGAAGAAGGGAATCAGAAAACCCACTTCTGTCTATTCTTTACCTAGAAAACCCTGGAAAGCGTTGCTGTAACTTAATGTCACACAATCATTATTAATGTTGGATTTGGTCCAGTGGTTTCCAACATGAGGCCCAAGGTAGACTTTAATTCCCAGAATACTAAATCAGTCCATTGGCTGATCACTGCTTTGGGGAATTGACTTAGGCTTCTAGGAATTGAAGCCCCAAAACCAAAGGTTGGGAAACACTGGTTTAATCCCTAGTTTAACGTTTCTATGTGTGCTACTTTATAGCTTTCTGTTACTGGCCCTTAGGAGTCTAACAGTATTTTGCTAGAACCAAGTCCCCATTGAGTTCAGTTGGAATTAGTTTCAGTTGAGCAGCTCTGTTGAACAGATTTAAGGATTATTCTCTTGGTCACATTAGTTGACACTGGCTGCTAACAAACCTAGACTACCTGTTGATGATTTACCCAGTGCAGTCCCAATTAGCGCTGTCCAGTTTATCCGTGCTGACATAGTTTCTGTCTTGTTTTATAGTGTTGTGTTAAATATTTAGAAAGGGCAGACGAGAGAAGGAAGGAAGTAAACAGCAAAAATTACTGCAGTAAAAAAAGGAAGCTCCTTTTCAGACCTGTGTTGTAGTGGCACTTGGAAATATAAAACCAATTTGAAAAAGATACATTAAGGGCACAAACGTACTATATGTTAGTTCCAAGGTCTTTGTGTGTTTACTAGTGAAAGGGGCATTGGATCTGTGAAAGCATTCAGCCAATGTGTTAGAGCGGGAATTCCCAACCTTTTCAAGCCAGGGCCGGGTCATGCTCTCTCAGTCAATTTTGAGAGCCAGATGGCCATTTTGCTCTGCCTGCACGATGGGGTGGCCATTTTGTCCCAACAGCTTCAAAGGGGGTGGCCATTTTGTTTCTCAAATGCCCTTGGAGGGGTGGGTGGGGGGCACATGAAATGGCAGCACAGGCCGGATATGGGCCTTAGGTTGGGAACCCTTGTGTTAGAGAAACAGTGTCTGCTGCTCTGCAGGACTTGTTGCAACACCTAAATGTTTCTAATGCAACTCCTTGCCTTGACTTTGTGATATAAAATTCCCACTTTCAGCTTCATATGTTTGTCCTGTAACAGGGAAGATGGAGGCTGGTGGAGGAGCTGGTTACAGCAAAGCTTGCAAACGGTGAAAGAGAAGGTGGGTTGGTTTGCTTCTTATCTAACAAGGAGCTAGAGAGACGTTTCTGAAAAGGCACAGCTTAATAGCAGCAAGTCATGTGGATTTACTTGGATGTGTGAACCAACCATTTCCAACTTCGCATTGTCTTTTGGGTACTTAGGTGGCCAATGACATCTGCTTCTCTTGTCCTTCTCTCTCTCTCCACCTGTTTTTCTCCAGATTAGAGTTAGAACTACTGTAATGTCTTTGTGGGACAGGATATTGGACTTGACTCTGAAATACCAGTTTCTTGTTTAGCTAGGAATTTGCCAGATGGCCTTGAGCAAGGGTACCTGTTTGTGCACTTCTCTTTGTTATTAAAGCAACATAATTATTGCTGCGTCTGATTTAATAACAGAGGAAGTAACTTCCCAGTTAACATACTGGTTTTGCAAAGCATCATAGTAGAGTCTGTAGATTCCAATCTAATGCACTAGCATCGTAACCCCAAAGAGGCTTGCCCCTGACACCAATTCATCTGGCCTGCGCCACTCCAGGGAATGATGATGGCGGTGCAGGCTGGATGAATTGGTCTCAGGGGCTGGATCTGGCCTGTGGGCCGTGGTTTGGGCATCCCTGGTTTAAGCAGAGAAAATGGCAGCTTAAAATGTATCTCATACTGTTGCAAAACAGATTTCAAGGCACTTTTTGCTTCTGGTGGGAGGAACCACGTGACTGGACCACTGAACCTCGTGATCGGCCTGCGGCCCCAAAAGTTTGAGAACCCCTGGGCTGCACCCTTAGATAAGTCAGGGGCTTCTGGCTCTAGCATCGCCTGGTCCTCCATGACAGTCCACACATTTACTTTTGTCGTTTATTTTGTTTGGTTTGTCATATTATGTTGCTGTTGTTTATTTAACGGTTTGTATGCCACCCAGAGTGGAAAATATCTCAGATGAGCAGTATAAAAATGCTATAAATAAATTGCTATCCTACGTGCC
Source organism: Furcifer pardalis (assembly GCA_030440675.1). Lineage (NCBI taxonomy): Eukaryota > Metazoa > Chordata > Lepidosauria > Squamata > Chamaeleonidae > Furcifer > Furcifer pardalis. Next base: position 303,828,573 of record CP126890.1, on the reverse strand, counting down.
TGAGATGACCCTAGCATAACAAGGATTGTGTTCTTCTGCCACTGCAGTCCACAGAGGCCTTAGAGTTCATGAAACGGGACTTGACAGAGTTCACGCAGGTGGTCCAACATGACACGGCCTGTACCATCGCAGCCACGGCCAGCGTCGTCAAGGAGAAGTTGGCTGTGAGTGGACTTCCAGACCCGCTGCTGTGGGTTGGGTGGGTGGGTTGTAGCTCAGAAAAGGACCAGTGGGTTTTTATTTGTTTTTGTTATAATGTCCCACTGTTCAGCATGGTTTAAATCTCTCCTGCTTTTATGTATTAAGCCAGTGGTGGCAAGCCTTCTCTGTGGACACGTCATTGCCCCAACACAGAATCCACCCTGCCCCTCTGCTCAGCAGCCTAATGGGAGCATTCCCTCCCTCACCCAGCACAGAGTTTGCCCCACCCTTCAGCCCAGCAGCCCAATGGGAGTGCTTCCTTCCTCCCCCAACACAGAGTTCACCCCACCCCTCAGCAGCCCAATGGGAGCACTTCCTCCCTCCCCTGTCTGGAGTAAGGCGGGCAGCTCACATGTGGCATAAGTAAGTGGGTTTTGGGTTGCAGTTTGAGCGCTCGGTCCAACTCCCAGGTTGGCTAGAAGGTCTGTTACCTGCCATAGGGCTTTCTCTGTGGCAGCTCCAGCTCTATGGAACACACTGCATTTGACTGTCTCCTTGGGGTCCTTTAAGAAAGCACTGAAAACCTTTTTGTTTGAGGAGGCCTTCAGCAGTGTGTTGAAGACCAAATAGGAGACCTTTCCATCGCTTTTTGGCCACAGGAGTTTGGGGTCCTCAGTTCTGATTTTGATTAGGGGGTTGGGGTTGTTAATTGTCTTAATGCTGTTTGTTTTGCTTTTATTTTAATAGTGTAAGCTGCCCAGAGTGGGAGTCCATCCCAGATGGGTGGGGTATAAGTACAATAAATAAATAAATAAATCTGTAAAAGGTTCGCCATCATGCTAGACTTTGTAGAATGGGTATCTCTGCTTCTGCCGCCTGAAATTTCTCTTTCTAATGACTCGTTTTAAAATAAATGTTTTTGAAAAGACGGAAGGTTCTTCGGGAACAACAGAAAAAATGAAGAAAGGGCTCTCCAACTTCTTAGGCGTCATTTCAGACACGTTTGCGCCTTCGCCAGACAAGACCATTGACTGTGACGTCATCAGGCTGATGGCCACCCCTTCTGGGACGACAGAGCTGTATGACAGCACGAAGGTGCCTTCTTAAACGTCCCTTCATTCTCCTACCCCTGAAAAGAATGTTTCTGCTGTGACTGTTTCATGCTCATAGATTTCTTGTTGGGTTTCTTCCAGGCTCGGCTATACAGCCTTCAGTCTGACCCAGCCACTTACTGCAACGAACCTGACGGTAAGTTGAAGGCTGGTGGGATGAGAGAAATCTCAGCAGGGGAAATGTGTGGAATTAAGAGAAGGAACTGACGGTGACTGTTAGCCACAGCATGCCATTAACCAAACATAAGTTTTGGTTCGCATTTTGAACTGACTGCTTTTCTGCATGAGGAAATGAGTTTCCAGAGCTCAAGGCTGCGACGGAAAAGTCAGAAACATGTAGGGCAACCGATTGTATTCAAGATAAATAAGTGGGACACTCAAGTTTAGAATCATTGCATAGCCAGTCATTGGATATGTAATTAATTGCAAGCATCAGGTATGATTTGAAGTAGGGGTTCCCAGCCTAAGGCCTGTGGGCTGGATCTGGCCCATGATGCCATTTCATGTGGCCCCCACCCCTCCAAGGGTATTCAAGAAACAAAGCTGTGAAGCTGTTGGGACAAAATGGCCACCCCCCTTCGTGCAGGCAGGGTAAAATGGCCACCCGGCCCTCGAAGCTGGCTGAGAGAGCATGAGCTGGCTCCCCAGCTTGAGAAGGTTGGGAACTCCTGATTGAGAGATTGAAATAATGTTTGTTGAATTCCTAGTTCTGCTCAAGTGAGCTGCCTCTAGAGGATACCTTGTTGGAGAGATTTAATGTCCCCTGGGATTCTTCTCTTGCAGCCAAGCATGAGAAAAATAATTCCTTCTTCCCCACTGAGCTCATGTTAGTGGCACAACTTCCTTCCCTTTGAGATTCAAAGTGTGCACGTGCGCACGTACACACGCATTCACTCATACTCAGCTTTCTTTATTAAGGTAAATGCCAGCCCCCCATCTGCTGCTTCCAATTCTTAAATTCTGATTTGGAGCAATGTGCACCCTCTGTGAATTGCTCAGTTTTGTGCAAAACTCTTTGGTGAAATGATGGGCTCTTTTTACACATCACTTAAAGCCCACTCACTCCCATGCAAGATTTCTTATGAAAAGTCCAGGGAACTCTTTGCCGTCCTTGTCAGTAAGCAGCAAAATTTAATTCCTCTTGCCTGCCTGCAAGGACAGAGGAAGATTTACAGTGGAACCTCGTATAACGATATTATTGGTTCCATAAGGCACTTCGTTATACAAGGTTTTTTGTTGTACAATGCATGCACGTTTTACTTCCCTTCCAGGAGAGACAAGGGCTTCGTGGGCCGGATGAATTGTCATTGGGGGCCACATCTGGCCCCTGGGTCATAGTGACAAGCTCCCTGAGCCACGTGACCGGCCCACGGCCTGAAAAGTTTGGGCACCCCTGTTCTAAAGTGTGTTCGTTCCCATTCTATAAGGCTGAGGATTGCCACAGGCCAGCGGTGGAAGCCTGTCTCAAAGGGCAGGTGAGATCAAACAGGTGGAATCTTCCCTCTTCTGTCCAGTCTCTTAAGGCAGGGCATGTGAGGGAGGTTTCCTGCTAGTTCCTTACCTGTTAAACTTGTTCTGGAGAGGTCTGGGGGAAAGAGTCCAGCTTGAAGGAAGCAATGTGTAAACAGAGTGGAGTTAAGGAGTCCAAGGCACCAATCCAGAGCGTTCTTCAGATGTTCTTCTAATCCACGCTTTTTTGTTGCTGCTTTCATGTTCAGATCAAACTTCAGACTGCCAAAGGGAAGCCACCTTCTTGTCTTTGTTGTTGGCCACAATTAAATCCCCATTGGCAAAAGTTGCTGGTAGTAATCAGTAGACCAGCAAATGAGCCGGATTCTGTCTCTCACCACTTTCACACAGGGAGTTGTTGTCTGCCATCAGCCCCCACTTGAGCCTATTGGTCTTGCATTTAGGGACTCCGATCCTAACTCTATTGTATTGTATTGTATTGTATATTTCGACTTGTATGCCGCCCCATTTGCACAGCGACTCTGGGCGGCTCACAGAGGAAACAGTTACAATTACATAGCAAAATTCCATAGCATAAAAAACAATTACATATATCACATAGCAAATTACAAATATCACATAGCAAGAATAGCATCACAAAACATATCCAAATACATCCCAAAAATCTCCAGTAACAATTACAAATTACAAAATATCAGGACATCCTAAAAAATACATCAGAGATACTATAACACCTTCTTATTGCCAAGTTGCAGTCTATTCCCAATGGAATAGACAGACTATTTGGTGACAGACTAGGGTGGTTTGGGCACCACTAGGGATGAGATTTTCAGACTCTTTGGACTACAGATCACATAATTCCCCATGCTGGGAGTTCTGACTTTCATGCTTTACAGGAGGGGTGCCCAAATTTTTTGGGCCATTGGATGGTTACATGGTTTAGGGAGCCAGTCACTATGGCCCAGGGGCCGGATCCAGCCTGACACCAATTCATCTGGCCTGCAACGCCCTTGTCGCTCCTGAAAACTGAAGTAAAATGCGCCTGTAGTTTGGGGACCCCTGCTTTACAGACACTTACGCATGGCTCAAAAGGCCTAGAATGGAAAAGGCCTATTCAAGGTCCTCCAGCTGACGTAGGGGAGGTCGAGTTTCCCAGCCTGCTATTTTGCTGATGGAAAGTTATTGGATTGCAGTAACTTCATGTGAGGAAAGGCTAAAAACACACGAGTCTTGTTATGTTGCGAAAAAACTAATCACAAGGGATTGTTCTGAGGAAAGAAGTGAGCAGAGGGAAGTTGGATAAACAACTTTGAGCTTATTGGAGGAAGGGTATGAAGCCAGCTCATTTGCTGTTCTGCCAATGAGTGCCGATGGGGGTTTAGCTTTGGCTAATGACAAAACTAAAAAGCTAGGCTTGTTTTGACAATTCAAAGTTTGCTCTGGACACTGAAGGAGGAGGAAGCATAGCTTACACATATAAAGCATAATATGTCTCTTCCCATTTGAGTTCTTGTTAACCGTTTCTCGAGTCCTTCCGGTGATCTGGCAATATGGTTTGTTCTCCCCTGCCCTCCCTCTGTGGCTACAGGACCCCCTCAGCATTTTGAAGCCTGGCTTTTGAACTTCAGCCTGGAGGGGAAGAAAGGGGAGATCTCAGACCTGTTGGTGAACAGCCCCTCGGTCCGCGCCCTCTACTCCAAGATGGTAAGGCGGGGTGGTGTGGTTTGAGCCTCTTCCCAGGTCATGTTCTTCTGAGTTGGGAACCATCAGCCTGCCATCCCTGGGCTGAAATTTTTTGCAGCGGTCGCCATGTGTAGCCTGTGTCTCAAGCATAGCAGAAAGCAAACAAAATAAAAAAGACCAAAAACACATTGTGGCACATTAAAGACTCATGTCTGTATTTTAAGGTGAGCTTTCCTGAGCCAAGTCCACTTCTGTTGCAGTAGTTCTGAAGAAAATACACCACAAAGTTTCTGGGCCAGCAGAACTTTTTTTATTGAAATGATCACATGCTAGCTTAATTCTTGATCTGCAGATTCCTTCCATTATTTTAATGCCCATATTTATTTCAAACAGAATAGGATAACTCATTATCATATAGAATATTACAGCTGTGTGATTGGTAATTTCATAATCAGTCTCATAAATCATTGGTTAATAAAAATCATGTTTGGCACATGTAACGTGCATGATCAGTAAGCTGAAACAGCATTCCCACAGGCATACAAACATTGTAGCTACATTAGCTGGTAACTACAATAAGCAAAACAATGGCTCTTGTATGAAACTAGCCTGTACTAGTTCCCAGAAGATTTCAGGGCCGACAATTATGGCGGATAAAACAAGACCACATCAGGAGGGATTTCCCTCAACCAAGCTTATCTCGTCCACCCAACCTTCATTATCTGATCCCATCACACTTCATCAGACGTAAGCATGAGACTTCATGGCAAACCCTTGAGTACCTCTGTACCTGATGCGTATACACTGATGCCATGGAAGTCTCACACTTATGTCTGTTTTGTACCACAGCCAAAAGGTTGTGAGTTTGATCCTGTTGGATCAAAGTTGACTGAAAGCCTTCCATCAAGAGGGCCCCGCCCCAGCTTATTGAGGGCAAAATGCGAATCAACTTGTGAACCGCCAAGAGAGTGCACTAAACTCTATGTGGTGGTAGAGAACTATAACTGCTGTTGCTAAATAGGGTTGGATGAAGGAGATGTTATAACCTCATTGAGCACCCGTCTCTGTCCCAGCTCTTGGGCACGTGAAAGGAGCCTCATTTGGGCGTTCCCTGAGTGGAGTTTCTCCTGCAAAGGCCCTTTCAACTCAGAATAATTTCTGGCATAAAATTGGTATTATAGCTGCGGATGGCAAGAACATTCAACTTGAATAAGTCTGGACTCGTGGATTCTACCCACCCCAGGGGCGAGTGGAATCCAGGAGGCCAGCCTATTTGCGTTGGAACACGCTGGCCATCTACAGCTAAGCCTTAGGGGAGACATGGCCATCGTTTAAAGTAAAGGGGCTTAATGAAATTGTGGAAAGAACCAAAGAATTGTGTCATGAAGAGGCAAGCCGAGCTAGCCAAGGGTCCTGATTGGCTCCTCAAAGGTGAGGTTTCCCTCCCCGGCATGGCACCATTTTCACACTGCGGCTCCAGAGTGGAGGCCGCATTTGCTTGTTGCTTTACATCAGGGGTTCCCAACCTTTTTATGCCATGGGCCGGACCACGCCCCCTCAGACAGTTGAGTGGGCCAGACTGGGAGTTCCCCCCACCATAAACGCAGACTCATGGGTGTAGTAAATGCATTTATGATGGCTGTAAAATGAGTCCACAGCCAATTCCAGCAGCAGCAGGGGCGGCTGAAGCGAGGTCAGGGGCCAGATTATTCGGCACTGTGGGCTGGATCCGGCTCGTGGGCCAAAGGTTGGGAACCCCTACTTGACATGGTTCTGATTCAGGTCTAGCTGTGGCCACAGGAGCGGCTTAATCTAACACCCCCTTCCAATGATTCCAGGTACCAGTAGCCGTGTCTCACTCCGAATTCTGGCAGCGCTACTTCTATAAGGTCCACCAGCTGGAACAGGTGAGTTCCTGTAGGTGACTGGCTGTTCATTTTCAGCAGCTGGGAAAGTCCTTCCTCAGTCGGAACACTGGGTTTTTGGTCCTCTCTCTCAGACCCCTCACCCGCGGGGATAGCCATGTTCAGAAGTCACGTGCCCTTTCCCCAGTAGGAAAAAAGAACCAACGGAGCAGCCCGCAATATCCATTTGAATTTCCTTTTCTGCAGGAGGAGGTCCGGAGGGAGGCTTTGAAGCAACGGGCAGAGCAAAGTGTTCATTCTGAGGAGCCGGGCTGGGAAGAAGAAGAAGGTAAGTAAACCATCACCTCTTGCCCTGGAGAGAGGGGTAAGTCAGTCCCCACAGGCTCTGCTGGTCTTTTGCTTGAAATAGTTTCTGCACTTTGGAACTGTGGTGCCTTACTGATTAAGATGGCAAGCTTGATGACTGGGAAGCCAGAGTTCGATTCCCGAGTACTGCACGATGGAGTGAGCTCCTGTCTCTGTCCCTGCTCCTGCTAACCTAGCAGTTCGAAAGCAAGAAATTGCAAGTAGATCAATAGGTAACACTTCAGTGGGAAATTATTTATTTATTTGTTTATTTGTTTATTTATTATTTATTAGTTCAAATTTATATTGCCGCCCACTCTGTGCATTCCGGCATCTAGGCACTCCTGCTACATGTCCACAGAAACGAAACTCTTGCTGGCTCTGGCTATAAACAGAGATGAGCACTGAACCCTAGAATCAGATATGTCTGGCTTTTGAGCAAGGGCAACCTTTAGCTTCTGCAGTTTACAGTCTGTGTTTGTTGAAAACCAGTCTGGCCAGGTGATCCTGTTATGATAATAGAGTAAACCCTACTGCCAACAACTCAGTGGCAGTCACCAGGTGGTGGTTAACTAATCTGACAACCCTGAGGACTAACTAACGGCCTTAGGTGGCCAAGTCCACAAGGAAAGGCGAGGGTCCCCAAATGGATTAAATGGTTCCTCTTGAACCCATCTTGATGGAGGGCAGCAGCTTCATCCATCCTGGCCTGGGGCTGAGGAGGACTTTGTGTGCCAAAAGGACTCAGGACCAGAAAGTGACCCTCAGAACTGGATTAGTGGCACTATGAATGTCATGCTGCAATGCAGAAGGCAAATGGAAGGCCACTGCGTTCCTGCCATTAGCTTACCATGAGTTGGTGCTCAGCCTATAACTAGATATTTAGTCTTCTTGGTATTGAGATCCAAACCAAATTCTGCGTTTGAAGCTCTAACTCAGTCTAATATCGACGAAAGATCTACTTGGTTAAATAAATAAAAAATTCTTTATTGTTTCTATGCTGTATTGGAGAGGAAGATGTTGGGATACACAGAAAGAGCCTCTTCGAAGATTGTGGTATTTTTGAACCACCATCGGGTGCAGCCTGGTAATGGCCACCTTGTGTTGCTGGCTAATCTTTCTCACACAAAGTCAGGCGAAAGGAACTACAGAATGATCTCACCCAAAGGTGCCTTCGTTTTGGCAAATTCACGTCTGGCCTAGATACGGAAGAAGAAGTAGAAAGACGGAAGGGGTGGAAGAAAAAAGCATTTCTTCACAAGTGTAAATCAGTCTCCTAAGCCAGGGGTGCCTAAACCTTTTGGGCCACGGGCCGGTCGCATGGTTCCTCCCACTGGAAGCGGAAGTAAAATGTGCCTCGCAGTCTGTTTTGCAACAGGATGAGATGGATGTTAAGCTGCGATTTTCTCTGCTTAAACCAGGGGGTGCCCAAACTATGGTCCGTCAGCCAGATCCAGCCCCCGATGCCAATTCATCCTGCCCACGCTGCCCTCATTGCTTCCGGAAGTGGAAGTAAATGCAGGGCAGCACAGGCTGGATGAAATGGCATTGGGGGCCTGATCTGGTCCACAGGCCATAGTTTTGGCATCCCTGTCGTAAGCGAAGCTGACAGTCTAGCTAGGAAGGCGGAGGATGTTTAGGGACAGGGAATCATTGCATGATCTTTCTCTCTCTCTTCTTTTGTGGCAACAGAGGAATTTCTTGGCTCGTCGTCCCCCCAAACCCACGTCCCCTCTCAGCGCCCCCAGGAGAGGAAGCCTGTTCCTCCCGCCTCTGCAGACATTGTGACGCCAACTCTGGAGACCTCTGTGGAAAGCTGGGCCATGCTCAGCCCCACGGCCACGGAGACTACCCCGTCAGAAAGCAGCGATGGCCTCTCCTCTGTGACCCAGGTGGCTGGTCCAGCCGTGGCGCCTGCCCCTCCCTCACAGACTCCAGCCCAGCTCTCGGGAGCTGGGGATATCTCACAACGGCTGCAAGAAGCCTCTGCTGAGGATCCGGCTGCGTTGCCAAAGGCCAGCGAGCCGGCCCGGCCTTTGCCCGTGCCGCAGGAGGCCAAGCCTTCGCCAGAGCAGCCCAGGCTGCAAAGCGAGACCAAGATGGCCAGCCGAGTTGAGGCCCTGCGAGAGGAAGGGCCCACTGATCTGCGACTGTTTGAGCTGAACTCCGACAGTGGGAAATCCACTCCCTCCAACAACGGGAAGAAAGGTGGGTAGACTGGGAATACAGGATATGGGCCCAAACCCATTAATCGCACTGGTGGATGATCTCTGGAGAGAGCGGGATGGAGGTTATCCGTCTGTTCTGGCCCTTCTCGATCTCTCAGCGGCCTTTGACACCATTGATCATGACATCCTTTTGGGTAGGCTCCAAAGCCTGGGGATCCAGGGCACTGTGTTGTCCTGGTTTTCCTCATTTCTGAGGGGCAGAACCCAATCGGTGTGGTTGGAGAAGGAGGAGTCCAGTCCTAGGCCCCTGCAATATGGGGTGCCTCAGGGCTCGGTGCTCTCTCCTCTTCTATTTAACATCTATATGAAGCCACTGGGTGAGATCATCCGTTCCCACGGGGTAAGGTATCATCAATATGCTGATGATACCCAGTTGTACATCTCGGCCCGTGGGGACCCAGCCGGTGCAGTGGAAGTCCTCTCCAGGTGCCTGGAGGCTGTTAAGGGCCCTGCGTTATCACGGGAGTTGCCAGCTTTGGTTCTGGACGGGGCAGCCTTGCCCCAAACAGACCTGGTGCGTAATCTGGGGGTCCTCCTGGACTCACGACTACTGTTCAAGGAGCAGGTGGCAGTCGTGGCCAGGAGGGCTTTTGCACAACTTCGTGTAATACGCCAGTTACGACCACTCCTAGACCGGGACGCCTTGCTCATGGTCACACATGCTTTGGTCACCTCCAGGCTTGATTGTTGTAATGCGCTCTACATGGGGCTGCCCTTGGTGACCATCCGGAGACTCCAGCTGGTCCAAAATGCGGCGGCCCGGGTAGTGATGGGGTGCGGGCGTTATGCTCGTGCCTCACCACTGCTCCGGGAGCTGCATTGGTTGCCAGTATGTCTCCGGGTGCAATTCAAGGTGCTGGTTATTACCTTTAAAGCCCTATATGGTAGTGGGCCAGGATACCTAAGAGACCGCGTCACCCTAAGAACATCTGTCCGCCCCACCAGGGCGGATCGGAGAGGCTCCCTTGTTATTCCATCGGCTAGAGAGGCGCATCTCTCTTGCACTAGGAGGAGGGCCTTCTCCGTGTCCGCCCCGGCCCTTTGGAACCTCCTGCCAACTGAGTTACGTCTACAGACAGAGCTCCTGCCCTTTCGGAAGGGCCTAAAAACCTGGCTGGCAGGGCAAATGTGGGGACCCAGGAACGTGGGATCTCATGTAGGGTGGCTGATCTAATGAACAGCCACCCTTTCGGTTCAATTTCTGGGGTTGTTTTAATGTTTTATGAATTTTTATAGTTTTAAGTATGAAGTTTTAAGATGAATTAGTATTATCATAGGCTTAACCTATGATTTTAATCTGTAAGCCGCTCAGAGTCGGGTTTACCCGATTGGGGCGGGATAGTAAATATGAGCAAATAAATAAATAATAATAAATAAACCCCACCTATTCAACTTGGCCTGTGACGCGTCTCTTCCTGAGACATAGAAAGCTACTGTATTTTGTTTTAATCCTCTTAACTGCACATCTCGACATACAGTGGCCCCGTGCTTTAAGGAATTAATCTGTTGTGTAGGGTTTTCCTTATAGCACATTTTTTCCTTACAGTGAACTGTGGTTTCCCATAGGAATGCATTGAAAACTGGGGGAAACCATTCCGTATAGCGATTTTATCACCGTTTTCCCCCCTTGAGGCAGACTGTTCTTTCCTATGGATTTCTTTCCTTGAAGCGAGTTCTCCAGTAAGCAGACCCTCTGTAAAGCAGGGGCCACTGTATTTTGGACAACGACACCTCTATCCTTCTTGGCTGGGGACGGTAAGAGCTGTGGTCTAAGAGAAGGAACATCTGCTGGTGTTAGTGTTTTCATGTTATAACAATGGCTTTGTGGTTAAGAAGCTGAACTTGATGACTGGAAGGTCAGCAGTTCAAGGCCTGAGTGTTGCATGCTGGAGTGAGCTCCCATCTCTGTCCTGGCTCAACCTAACAGTTTGAAATGAAGATATTGCAAGTAGATAAATAGGTATTGCGCTGGCTCTTGGTCTGTAAACAGAGATGAGCACTGAACCCTGGAGTCACAAATGACTGTCTTTTGAGCAAAAGAAATCTTATATCCATGATGGAGAACCTTGGCACTCCAGCTGTTCTTGGACTTCAATTCTCAGAAGCCCAAATATCTGTTAATCCACATGAATGGGTTTATTGTGTGTACACGCAGTAAACCCATTCGAATGGATTCACAGAGACTTGGGCTATTGGGAATTGAAGTCTAAGAACAGCGTGTACATAAAGTGAACCTATTTGTGTGCGTATGCAGTAAACCTATTGTGTGGATTCACAGGGACTTGGACTTCTGGGAGTTGAAGTCTAAGAACAGCTGGAGCGCCAAGGTTCGCCCTCACTGCCTTATATTGTCCCTGTGGTCATTTTGTGTGCACACACTTTTAAATTCACAGCAGCCTTTACACGTTCGTATGGAAGCCAATTTTAGACAGGTTTGTGGGTCTCAGCTGTGGTGTTTCACGTACCCTGAAGGTAACTGGAATTAACCATTCTGTAGCACCATCGATCTCTTCAGCCTCCTGAAGGTGATCCCTGCCTCTTCTTTCTCACCACATTCCAGGCTCCAGCACAGATATTAGCGAGGACTGGGAAAAGGACTTTGATCTCGACATGACGGAAGAAGAGGTCCAGTTGGCCCTCTCGAAGGTGGACATCTCTGGTGAGGTGGGTAACTGTAGTCTGCCCGGGAAGACCTTCACTTCATCTTCTTGTGGTGGAGCCCTGGTGGCACAGGGGTTAAATTGTTGTACTGGAACCAAAAGGTTCTGGGTTCAGTCTTGACCAGGGCTTAAGGTTAACTCAGCCTTCCATCCTTCCAAGGTTGGTAAATCAAGGACCCAGCGTGTTGGGAGCAAAATGCTAGTTAACTTGTGAACTGCCCGTGGAGTTGCACTAAATCACAGATGCCCAAACTTTTTGGGCTGCGTGCCAGTCATATGGTTCAGCGGGCCAGTCACTATGGCCTGCGGGCTGGATCCGGGCCCCGACGCCAATTCATCTGACCCGCAAAGCCTTCGTTGCTCCCGGAAGTGGAAGTAAAACATGCCCGTACAGGTGCATTTTACTTCCACTTCTGGGAGCAATGAGGGCTTTGTGGGCCGGATGAATTGGCGTTAGGGGCTGGATCCAGCCTGTGGGCTGTAGTTTGGGCACCTCTGTACTAAGTGTTATGGGGCGGTATAGAAGTGTCATTACTGTTGGTCAGAACATCAGTAGTTTGAGGACCCGAGCACTGCACGACGGAGTGAGCTGCCATCTCTGTCCCAGCTCCTGCCAACTTTTTGCTCACATGTTTTTTTCCCTTGATTCCTTTTTTTACATCAGGACCTTCAGCCAAATAAACTATGAGCACCACAGATTAGGCTTAGTAATAGTTGTGCTAATTTTACTACTCCTTAACTCTGAGCAGAAATGCTCCTTTGTAAGCCCCCCTATTTTAACTTTTGTCTCTTGATATATTTTAAGTACACTCATTTTAACTTCTGTTCCTTTTGCTGCTCTGTGCTGGTCTTGGAGCATAATAAAGATTTGACTTGACCTGATTAAAACTTTGCTTTCCGTTCATTTTTCTCTCCCTTCCCTCTCTTCTGCAGATGGAGGACGAAGAATGGGAGGACTGGGAATAGGCCAAGGGACACCTGTCCATCCCCTTGTGTCCCACCCACCCCACCTGTCCCCAAAGCACACCTTGGGCTCCTTCCCTGGCGCCTCCCACCCACCCCTTCCACAGCATCTGACGTCAATTAAACCACGAAGCAACCGGTTCCTTCTCCTGCCTGTCTCCGTGTGTGTTCCGGTCTGGCACCATCACTTCTCTGCTGTCAAGCCCTGCGGGGCACCTCGGATCATGACCCAGAATTCCCTCATGGATCGCATTGGTGGCTGGTATCATGGGTGTATGTGTGTGTTTGTGTGTTAGGGTTTGAGGTTTGCCAAGAGCGATGGAGCGCCCCTGCACAAATATAGGGTGCATCTCTCCGTCACGTCTCCTCGGGTGAGTCATTCTCTCCTGGCGGTGTTCCTTTACTTCATGGGTGCCCAAACTTTTTGGGCTGTGGGCCGGTCATGTGGTTCAGGGAGCTGGTCACTGGCACAGGGGCCGGATCCGTCCCCTGATGCCAATTTATCCGGCTGACAAAGCCCTTGTTGCTTCTGGAAGCAGAAGTAAAACATGCCCGTACGGGCGTGTTTTACTTCCGCTTCCAGGAGCGACAAAGGCATTGTGGGCTGGATAAATTAGTGTTGAGGGCCAGATCTGGGCCCCAGGCCATAGTTTGGGCACCCCTGCTTTACTTCCTCACCTCATTCCTATCTGCCATGCCAATCTCCATTTGACTTCAGGTGGATGTCAGTTGATGGGGGTGGGGTTGAATTTGAGAGTGGGGACGGAGGGGGATCCTGCCCTTGTCTGGGTTTTAAAGAGCCCTGGTGGTACAGGGGTTAAACTGCTGTCCTATGGCCAAAACGTTGCGAGTTTGATCCTGATGGGACTTGGGGTTGACTCTTCTCCACAATCAAGTTGTCTATTTGTATCTGAAACTGCCCAGGCATCTAAGTTGCATCCATGTCCATTTTGCTCAGTGCCTCCGTAGGCCAGGGGGTTTGTAACCTTTTCAAGCCGGGGGGCCGGGTCACACTCTCTCAGTCAGCTTCAAGGGCTGGATGGCTGTTTTGCCCTGCCTGCATGATGGGGTGGCCATTTTGTCCTAGCAGCTTCAAAGGGGGTGGTCATTTTTTTTCTTGAATTCCCTTAGAGGGGGAGGCCACATGAAATGGCGCTTTGCACCAGATCTGGCCCATGGGCCTTAGGTTGGGAACCCTTGTCATAGGGCATCGATTCTACCTTTTGGCATGGGGTGGCCAAGTTAATCTTTCCTGTCTCTGACTTGCTTTCCAAGCTGCAGCTGAGTCATCATCATCATCCTTTATTAACTTATTAGTCATCTGACCGTGTCAGGTTAAAATAAAACATCTTAGATCAGTGATGGTGAACCTTAGCACTCCAGTTCTTGGGCTTCAAACCCCAGAAGCCCAAGTCTGTGAATCCACACAAAGGGGTTTACTGCACTGCATGTATGCGCTGTTCTTAGACTTCAATACCCAGAAGCCCAAGTCTTGGATTGAAGTCCAAGAACATGTGCAGGAAACCCATTCATGTGGATTCACAAAGACTTGGGCTTCTGGGAATTGAAGTCCAACAACAGCTGGAGTGCCAAGGCTCGCCATCACTGGCTTAGATAAAATACAATTACATAAAACAGGATTACAAACCTGTTAAAAGTAGGATACAGTGAGAAATAAAATGACATCTAAAATTTACTCAAAAAAATTTGTTCAATACAGTTCGTCACCTTCCCATGCAATAAAGGATGTTGATGACGATGAGTCTGTTAAGATTGGAGCGTCACCGGCATGAATCTGATTAGCCTGAATCACAGGCTAACCCAGGGATTCTCAACCTGTGACCCGTATGCAGCCAACAGTGCCATTTTGTGTGGGCCCCCACCACCTCCACCACAGCCGGAAGTGCTGTCTGGCCTCTGAAACTATCTGAGGGAGTGTGACCCAGCCCCTGGCTTTAAAAGGTTGAGAACTCCTGGGCTAACCTGACCTTTCCCTGTGTGCATGCCCTAGGGAAGGGAAGAGGTGGGAGCTGTGCAAGCCCATAGAAATGTAGCCTCTTCCTCTCCGTGTAGCAGGGGCACCTAACTGCCTGATGCTCTTCCCCAGGAATGCAATCCTGCTGTTGGTTTTGTGTTGAGGTGTGTTAATAGCAGTGCCTGTGCTTGATCCTCTGTGAAACTGAAAACAGCCGCCGGTTCTTCTAACAGTTCCTGCTTCCCTCCACCATCGCTCCCCTGCCTTCTTGGAGTGCCAAAGGCAGCTACATAAGTTACATCTCTCATTTTTCGCTTCCACTGCAAGAGGAGGAGGCAGCAGCAGGATGTCCATAAACAGCTTGGGCAGTTGACCGAAACAGAAGGTGCTACAGTTTGGGGAGAAGTATTCCTGTTACTCTTTATCAGCACCTATTGTAAAAGCGACAGAATCAAAGTGCATCTCATGACACTTAAGACCATGATGGCGAATCTTGGCACTCCAGGTGTTCTTGGACTTCAGTTCCCAGAAGCCCAAGTCTCTGTGAATTCACACAATAGGCTTACTGCATACGCACAGTAAACCCATTTGTGTGGATTCACAGAGACTTGGGCTTCTGATAACTGAAGTCCAAGAATGCACAGTAAACTATTCATGTGAATTCACAGAGACTTGGGCTTCTGGGAATTGAAGTCCAAGAACGTGTGCAGTAAACCCATTTGTATGGATTCACAGAGACTTGGGCTTCTGGGAATAAAAGTCCAAAAACGCCTGGAGTGCCAAGGTTCACCATGACTGCACTAAGAGATTGATTTCATTCCAGCCTTTTGTGGATTACTGCTCACTTCCTCAGACCTGGACTTGCAATTGCTGAGGAAGTGATGTGATATCGAACTCCCACGGAAACCAGCCTGCGAATCTTAAAGGTATCACAGCATTTCTGATCTAAGGTGAGAGGTAGATGCGAACATTACCTGGAGACTCTTAGGTTGAAGTAGCCCACTAAAGGTTTTGGGGGAAACTGGCACAGACATTGGCTCTAAATCAGGGGTTCCCAACCTTTTCAAGCCAGGGGCCAAGTCACGCGCTGTCAGTCAGCTTCGAGGGCCAGACGGCCATTTTGCTCTGCCTGCATAGTGGAGGTGGCCATTTTGTCCCAACAGCTTCAAGGGATGGCTATTTTGTTTCTCCAAAGCCCTTGGTGAGGTGGGGGCCACATGAAATGGTGCTGTGGGACAGATCCGGCCCACAGCCTTAGGTTGGGAATCCCTGCTCTAAAAGCAAATGCCTTTTGAGAGGAGCGAGTGGACCTCCCCCGTTTCCAAAGGGCTTGTTCTGTCTACCTTTGCCATGTGGGATTTCTCGCTTGCTAGGTCTGGGGGTTCCCATGAGCTGTTTTGCTTCTGAAGGGTCTTTCAAAGGAGCGAGTGAACAGGTTGCAACAGACTCTTTCCACCTAGGACTTTGGACAGCGGCTGCCAGGGAATCATTCACAGAATACCGGACTCAAAGGATCAGTCGCATAACCTGGTATCGGGGGCCCATCTGTTATGAAATGTGGCACCTGGGCCAGGTAATAGGGTGATTGGCCATATGTGCCCAGCTGATGTTGTGGATCAGAGCCATGATGTAGAGCTGAACATGGAAAGAAGACGCCTGTCTTTTCTGCAGAGATTCACCACATGCCTGAGGTCACCGATTGTCCAATCTGTTCTAGACATTCACAGAAGAACTTGACCAGGCCACGAAGTGTATTCAACCAGGATGGTGTAGAGGACACCATGTGTTGTATTCTGGATTATTACCACCACCACCACCACCTGCTTGAACAGTTCTCAACCTTTTAAAGCCGGGGGCCGGGTCACGCTCCCTCAGCTTCAGGGGCCAGACTGCCATTTTGCCCTTTGCCACATGGCACTTCCTGGTGTAGTGGAGGCGGTGGTGGGCCATATGAAATGGGGCAACGTGCCAGATCTGGCCCACAGGTTGAGAATCCCTATGGTTGAAGATTGTGTCCCAGCGGGTCCGGCTGAACATTTTGATTTTGAGGTTGGAAGCATGAACAGACCCACCTATGCAAGGCCTGAGACTTCAAAACATTGGGATTCTAGCTTTGTCTAATTTTGAAGGGAATCTTATAGCTAAGGGGTTTGCAAAATATAGTTGCTGCGAGAAACCTTGGGGACCCTCCGCTTGCTTTTAAGAGAGTGTGTGGTGTGTGTAGCGAGTGATAAAGGGACACAATAGGGATAGCTCAAATCCTGATTCCAAAAGGATGACCCTCCCTATATGGTTAGAACTGGGAGGAAGAATGAGGGCTCTGGTTTCATCCTTACCTTCTCCTTAGATCATTCTTCTCTTCTCTTGGTTGTGCAATATTATCTCATTTTTTAAATTATACCACATCTCCCTGGACTGTTTTCTAGCTGGGGAGGGAGACTGCCTGAACAGTTGTTAGTTTTGTAATTATGACTTTCTCCTGAACCTTTTACAGACTTGTCGTTCGCAGCAATTAAAGGAGTTCTACAGAAATAACCTGGTCATGTCAGTTTCTTGACTTCCCTACCGGGATCCGTGGGGCAGATAAGTTTAGTTGGAGTAGGACTGAAGTGTTTTCTTTGTGACTTTATTTCAGCGATTCCACGTCGTGGGATGGAGGGTAAGAGTGGCTACATTCCCAGAGTTTAGGATTAGCACAGAGAGTATAAGGCAGTGCTGGCGAACTTTGGCACGCCAGCTATCCTTGGACTTCAATTCCCAGAAGGCCAAGTCTCTGTGAATCCACACAAATGGGTTTACTGCACCCTGGCTTGCTGCAAAACTGCCACTGCTGAGGCTTCAGAGAAGAAAAACAAACAATTTTTTCCTATCTCCCCCCATAAAGGGGTCTCCTATGGGACTATGGCGGCTTAGTGGTTAAGATTGGAAGGTTGGCCGGTCAGAAGTTCAAGACCTGACTGCTGCGTAATGGAGTGAGCTCCCATCTTTGTCCCGGCTCCTGCCAACCTAGAAGTTCGAAAGCAAGAAATTGCAAGTCAATTAATAGGTACTGCTTTGGCAGGAAATGTAACAGCATTCTGTGCATTCTGGTGTCTAGTCATGCCTGCCACATGACCACGGAAACGTCTGCAGACACAGCGCTAGTTCTTTGAGTCGGATACATCTAGCTTTCAAGCAAGGGAGACCTTGACTTATCCTGAATTAGTAAGATTTTGGGCAGGTGAGTGCTAAATTGAACAGGTAACTCTTACACCTCAACTCCAAGTACTGACTCCCAGGTTTGCTAGAAAGTCTCTTACCGGTCAGAGGGCTTTCTCAGTGGTGGCCCCGACTAACTGGAACGCCCTACCTGGGGAGCTGTGTTGGATTGACTCTTTAGGGTCCTTTAAGAAGCAACTGAAAACTTTCAAGGAGGCCTTAAGTTTAAATAGGAGACCCTTCCATCATAGCCACTTGGTGCTAATTGGGCTGGGTGGATGGGTGCAGTTTTTTAAAATGGTTTTACGGTGGTGATTCTGCTTTTTTAACATTGTGAGCCACCCAGATAAATAAATAAAGTCAGAAAAATAAATAAATCCCTGCCCTCCAGGGAGAAGTGTCTAGGCAAAGGGCCGGCCGGCCTGCTCTCTTTTTTTAGTTCTACACAAAATAAAACAAAGTAAAATAAAGTAAAATTTAAAAAACAGTAGCACTTTAAAGACTAACTTGATCCACGAAAGCTAACAGTGAAAATAAAGCAGTTAGTCTTTCAAGTGCTACTGTTTTTTATTTTACTTTATTTTGTTTATTTTGTTTTGTTTTATTTTCTGAGATGCCTGAACCACAGACTAACACGGCTACTATTCCAAATAGTTCTACACAAAGTAGGGTTGGTAAGGATAGGCCAGAAACTGAGCATAACGTTAAAATATATGTGAGCATTTGGAAACTGCGTGTCCCCTTTTATTGGGGGAGCCTCGGACACCATCCTCCCCCCTCCCCCTTAGGCATTGGCCAACCACGGGTGCCAGCTGACTTCCTCAATGGAAGGCCTCAGGATCATGTCCGGCTCCAAGAGGCTTTTGAGCAGGTCTTGGCATTCCTCTGAAATCCCCAGGTGGCCCGGGATGGAGACCCCTTTCTGCTGGTGGCAGAGCATTTTGGGGATATCAGTGTCGTCGAAGGGCAGGTTGGCGCAGAGCATGACGTAGAGCACCACCCCCATGCTCCAGATGTCCCCTTTCCGGCTGTCATGGGGCACCCCCTGCAGCACTTCGGGGGCGGCGTAGGCCGTGCTGCCGCAGAAGGTCTGGCTCAGCTCCTTGCGGTTCTTGGGCAGCAGCTTGGCGAAGCCAAAGTCTGTCAGCTTCAGGTTGAAGCCCTGCAGGAGGGCGTTCTCGCACTTGAGGTCGCGGTGCGCCACCCCACAGCTGTGGCAGTAGCGGATGGCCTCCACCAGCTGGTGGAAGAGGGCTTTGGCTCGGCCCTCGGGCAAGGGCCCCTCCTGCAGCACCCGCTCAAAGACGTCGCCGTCCTCCGCCAGCTCCATCACAATGTAGATCTTCCCGTCCGTCGACTCCAGCATTTCGTGCACCCGGATGATGTTCTTGTGGTCCAGGCGCTTGATGATCTGGAGTTCTCTGGGCAGGAACCGCTCAATAAACTCTAAGAAGGAAAACGGAGAAAGAGAGAGACAAGACAAGATGCAGAGAATTAGGGATGGCAGGAAAACCCCCAGATCAAGAATTGTCCCTCTTGCTGTATTTAATTATAGTTTGATCCTTCTTGTGCCATATCCGATTCCAAATATTGGCTATCCTCATGGTGATTAGCCATAAAGATTGTACTAACCTAAGAATACACTGCATTGACCTTCCATTGGCCTTCTGCATTGCAGCGTGACACCTATGTTACTACAGATCCAGTTCCACTTTCTGGTCCTGAGCCCTTTTAGCACCCAAAGTCCTCCTCAGCCCCAGGCTAGGATGGATGAAGCTGCTGCCCTCTATCAAGATGGATTCAAGTGGGTTTTAATCTCCCTTCCCTGTGGACTTCACCGCCCAAGGCCGTTAGTTCTCAGGGTTCTCTGGTTAATTAACCATTGCCTTATGGCACTGAGTCACTGGCAGTTGGGTCTACTTTACTTTTTGTTGCTCAGTCGCACAGTCGATTCTGACCCTTTGCGACCCTATGGACCACTGTCCGCCAGGCACCTCTGTCCTCCACCATCCTCCTTAACTCGCTCAGTTCTGTACCCATTGTCTCTACAATACCATCTAGCCATCTCATTTTTGGCCGCCCCCTTTTTCTTTTGCCCTGCACCTTTCCCAGCATTAAGGCTTTCTCAAGTGAATCCTCTCTTCTCATTTGATGTCCAAAGTACTTTAGCTTCATCTTTACTATTTGACCTTCAAGGGAGCAGTCAGGGTTGATTTCTTCTAAGATTGACCTATTTGTTCTCCTCGCTGTCCAGGGGACTCTCAAAACTCTCCTCCAGCACTTTACTACCATAGTAGGATAACCTGGCCAGACTGGAATAATTTGATCCAGACAATTATCCTTTCATGTCCCAATCAAACCCTGGACTGCCAAAATGAAGGCACCTTCTTGGCTTTGTCGTTAGCTAGGAAGTCTGTCTACTCCTGATGCTGAGCATGGTTGTGGCTTTTTTGGCCAGAGGTGGACACAGCAGGGCCTCCAGGTGTTGCTTGGCAACAACCGTCTCCCCCTCCCATTTCTAATATTTTGATAGATTGCTTATCTCCCGATGGAGAATCCAATCCAGCAACATCTGGAAGGCTCCATGTTAGCAATGCCTCTTGCACAAAGCCTGGTGGTGTCTCTATTTACATTGTGAGAAGTCCCTCCCTAAGCCTGGGAGCTACAGAAGTGCCAATGGGGTAGCGCGTCGGTTTATAGCAACTCCCTGTCCCTGAATGACAACCATGTTGTGCACAATCAGGTTATCTACACACCGCTGCTCACAGTGGATTTGCCGAGCGTGTTCCTTGAGTCCAAAGGGAAATCCTGCAGAGAGAGATGTGCCAGAAAAGGTTGCAAATTTTATGAAAAGCCAGGGACGGAAGAGCCCCTCAGAGATGCTGAGGAGACTGGCCCATCCTGGAGACTGGCCCATCCTGTGCCAAGCTCAGACAGCTACAAACGAGGGGTTAAAGCAGGGGTGCCCAAACTATGGCCCAGGGGCCAGATGCAGCCCAATGCCAATTCATCCGGCCCACACTGCCCTCATCGCCCCCGGAAGCAGAAGTAAAACATGCCCATACGGGGTGGATGAATTGGCATTAGGGGCTGGATCTGGCCTGTGGGCCATAGTTTGGGCACCCCTGGTTTAAGCAGAGAAAATGGCAGCTTAAATCGATCTCAGTCTGTTGCAAAGCAGATTGCAAGGCGCGCTTTACTTCCACTTCCGGTGGGAAGAACCACATGACTGGCCCACGGCCTGAAAAGTTTGGGCACCCCTGGGTTAAAGTCTTACATAGTGACCATCACTATCAACTGAAGGTAAGTATAAGCTCACTGGACAAGGAATGGCATTAAAGGAGGAGGAGGATATGGCTCAGGAACTTGACCTCCTTTAACGTCACTCGGAGGACCTTGAATAGGCTGAGGGTTGAAGTCCCTAAATGCAAGACCAACAGGCTGAAGTGAGGGCTGTAGGCAGACAACCACATGATTTGATGCAGAATCCGGCCCATTTGCTGGTCTGCCGATTACTGCCAGGAACATATACCAATGAGGATCTAGTGTTGGCCAATGACAAAGCCAAGAAAGTGGCTTAATTTGGCCAATCCAATGTTTGATCTGAACACGAAAGGAGAAGCAGAAGCAACATCTGTGGAGGCTGTCGGACCCACATCTGCTCCAGAGGTTGGCTGCAGAAGGCAGAACAAGGTGGCCCTTGGAAGCAGGCAGTCTGTTGGCCATGAGCCACTAAGGAGACAGGTGACCTCACAGGTAGACCCTTCTTGCCCTTCTCTCTCTCTCCCCCCTTTGGCACTTACCTTCCGGCCCCCCCGTTTTGTCTATAATTTTCACAGCCACTTTCCGTTGGTGTTTCTTCGAAAAGGCTTCTTTGACCTTTGAATACGTCCCTTCCCCAATGGTTTTGCCCAGCTGGTAACCATGGGAGAGAAGGAACTCCTCCATCGTGTTTTTAACCTGCTCATCTGTCATTCTCAGGACATCCTGTCATTACCACGTATATACATCGCCGTCCTTCTCTTCCCGAACCAGGGCCTGCATGGATTGCAGCCCAGGGTGCTAGATCATTTTCCCCACCTCTCCAGACAAGGGCCCTTTGATGAGGAGGTGAAACTAAGTTGGGACATCTTGAAACTTTAAGCCCCCATTGTGATGCAACCGTGTGTTACCCAAGGACCAAGGCAGGAGGTAGCAATAGTGGTGAAAGGACAGGCAAAGGACCCCCCCTCCCCAAAGTCAAAGCATCACTCTAGTCCCCCCACTATCCCCCGTGCCTTCCAAGGGGTGATGGGTTAACCTTTCAAGAGGCCTACAGTTTTGGGGCCTGGGTTAAGAGATTATTAGCACTCCTACTGTAGTGTAGTTACTTCAACTAGCTGTCAACATGAACCATTAAGTTAGAGAGTGTTTTCCCCATCATGGAAGTCTGCTGGCCCGTGTCTGCTTTGCAGCGTGTGGGCTTAGCTACGTCGGAGAAGTCTTTGAAGTAAGTATGCCAGCTCCATCATTTGCTTTCCTGTTTCTTCTTTTTGTTTTGCCCTATCCAATTCCTTATCTTGGCGATCCTCATGGCAATCAGCCATGAAGACTGTCCTGAGAATATAATGCAGTGGCCTTTCATCTGTCTTCTGCATCCCAGCATGACCCCGATAGTACCACTGATCCAGTTCTGCCAGTCCCTTTCTGGTCCTGAGCCCTTTTGACATGCAAAGTCCTCATCATCATCCCCAGGCCAGGGTGGATGAAGCTGCTGCCCCTCATCAAGATGGATTTAAGTGGGATTTTATCCACTTGGGGACCATCACCCATCCATATGGACTTTGCCAAGACTGCTAGTCCTCAGGGTTGTCAGGTTAGTTAACCGCCACCTGATGCTCAGCGTTGAGTCGCTGGCAATATGGTCTACTCTATTACCATAGCAGGATAACCTGGCCAAACTATTTAGGGATAGAATTCCTTTTGGACTAGCACCAATGATGAGAAATTCTGGGGATCACATGGTGGTCTTTAAGGTAGACCACCATCTTTTCCTAAAGGTACAATTGGGCACAATCAGTCGCAGTTTCATCTGGGTTTGCACAAAGATGGTGGCCATCTGGATGGTCTTGGACTGGTATTGGATTAGGAAACCCAGTATCATATATTCCCCTCCCCCCCATGGGAAGTTTTTTGAACTTTAATTCCCAGGCTCTCCTATTGGCACATGCATACATTTTGGGAGTTGAGGTTCAAAAAACCTTGAACAGATCCAAGTTCTTCCATCTCCATTGTTCATCTATAAAACTCAATGGGGGGTTTCCTTGGACAATCTCTGCTTTTTCAATAAAGTACTAGGTGGGGGTTGGTCAGCTTCTTAGAGGAATGATGGGATATAAAGTATTACATATATTACAACTATGAACAGAACATCTGACCTCTGCTTTTCAGCTCTTTGATGGATCTTTCTAACTCTTGACAAAGCCAGAAAAGGGAAAGCAAATATGTGACTCCAGTTTTGGAGTTGCAGTAAAGGCATAGGAGCCTAGCTCCAGTTTAGCTTCCTAGGAGTGGGGTTAAACGTAACTGCCCCACTACTAGCGCATAGTTTCCTTTGTGAACCAGATATTCAGGCTACGAATCTACTCCAGGTTTTAGTCTACATTTTACGAAAGTTATTAAAAGTGTTGACTCTGTTTTGGGGAGAGGATGGTAGCTAACTTCTATAAAGTGCAGAATAAAAGCAAGAGTGGACCAGCCACTGTTACTCATAATGAACTGCACCAAGGGAATTTAAGCATAGGGCACAATGGGGTAAATCACCCAATGCTGTGCCAGTTAGATCACAAGAGCCAAAAATCTGAAGTTTATGGTCATAAAGGATGTTGCTCATAGCTAATAGCCTCCTAAAATATGCTTTGGTGTGTTTAACAACACACTTAACCAGCCATCTTTTATACAGGCCTGTCTTTATGTTTGTGTCTGCACATTTGGAAAGGATGGTCCCAATCTCAAGTTGGGTGAAGTTGTAGTTTGAACAGCCTATATCAGTGATGGCGAACCTTGGCACTCCAGGTGTTCTTGGACTTCAATTCCCAGAAGCCCAAGTCCCTGTGAATCCACATGAATGCATTTACTGCTTGTACGGATGCTCTTGGATTTGTTTGGATTCACAGAGAGTTGGACTTCTGGGAATTGAAGTCCAAGAACACCTGGAGTGCCAAGGTTTGCCATCATGAGCCTATATAATGGAGACCACCATGCCCTACAAGGAATAACAACTGATAACTGTTGTAGTTTGTGGTCTGTTTAGGGTGGGTGGGCAAAGCGTGACCGTCTGGAGATGATTGGATTAAAACGGCAAGCACCATCTTCTCCCCCCCCCATGTCCCCCCGTGAGGAGGTTAGCTAAGGATGCTAGGAGATGCCTTCTAACCATCACTGGAGGGCTACATTGTGCCCATCTCTCACCTTTCTCACACTAGGTCAGGGGAAAGGATACACAGAATGAACTCACCAAATGGTGCCTTCATTTTCGAAGTACAGTATCCCTTCTGGACTAAGCACGGAAGAAGAAGGGGATCCAAGCAAGAACTTACTGAGGCTGATACCAGGGGTTGATGTGGGGCTTGGACAATGCGCTGCCTTTGTGAGCCAGAGGCTCACCGCAGTCCTCTTTGTGAGGGGACTGTGATGGCTCAAGTGGTTAAGATGCTGAACTTGACGATTCCGGTCAGCAGGTCAGCAGTTTGCGACCAAAGTACTGCACTACGGAGTGAGGTCCTGTCTCTGTCCCAGCTCCTGCCAACCTAGCAGTTCGAAAGCAAGAAATTGCAAGTAGATAAATAGGTGCCACTTCAGTGGGAAGGTAAACAGCATTTTGTGCACTCCGTTGTCTACGCATGCCTGCGACATGTCAATGGAAACATCTACAGATGCAGACAGTGCTGGCTCTTTGGCTGTAAACAGAAATGAGCACTGAACCCTAGAGTCGGATATGACTGGCTTTCGAGCAAGAAAACCTTTGTCTTTTACCTGTGAGCCAAAAGTTGTCAGGTGAGCAAAAGGTAGACCCTTTGTTGGTTCACTGACATCAGGAAAGGTCCTCTTCCAGGAGGACTTTCCTTGTTCATATCCAGACATGCCCTGTCCATGGTGGCTATCCAAGAAGCAGCCAAAGTTTGCTTTGAGGGAGACAAGGAGAATGGAAAGGGGCGAAGAAATGGGACGGGGGCCTCTTGGCAAGGTCGAGTCCACCCCAGAAGGCCAGGGAAGGGATGGGTTCCCTTGACAAGCAAGGAAGGTCAGTCCACACACTGGAGTTCCCCAGTCCAGAGAGCCCAACTTGAGAGAAGGCCAGCCTGGATTGTGATGCAATCACTGCCTGCCTGGGTCACAATGCTGCCTCCCTTGGGGGCTCCATCCCAGGCTGCCCTTTGCAATAGACACTTCAGGCTGGCCGGTCGACTCCAGGGAGCCCTCCTCCGCTGCTGATAGGTAAGGTTGGACCGGCCCAGAAGAGGCCTTGAGAGCAAAGAATCTTGGCAGAGGAAGAGAGGAGCCCACCTGAGATGCTGTGCTTCGAGCATCAGCTTTGGGCATCTCACTTTGGGCAGCAGCTGAGTTTGTGGGGGCTGATCTAATGATAAAGGTTTGACTCTGAGCTAGGAGCACCTTCTAGTAGGGCTATGGATTTTTTGCAGTCGCTGGCTGCTTTTCTCCTCGTTAGCAAAATAATAATAATAACAATCCACACTTTTCACTGCTTAATTTCTTTGCACTAAGAGGCATCTGGCGGCACCATGCTGGTTTCGAAAGCAAAATAAAGACCTTGTGGTCACCCTAGTAATGGTCAAGGTCGCTCTTGCTCAAAAGCCAGTTGGATCCAACTCTAGGGTTCAGTGCTCATCTCTGTTTATAGCCAAAGAGCCAGCGCTGTCTGTGTTTGCAGACATTTCCATGAACATGTGGCAGGCATGACTAGATACCGGAACACTATTTGCCTTCCCACTGAAGTGGTACAGATTCATTATTAATATGGGCTGCCTTCTGTATACAATATTGAGGGCCTCCAAAGGTGATAAACCTCAAAGAGGCAACTCCTTGGTAGTTCAGACCAGGCCTTGGGTCTATATTTTTGAAGTACTTCATCCAGAATTTCTTACCTGGCCTGTGGACACGCTGGGTGGGCGATGTTAAGAGTCACAATCAAAAACCCAGGATGGTTTGATTCTTTAGGTCAGTCATGGTGAACCTTGGCACTCCAGCTGTTCTTGAACTTGAGTTCCCAGAAGCCCAAGTCCCTGTGAATCCATATGAATGGGTTTACTGAGTGTATGCGTATGTGCAGTAAACCCATTTGTGTTGATTCACAGAGTCTTGGGCTTCTGGGAATTGGAGTTCAAGAACAGCTGGAGTGCCAAGGTCCACCATGACTGCTCTACTCTATTATCATAGCAGGATAACCTGGCCAGATAGAATTAACATGAATAACCCATTGCATGCTGGGGTTGCATTAAAATACTCATCATAATGTGCAATTTCTAACATATGATCTATTGCAGGGGTTCCCAACCTTTTCAAACTAGGGGCTGGGTCACGCTCTCTCAATCAGGTTTGAGGGCTGGACGGCCATTTTGCCCTGCCTGCATGATGGGTTTTTTTTTTGCCATTTTGTCCCAACAGCTTCAAGGAGGCAGCCATTTTGTTTACTGAATGCCCTTGGAGGGGGCAAATGAATGGCAATGCAGGCCAAATGTGGCCCACAGGCCTTAGGTTGGGAACCCCTGATCTATGGTATTTCTTTTTAGCTAAGCTTTGGGTTCAGCCACAGGGCCTCAGCAGCAGAGGGGTACAGCCCCATTATCCCTGAACTGTCTCTCCTTCATCAGACAGGTCCGGGGCTCGGACATGAGCTCCCAAGAGACCCCACAAGCTCGGAGATTTCCAATTGAGGCAGGAGATTCTCCCAGCCTGACGACTGCCCCCGAAACCCAGGAACCGGTTGCCTCTGAGCGCACTGCAACAAGGTAAAGCTTACCTTTCCTACTGGGAAATATTGGCCATCCTGGTGACAATCAGCCATGAAGATTGTCCTGGTGACAATATAATGCGATGGCCTTCCATTTGCCTTCCACATTACAGCATGACACCCATAGTACCACTGATCCAGATCTGCCAGTCACTTTCTGGTCCTAAACCCTTTTGGTAGGGCAGAATATAAATTCAAATAAATAAATAAATAAATAAACAAAGTCCTCCTCAGCCCCAGGCCAGGATGGATGAAGCTTCTGTCTTCCATCAAGATGGATTCAAGTGGGATTTAATCCACTTGGGGACCATCACCTTGTCACCCAATTCTGGGTGATTGGATTCACTCTCTGGCAGAGGTACTAGAAAGACCCAAGAACTTACAATGAGGCAGGGTTTTCAGTCAAAACAAAATATGGTTTATTGGGAGCAAAAGCAAAGGCAAGCCTATTCGGGCATATAGTCTGGCCAGACCTATAATTCTAAATAGCTAACCTTCCCGCAACCGTTCTGAGGAAAAGACCCCCCTTGTGATCCCTGCTCACAAAATTTGGTGAACAGAAGATGGCCCCCACCCACCTCTAAGGGCTTATATCTGCTTTCTAGACTAGCTTCTAGGTGACAAGGGAGAGGGGATTGAAACTGGGAAAGAGGAAAGGCAATTAACATATTTTAATTACATGCAAACATAAAACAAAGGCAGCTCTGAGGTCAGGGACTTTAGTTACACAAAAGCGACAGATTACAGCTATTGCTAAAAAAAAACCGGTTATAGAGAGTTTACATTAGGTCAAAGGAGCATATTTGTGGTTGACAGGAATAACCAATTGCATGTAGCGGCGGGAAAACAGTGGATTCCGGCATGAATGGAGCCTCCGGACAAAATTGCTTTAGCGTCTAGCGTGTAAACAAAGAAACAAAGAAAGATGTTAGAATCAATATGCCTTAATCATTTAGTTAATGGGAGACCTTTGAGGAGAGAAGTCACCTTTTGTTTTTCCCTTTTAATCCTCTGGCTGCGTCATTTTACTTCGCTTGCTTCCCCCCTTTTTCCTGATCAACTTTGGGGTAGTTCCCCACAGATTTTTGCTATGTTTTATGCTTGGTCAGTGTTCTAATCAATGTTTAATTGAACTTTAATCAAACCAGAGGAATGAGTCATTCAGCTTCCTTTGTGAAGGAATTTCTGCTTATCAGAAAACGTCATCAAACCGGTTTTCACACCCTTTGACCTACTACACAATGGACCTTATTTTTTTACATTCCTTGCCAGAGTCTATTGACTATTGGGTAATCCCCCTTCCTCCTTGAGAGCATTCCAATCCTATGATTTTAACTTTTGGCCATGTGTGTGAGTGTTGTGATTTAATAAACGTTTTGATCAATTATGATGCTTTATCCAAAATTTCAGGTAACACTCCTTCCCTTTTCTCTCGGCGGGGAATCTTTCAAAAAGATTTCTAGAAGCAATCTGGGATTTCTGACAGGAATCTTTGAGAGAGATTCTCCGTCGAAACTGAGTGGGTCCTGGTGTGATGATGTACCCACTGGGACCTTGGTTACGTGGGTCCTGGTACAGAGTTCTCAGGGATTACAAAAAGGGGCACACACACACAAATTAGAATTATAACTACAGCAATCCCAAGCCCCGTCATGAATAGGTGTTTGAGGTATCCAAAATCCGGGAGCCAGCTGGTTAACCACCCCCACAATGAAAACCTAGTGTCTTGTTTAATTTCAGTGGTGAGATTTTGTAGCCCGTGGATGGCTTCCTCTGCCTGCTTGCTGTTAAATTTAGGCAGCACATCCATTTAAAATCTGTTATGAACCAGCAATGAGTGTGAGCTTAACATGATTGTGCACATATGGTGCATGCTCTGTGTGGTTGTATTGCAATGCCTGGGAATCAGGGGTGACATTGAGGCATCTAGCCTTGCACCCTTCCCAGTGAACGCACAAAAGAGACTTAGTTACTGTCCCCACTATTTTTGTAAGGGGGTTGTCCAAACTACCAAATGAACATCCTAACATTCTATACATTCTACACCTGTTTAGACAATTTAAACTAAAGAAAATAAAGGAACACAGTTTGATCAATACTTTAGAAAGAGAGAGAGGTAGATAGAGTTGAAAAGAAACGAGGTGATAGGAATACTAATAATAAAAGACATGATACTCCTCCATTGAATTTTAGACATGCTCTGGAGCACTGCTATCCGTTCACTTTTGGGATCCACCACAGGGCTTCCACATCTTTAGCTTTTTCCTGTAGTGAGGGAGAGAAAAAACACAACACATCTCCCCAAAACCCTCCCACATTTACTTCTAAACTTTATTCCTTACCCCTAGTAACAATAAACGACAACCACTCATGTTTTCATGTACGGTAATACCTCATATAACATCAGTATGATGCATTAAGATCCCATGGGATGCTTCAGATAACCGCCAAAACCTTTGTGGTTACTATGCATCTCTATGGCTATGGCTCCCATAGGATCCTAACATGCATCGGGTAACACTAAAAATCATATAACATTAGACCTGTGGGGCCAGGTTTTAGTGTTATATGAGGTTTGACTGTACTCCCATTACATTCACTGTTTCCTGTGGATTTATGTAAGGGAATTCCTTAAGATTCCAGGTTTAGTAGGAGAAGAGGGCTTTTATTGTGCAAACCCCATACTTACTCCAGAAGCCACTAATGCATGATTCAATTGCAACTGTGAGTGCTTTTTAAAGGCAGGAATTTACCTTCCTGGCCCAAACCAATGTAAACCAAATTAAATACTTTGAGTAAACAATTGTTTCACTCCCATCTGATCTGAGGAAGGTGCTGCTTCCCTACCAAATTCAGCCTCCCCCTCCCCTTTGTGAGTCTGGGAGTCTCCTAACTAATTTCTAAACTGGCCTCATTGTGAAATCTATTTGTTTACCTTTACCCTGTTTTCCTTCTGGCATCCTGTATAATAAGAATGAGGGTTTAACAAACGCACTGCAGATGTTTTTGAAATAACTTTATTGTTGGAGTTGCAAAGCAATCTTTATGGTTCAGTTTCTTTAACTAGGATTCTTAACTGGGGACGGTGCATAGGGACACTCAAATTTCCTTAAGATTGTGCACTTAGTAGGATGAGAGGAAATTTCCCATGTGCGATGTTCCAACAATCTTCAGAAGCCACTCACACAACATACATGCAGACAAGACAATACACAGCTTTTTAGGTTTAGCAATGACAGAACAGACTATGCAGGGCACCTCTCCTGCCTTCCTTAAGGGAAATTTTGGCAGGGAGTTTGCCCAGAAATAAAACATTTGGCTTTATTAATTTTAATTAGGCAGACATCAGTTTGTGGTGTTAAAAACTTCAAGCTGCTCTTAAGGAGCAAGCTACTATGTGCTTATCTATTTACTATGCAAGACTTTTCCCATCTCTTCCCGGACCTCTTGTTGCACGGTCCTGGGTTCGAATCACAATTTTTTTTTTTTTTTTTCAGATTGAAAATCAAATGTGCTTCCTGGGGCTTTTGCGATTCAGTTAATTCAACCCCAGTACATGTGTGTATTGAGCCACATTATACAAAATCAAATTTACAGCAACCATTTCAGAAATGCATATGTTTTCAAAGGTTTTAATAGGTTTATGTTCAAATTAACTTTTCACTATGGGTCAGCAGTTTCCTTTAAAGCAATTACTTTCTTAGGTAGTCAGTATTTTTGTTCAGACAAGCAGAGCTTTGCACAGACATGATTCCAAGTTTCCAATTTAAACTTATCCAGATTATAACACATGCATAGCCCCTCTGTTTAAGGAAGTATCAGATTATACAGGACAATGTTCCATTTCCCCTGTGCCACACATTAAAGGTTCCCCTTTATTTAATATCCATCCATTATTTTCTACTAGGCCATATCTCCTTTTATTTCTGAAAATGGGTCTCCACGTGCCACATTTAGAGACTGTTAAGGTATACACCAGACAAACCAAATTCTGAGTTAGCATGGCCCTTTTGAGATGTGGGCCAGATTTTCAAAATACAGTTTTGCATTTTAGGCAGATGCTTCTTGGCCCCCCTTCCCACAAAACTGGGTTCTCAAGTGAGACTCCAATTGTCCTTTTTCCCAGGGAAAAAGACAAGCCAAAACCTCCATTTCCGCTATCTTCATGCCCTTTCTCGGGACAGACACTGGGGTCACCCAGAACTCCAGGATTTGCTCCGAAGGCTTTCTTGGGGTCCCTTGCCTATCTGCAAGTTTTCCAATTCAATTATAATATTGCCAGGTTGAGCTGAGCACTTTAAATGAAGCCGGGTAAAAGGGTGGTTGAGGTGATTTGCCTTCTTGCATTGATATTTTGTGCAGGCCAATTCTGCCTGCGGGGAGTACCCTAAATTTCATCCATATGTGGGGCATATGGCCAGGTAGCAAACTTATGTTTTAAAATTAGCCTTTCATCAGGTAAGGCTCCTTATTTCATATTTGTCAGCCTTGCTGGGACAGCAGGGTGACACAGATTAATTTGAGGCACAACGAAAAGGAAGAATAAGTCCCCATTTCTTTGCCAACTAGGGCAGTGGAATCAGAATTTGGGTGGGGCAGTGCATATGCCTGTAATCTCGGGACAGTATGCGACTTTGCTTTTTAGTGGCCAAGCAGGAAATTCAACTGATGGCCAAGCTTAGTGGAAGAGGAAGGAGGGGCCGCTTCCCCCCCTTCAGGCTATTGTGAATGGAATGTTTTTTTTTTTCTCAGCAGGAGGCAATTTCTTAACCTTTCTGCAGTGCTACAATGTTTGCACTCTGCACATGTTCTATGGAAAGTCCGAATTTTTACTTTGGAAGCCATTTCTTTAAAAGCAAATGCATTTTCAAACACATATTGGTTGCAGTTGGCTTTGTATGGGAAAGAGGGACCTTTCTGATTAATCCATCCCAATTTCCAACCCTTGCCAATCTCAATTTTATAGATATACCAGTCATTATGTCAATTTATTTGTTTTCGATTAATTCTATTTCATTAACTGTATCTTCCCACTGTTTCTAAGTTCCAATTCCTAATTTCCAAAGCCTTTATTGCTTGAACTACCTACGTTTTTGTTTCAAATTCTGCTCAATTCTCCTTTGGGTCCCTTTTAAAGGGATTTTCCTGTAACTTCTGATACTTACTTAGTTCGATTTCGAGCCTTATTTAAAAGGCAGCAATGCATTTGAGCGTTGCTAATTCCTTTATCCTTATAATAATTTACCATGTCCCAATCTAAAAGACAACAATAATCCCGATTTATACATTTCCAATCTCTGTCTTAAAGTTTAAATTAGACAGAGAAAGGAATAACATCATTTTGTTAACCATGCTTTTTATATACTTTTTACATTATATTTACAGATCTGCCACATCTCCAGCATGCATCAGGCCTGGGTACTCTTTGGAAGCATAACTTCTTAAGGACATGCTTCCTTCCCCTTTGAAGCCTTCTGCAGAGCATGTTAATACCTCACAATGGCAGTTTAAATTTTCTAAGTTCCTAGTCCTCATTATTTACACATCACAAAAATGCAGGCACACATTTATTTCGTTCACACACACACCCAGTGTACCCTTATTCATTCATTCATCATATATGCATGCATATTTACATATATTACACATTCATTCCGTTTTCAAACTGTGTATTAGACCTCTTTTTCCTGCAATGTTCCACGCAATCGCTAGAAAAGCAAGGGAAAATGCCATGCTTTCTCAGACCTTAAGGGCCATGGTTTACTGTGGTTCTCAGGAGGCTGGAATTACCTGCCACCTGGGCACAATGACTTAATCTTATTGCTAATCATTCTTATAAGCCATTCCCAGGCTGCCTCTTATGGCAATAGCCTGGGATTCTTCCAATTTGGGCTGCCCTGTGTTCGAATTCAGTTACAATTTAACAGATTGCTTTAACTTAATTGGGGCTTTCCTTTTAGAAACAACGGACAAGTTACAATTTATATGGGTGCTGAGTTACATTAACCCTTTGTTTAATCTATGACTGCTGTCCCCTTCAAGCCTTTCAGCCTGAGTGGGTTGCAGCGGGCTCAAATTTTAAATGCTTTTCTATTCTGTTTACTCTTTTTCATTCTACTCTATTTAGCACCCCCCACTCAGCTAGCAGGGATGGATGGCAATAAACTATTTCTCCTTCCCTTTTCTCTTTTGGCTGAGGGGTCCTGTTCTGCTTACTGTGTCCTAGCTTTCCCTTTTCCAACGAGTCCATTGAGATTGGCTCACTGTTTCAATTCGAGCTTTTAATTTTTACCTTTTTCTTTTTGATTTTATAGTGCCCAAATTTCCTCATGATTTCCTTATTTCACTAAGGACGCCTTCCATCATTCCTTTCAGCCCGCTCACTCCCGCAACTCCAGGAACTTCCATCTGTTCCCAAGGTCCGATTTCTTCTACAACTCCCCTTCCCAACATGCCCCGCTGGGGCATGTCTGAGAGGTCCAGTAGGTTTACCTCTGCGGTTTAACCCACTGTAACCTGGGGGGGCTGCAAAGTTACGGACCCCAGACTCTCCCGACTGGATTTGTTCCTTTTGCTGGCAGGGGTGGTGGGCATCAAGGGCTGAGGGGGCGCCCCAGATTTACAAGGATACCATGAGCAGCGGGTTTGAGGAATTAAGGAGCCAGAAGGTGCAATGGACCCAAAACGGTCCTCTTCAATCCTCCTTCAATTTCCTCTCTATACTTTGGGGGACCCCCAAATTTGGGAGGAGGATTAGCCTTCTCCCATTACAATATAAAGATTGCCCTCGCAAGGGTATCGTTCAAGGTTTTGTGGGTGCAGCCTCACGGAGAGCGCTGCGTGCTCCGAGTCCCCAGATCTCCCCAGACTCGCTTCTAGCATTCTAATAAATTCCTTTAGGTGCCTTAAACTTAAGTTGCCTTCTCTAGGCCAGGCGGGCCTCAGGTCCCTTTGAAAGGGGCCGGTCTTGGTTGCTTAAAAGTTTTAACCTCCATTTGCTCAATTTTAGACTTGGGTCCCACCAAATTCTTCCAATTCTTGAGGACATTGCTGCGTGGCGTCCCACCAGCCTTTTCCTTCTTTCAGCCCAGCCTGAACTCTCAAAAAGCTCCTCCCATTTGCTTGCCTTAGGCCTAGGTCTTGGTGCTTACCGAGTTACCCCGCGCAGCGAACTGGCGGGAGCGGACCACACAGTTTCTTCCCTTGGTGTCTCTCAC
Source organism: Furcifer pardalis (assembly GCA_030440675.1). Taxonomy (NCBI): domain Eukaryota; kingdom Metazoa; phylum Chordata; class Lepidosauria; order Squamata; family Chamaeleonidae; genus Furcifer; species Furcifer pardalis. The sequence continues at coordinate 303,794,706 of CP126890.1, read as the reverse complement.
CGGTAATCACCCGGCTATCTTGAGACTAATTTACCCCGGTCTCACGGACGACGAACCCCGCTATCTTGACCAGGCTATCCAATCCGCCACGTGTACTCAGGTAATTACTTCTGGTACCCCGTGCCTTTCGAGATTCCTCACCGGATGCTATCCGGCTATCTTGGAACTCTGCCCAATCCGTAAAGACCCCAGTGATAGGTGATGATTCTATCCACTGGACCCTGCACTTAAACTAAATTGCTCACAGGGGGACAATTCCTGTTCTTGCTTGATTTCTAGCTGGCTAGCGAGGCCAGACTAGTGGTCAATTCTTTGTGCAGCTCAGGTTTGTCAGACCATATCTGCTGCACCCTCGGTGGGACTCTAACCCACGCTTTCAATACCCGGACTGCCACCCGGGGGAAGGTCAGTTCAGCTGGCTGTTTAAACTAACTTGGCAAGAATTTCAAAAGGACCCCAAAATCAAAATTATACGTTACCAATCCTGAAGTTTTCAGTCGCAGAGACGGAACCGCAGATGAGTCTCTCAAAGCCTGATTGAAGATTTCGAATAGGAGGTCGTTCTGGTTTTTCTTTCCCTCTCTTTGTGTCCTGCACCTCTTAAGGAGGTTGCAGGAACCAGAGGCATCCCGGACGAGCCCCCAATTATGTCACCCAATTCTGGGTGATTGGATTCACTCTCTGGCAGAGGTACTAGAAAGACCCAAGAACTTACAATGAGGCAGGGTTTTCAGTCAAAACAAAATATGGTTTATTGGGAGCAAAAGCAAAGGCAAGCCTATTCGGGCATATAGTCTGGCCAGACCTATAATTCTAAATAGCTAACCTTCCCGCAACCGTTCTGAGGAAAAGACCCCCCTTGTGATCCCTGCTCACAAAATTTGGTGAACAGAAGATGGCCCCCACCCACCTCTAAGGGCTTATATCTGCTTTCTAGACTAGCTTCTAGGTGACAAGGGAGAGGGGATTGAAACTGGGAAAGAGGAAAGGCAATTAACATATTTTAATTACATGCAAACATAAAACAAAGGCAGCTCTGAGGTCAGGGACTTTAGTTACACAAAAGCGACAGATTACAGCTATTGCTAAAAAAAAACCGGTTATAGAGAGTTTACATTAGGTCAAAGGAGCATATTTGTGGTTGACAGGAATAACCAATTGCATGTAGCGGCGGGAAAACAGTGGATTCCGGCATGAATGGAGCCTCCGGACAAAATTGCTTTAGCGTCTAGCGTGTAAACAAAGAAACAAAGAAAGATGTTAGAATCAATATGCCTTAATCATTTAGTTAATGGGAGACCTTTGAGGAGAGAAGTCACCTTTTGTTTTTCCCTTTTAATCCTCTGGCTGCGTCATTTTACTTCGCTTGCTTCCCCCCTTTTTCCTGATCAACTTTGGGGTAGTTCCCCACAGATTTTTGCTATGTTTTATGCTTGGTCAGTGTTCTAATCAATGTTTAATTGAACTTTAATCAAACCAGAGGAATGAGTCATTCAGCTTCCTTTGTGAAGGAATTTCTGCTTATCAGAAAACGTCATCAAACCGGTTTTCACACCCTTTGACCTACTACACAATGGACCTTATTTTTTTACATTCCTTGCCAGAGTCTATTGACTATTGGGTAATCCCCCTTCCTCCTTGAGAGCATTCCAATCCTATGATTTTAACTTTTGGCCATGTGTGTGAGTGTTGTGATTTAATAAACGTTTTGATCAATTATGATGCTTTATCCAAAATTTCAGGTAACAACCTCTCCCTGTGGACTTTGCCACCCAAGGTCGTTATTAGTCCTCAGGGTGGTCAGTTTGGTTAACTGCTGCCTGACACTCGGTGTTGAGTCACTGGCAATAGGGTCTACTCAGTGGTAGACCACACTGTGTGGATGCTACCACACTGTGTGGATGGTATGGTGGGTGTGGCCAGGCCAGGGGGAAAGCTCTGCATTGCACCCAAATTAGGATTGCTTTATTTCAAAACGTGGATGGGCGGGACCAGCCAGAATTTCTGCTACTGGTTCTGGCGAACTGGTGAGAACCTGCTGATCCCCACCACTGCTCTTTTACCATAGCAGGATAACCTGGCCAGACTGGATTTAGGAGCTACAGCTCCTAGAATTCACTCTGCTATTGTGCCAGAAAATCCTAGAAGTTGTACTGTCTGAAAATGGGACTCCATTCCAAAATTCTAGCAGAAGATGATGTCAGCTTCCAACAGGGCAAGTTAGGGGTCTATTTTAGGTCACGTGGTATTTGAAAGGCCCCTTACATTGCTTTTATCACAATCATTTGCTGCAGCGGGTGAAACTGTAGGGCAGATCCCATTTTGGGAAGGGTTTGGTGAGCCCACAGCTCTTGATAAACTACAACCCCCCAGTCTCTGTCTCTCCCCCTCATTCCTCTCTTTCACCTCTGGACAGGCAGCTGAGAAGATGTCCAGGGTGCCATTGCCTCACCTTGCCTAACGTCCCCATTGACGTCTACATTGCCATGGGTGGAAGCCACAGGCCACGAACCACCTGAAGCCTTCCCCAGGTCGGGCTCTAGTGCTGAGGCCACGGCGGCTGTCCCTGGGAAACACGCTGACGACAGCCGGACAACAGCAAAGCAAGCCACACAGAACTGTGACGCACATTTTAATAAAAGGACACCTTAAAATGTTTCTGTGGGGCCTCTTTCCATATGGCGTATTAGCTTCCTTTCTCTCTGGGGCCATGGGTCCCCTTCACCGCCCCGCCCGGGGGGGGGGAGAGGAGAACTGGAGTTTGGAGGACAGGAGATATGGGAGATCTTGCAGGCTTTAGGGTTTGGGTTTGGGATGTGGATGTAGTAGAATGTCTCTGTTGTTGAAAATGGGCAAATCACAGCTTGTATGGTTGTGGTTACAGAAAGGAATACATGCACCAAATGTAGGAGAGAGGCTTTATTAAAAGATCTTCAGCAACACATCAATCTACATAGGTCTCCACAGCACAAAGCTCCACAGCTCTGGAAAAATTTGCAGCGATAAACACACTAACCAAAGAGCCTTGTTTCTATGAAAGGCCAAACAGCTTTCTTTTTTAAAAAATGAAGGCACATTGATTTGTAATTGCTATTTTTTGGGGGGGAGGGGACTCCAGCTCCCAGAAACCATCATCATCGGCTCTGCAGGCCAGGACTCATGGGACCTGGAGTCCAAGAACAAGGCTGGGAGCCACACATTTTTGGATCTGGACAACCACTAATGCTTCCCAGTAGTAGAGCATGGAGGTGGAGAGAAGGTCTACCTCCATCTGCTTCCATATTATCCTCCTCCTCCTTCACTAGGAGGTTCCTGTCCCTTTAAAAAAAACAAGGGAGGGCGTGGTCTCCCAAAGGCCGCGGAGCTCCCGCCTAACACACCACCGAGGCCTTTTTGTCCCTCCGCGCCTGCCGTGGTCCTCCTGCTTGCCTGCCTTTTCCTCCCCCCCCCCACGCCTTTTCTTAACGCTCCGCCCCCCGAGGCTCGTCCGCTCGTCCCATTGGCCTGGCTCTGGCCGCCATATTGTCTCCGCCGCCGCCGCCTCAGGAAGGGAGGCAAGAAGGCGGGCGCTTGGCTGAGGGAGGCCCCGGAGAAGGCCGCGCGTGAAGGGCTCGGAGGCCCGACCGACGGACCGAGGGAGACCCCGCCATGGGTAAGGGCGGCCGAGGAGACCCACTTCGCCTCCTCAGGCTTGGGGGGCCCTCAACTCCAACGGCCGTTTACCTCAGGCCTCGGGGCTTTTCCCGGCCGGCTGCCTGAGGGAGGCCGTTGGTTGGACCTCCCCTACTAGCGACTCCGTCCCTGCCCTTTGGGTCCCATTCTCGGGCCTTTCATGGCTGAGGCGAGGGGCCCACAATCCCTCGCTGAGGGGACGGGCGTGGTGGTGGTGGGTGGGCTTCTTTACCGCCTCTCCCCCTGGGCCCGCCGCCTCGCGGCTTCCTGAGGGAGGGAGAGAGGAAGGAGGCCGTCCAGACCCCCACCCTGGGTCCCTTCTTGGGCCTTTCCGGGCTGAGGCGAGAGGGCCTCCGTTCCTCTCTGGGAAGGAGGGGGAGTCTTCCTATTCTCCCCCTCCCCATTCTGGCTTATCCTCATTATCTCTCCTTCCCAGAGGCCTTTCGAGCCTGCGCCTCTTTCCCGCCTTGTAGGGCTTGTGGAGAGGGGGGGGAGGGTTGGTGTGTAGAAGGGGGCAATTTCTGGGCTTCAGGAGGGGGCAGGGGACACCCCCCGTTCCCCACGGGAGGGGGCGGCTTGTAGTCCACAGGCGACCTAGCAATGGGCTGGATTTAAAAAAAAACAGGAGAGGGGTGTGGGGAGCAGGGTTGTTTTTTATATAAATAACAATTCTAATAACTTGTGTCAAATTATCCTGGGTTGAAAAGATTTTTGCTGGAGAAACTCCACTCAGGGGATGCCCGAATGAGGCTTCTTTTATGTCCCCAAGAGCTGGGACAGAAACGGGCACTCAAACCCTCATGCAGTACCCAGGTCTCAAACTGCTGATTTGCCGGCCTTCCAACTAATCAGGTGAACTTCTTTACCACTGAGCCACTGCACCAATTATAGCAAATATAGCCATGGTAATGGCATGTCTATCCCACCCCATATCATTCAGTGTACTCTCTAGGGGTGGTTCACAAGGTACAGTAATTAGCTTTTTTGCTCCCAACCTGCTGGGGACTCTTGACCTTCGAAGGATGGAAGGCTTGTGTGAACCTGAGTTCAACCTGTCAGGATTGAACTCACAACATTCTGGCTGCAGTACAACAATTTAGCCACTGCACCACTATGACGATTGGCTCTTGAAACAGCAAATTGTCCCACATGCCAGAGAAACGCAATACCTGTACCTTTATTGGATCACTTGAAAATTCAAACATTACAAAACTTTTCATCTATGCATAATGTTTGGAGTTTTTTAGCTATTACACTTATGTACTGCTTGGAGCGCTTTCTGGGCAGTGAGCAATTTGCTCCCAATATGCTTTTGTTGTTGTTCAGTCGCACAGATGATGTTCAGTTGCAAGGTGATGTCTCTACTTTTAACTATGTTCCCCAGGTTTCTCATAGCTTGTCTCCCAAGCATTAGTTGCCTTTTTATTTAATGGCTGCCATCACCATCTGCAGTGATGTTTGATCCTAAGAAATTAAAGTCTGTCACTGCTTCTACTTCCACATCTATTTTCCAGTGACTGATAGGGCCTGTTGCCATTATCTTGGTTTTCTTGATGTCGAGTTTCAAGCCTGCTTTTGCACTCTCTTCTTTCAACCTAAGCGGAAGCTTATTTAGGTCTTTCTCACTTTCTGCCATTAGGGTAGTGTCATCTGCATATCTCAAATTGTTGATGTTTCTTCCAGCAATTTTGATCCAAACTTGTGATTCGTCCAACCCTGTATTGCACATTACGTGCTCTGTGTATAAGTTGAATAAGCAGGATGACAAAATGCAGCCTTGTCTTACTCCTTTTCCTATTCCAAACCACTCCGTCATTCCGTATCCTGTCCTAACTGTTGCTTCTTTACTCATGTACAGATCTCTCATGAGACATATAAGGTGTCCTGGTATTCCCATCTCTTTAATTACTTGCCATATTTTGTCATGGTTCACACAGTCAAAGGCCTTGGTGTAGTCAATAAAACAGAAGTAGACTTGTTTCTGATATTTCTTTGTTTTCTTCATTATCCAACATGTGTTGGCAATATGGTCTCTCGTTCCCCTGCCTCCTCGGAATCCAGTGTGCACTTCTGGTAATCTCTCTCCATGTGCTGCTAAAGGTTACCAAGAATAAGCCTGGTCAATACATCATAGGTAAAACAGCGAAGAGGAGGTGGATGCTAAGTCCAAGACAACATGTGGGCAGATTGTAGAGGTGGGATTGTTTTACGGTACTGTATTGTGAATCATCAGGATCTGTTTTTGATCATTCCAGAGTGTAGGGCAGATAACAACTGACTTGAGCAACAGGAAGCCAGATTTGGGCTGAATATCATGAAAAACATCTTAACTGTTAGAGCAGTTCGACAACGGAACCAATGATCTTTGGGGATGATGATTGCTCCAACCCTGGAGGCATTCAGGAGGAAACTGTCAGATCTGCTCTGATTTGGATTCCTGCATTCAGCCGGACGTTGGACTTCATAACCTTGTAGGTCCCTTCAAACTCTATGATCCACTGGAACAGGTTTGGCTGTGGACGAGGAAGGCCTTGCTTGTATTTCTGGATTTGTTTCATGCATGTGGGCTTGATGAGTGTATTGTTCTCCCCACCCCATGTCCTTCCCATTACATTTTATGGCTTGTTGTTTTTACAGTGCTTTCCAGACTCAGGTGCACAAGAATGTAGTTTTCGGAAGAGGAGGAAGTGTGGCTGTTTATTTGAGACATGTAATGTATTCCCACATTCTTTGTGGGTGGACTGGTGTGTCTGTTGGATCCTGACCTGCATTATTGAGGATCTCTGGAGAGTGCTGGCGTAGTTACGGCTTTAATAACACAGGCTAATTACTTTATCTTAATTAGGTTTATTATTTTTATTTCCCTCTCTATTTTAGGGCATAGAAATATTCAGAGTTAATATTGTAGGATGATTGTCTGGAACAATGAATAACAGATTCATGTGCAGTCTAGCCAGCACAGTGGTTGTATTTAACACTGAATAGAAAGTTTGTATGACTTATTCTGTTCTTATAGGACTTATGAATATGTCCTAAATTTATTAACAACTGCCTTATAACATATCAAACCACTGAGCATTGAAACAAAAACTCAAGGCCTTTTTTCAGTCTTTGTGGTTGGTGATCTTTGACCTGGAAGTGTTGAAGAAAAATGGAGTGTGTCTTGTACTGTATATAGTGGCCTATTTTGGTAATAATGGGGTGTGTCTTCTACCCCAGCAAATACAGTAATTTCTGTTACCTTAAAAACTTCTCTGTGCTGCTTTTAACTGTTTGTCTTATCGTTGTTTATGCACTAGGTTTAGTATAAGGTGTGAAGTTTATGACTGGAGGACTTGTGGGAAAGCAGTTGAAGTGACATGTTTTCTTGCTTTTATAAATAGCTATCCTGTAAAACTGGGTATGTTTAGCATCCCCACCTGTTGTCACTCATGATTATTATTTGTGGTGCATTGAGGACCTCATTTAAAATTTAAAAAACAAACAGAACCAAACAACACTCTTTAGGTCCCTCTTTCACATACTCTTTGACAGGAAATGGTGTAGCACCCATGTGGCAGAAATACATTTATTTTTATCTCTGTGGATGAGTGCATTCACAAAGGAAAGAATATATTCCCTTTGTTTAATTCCCATGTTGAGGAAGAAAAGACCTTCTGCCCAGGACCTTGAGAGAGCAATGCCATGACTCTGCATTAAATGGTTTCATTGTGTAATGGTGCAGGAGTGGTAGTTGATTTTGTGACCACCTTTTGAGGATAATGCAAGAGCTTGAGATGTAATTCTCAAGTGTTTACTTGAGCTGCTGCTTGTACACAGGAAGATTTAATTGGAAGCACAAGAGCAAACTCTGGCTGACTCAATTCTGCAGTGACCTCTGGACCTGTCTTGCATGGCTTCTGAAGTATATTAGTTTATTTATTTATTTTTCGTTTTTTAAACAAAATCTTCCTGTTGTATGTGACTCCATTTCAGGGTTCCATAGGGCCAGATTTCCTTCATCACCTAAATTATATTTATGATTGGCTTCTGCTATTAAAAGAGTACCCAAAGTAGTATATGCATTATGAAAAATAATCTGGTTAATATTAAAAAAGAAAACAATTTAAGATGGAATCCGATCAGAATATATCTTGAGAAAAAAAAGATGATTAAATATAATGATATATAATTAAAATTTGTCAGGGTGCATTGGCAGTTTCTCGACTGTTCTAAGATAGAGTTTGCAAATGGTAGTACAGTATGTGTTATTCAGGTAGCCATTGACATTTATTTTTCCTAAGAGGCCCCAGAGCAAAAATGGACAAGTCATTAAATTGTACCTCCTACTAGGTAACAATTAGATATGGTTGAAATTACAAATTCAACAGCATCTAACCATCGTTGCATATTACCAGTCCTTGAAATTACATTTTAAAGGCAGCTAGATAAAATACATGTTTCTATGAGGTTTTGATTCTTTTCTTTTTTTCCTTTTGCATTTCTCCTAATCAATGATGGCCAGCTTTGGCACTCGAGGTGTTCTTGGACTTAAATTCCCAGAAACCCAAGTCTTTGTGAATCCACATGAATGGGTTTACTATGCGCAGTAAACCCACAGAGACTTGGGCTTCTGGGGATTGAAGTCCAAGAACACCAGGAGTGCCAAGGTTGGCCATTACTGTCCCAAACCATGGGCTGTATATGGTTTGAAGGTTGATTCTAGACTTCTCAAATGCTCCTGGAAACTTTTTTGTCATACCAAACATAGATACTGAAGGATGCTGGTATTCCTAAGCAAATGTCTTCAAGAAGGAACAAATGCCTGGAATTTTCTTTCTGCCTTGAAATTCATTTGCACGTTTCTTTGGTGTTGTGCAACTTGAAATTTCCAAGCTTGGAGTTTGTTTTGTGATTTAGCAGTCCTTAAAGAGATTAAAATCTTGCTAGCAGGGCAAGGCTGACCTTCATTTTCCTGTCCAGTGGCATGTCTGGGTGTGTATAGACTAGCAGTAAAAAAGGGCCCCTGTAGTTTATGGGTTAGGGTAGCAGTAAGATGACAGTAAAAATCAAGTCTTGCAGTCAACATTCCTTGCTGTTCACATGCAGGGTGAAATGGATGTGTCTGTGGTGCTTTGAGTATATAAATTACTTAACAGACTATCTAAAGCTGGGATGCCCAAACTATGGCCCATGGGCCAGATCCGGCCCCTGATGCCCTCGTTACTCCCGGAAGCAAAATGTGTCCATCTGGGTGTGTTTTGCTTTCCCTTCTGGAAGTCACATGGGTGGCATGGGCTGGATTAATTAGCATTGGGGCCGGATGTGGCCTGCAGGTGATAGTTTGGGCACCCCTGGTTTAAGCAGAGAAAATGGCAGCTTAGAATCTATCTCATCCTGTTGCAAAACAAATTGCAAGGTGCGTTTTACTGCCGCTTCCAGTGGGAGGACTCAAACAACCGGCCCACTGAACAACGTGACCAGCCTGTGGTCTGAAAAGTTTGGGCACCTCGATCTAAAGCTCTCTTGTAGAACCTTAAAAATAGGGAGGCTTATTGCAGCATTCGTTTTTCTAACATGTTTATGAGCCATGTGTTCTTACATTCCAAGGCGTAGAACTTTGTGTGTGCTGTGACATATTAACTTACTCCTAGTGCGAAATTAAGCAGTTCTGCAGCTCTGTACTGTTTCATGTTCCATTCCTTCAGTGCAGAATGAGGGAGGCTGGCAAAATAGTGTTCACACTGTTTCTTAGCCCCTCTTGTCTGCAACTAGAACAGAAGAGAGAATAGTACTGTAGTTGAGTGAATTCCTTGAAAAAAGGTTTAAAAAAATTAATTTTGCTGTTCCTGGGAAAGACAATGTAATCAAGGCACATGAAAAAAGATCAAGGGGTGTGTGTGTGTCTTAGTGTTGAGGTGAGCTGCATTTGTTTAATTACCGCCATATCTAGTTGCATTCAGTTGGAAAAAAGAGATGTCAGTCAAGCTGCATTGGGACCAAGCACACAGAAATCAAACTGCTCAGACTGTAACTTTTCCCCATTATCATGCAGAGATGAAAACATAAATGGTGTTTAACCAGATGAGGTGGAAGTGTTCATCTCGTCAAGATTTCACCTTTATTGTGCATCATTGAGAGCCAGACAGATAAATCCCAGGATCTGGGTAACTAGGCAGCTGGATACTGTCACCAAGATATTTGTAATATGTCTACATTGCAGGTTGTTCTGGATAGTGTCAGGATTGATGGCCTTGGCCACGTCCCCTTTGTTGCTCACTAGGGTGATAGACAAAGAAGTAAGACTCCTGCATCCTCCAGTTGTCCTTATGTTGGAGTGTTGGTATGAAAGGAACACATTCGATGAGAGGGAAATGTCCTAGATCAAAATGCTTTCCCTTCCTTATGTGAGAGCCAGCTTGGTCACCAGAGCAGAACATTCTGTGGATGCTCAGTAGCAACTAGCTTTTGTGAGGCTGATAGAGGGACCAGAGCCCTCCGTGACTGACCATTGCACCACGAAAGCTAGCAGGAGAAAGGTTTTGCTGTCACAGAACATACTGTGCTTGAAAGCTCTTTGCTCTAATGATCCATTTTACTGTGAGTTAGGCTCCTCGCTGTGTATTGTCTGTTGAGATACACATTCAAGGCTCTCTTGATAGAATTTTGGGTACTCCAGCTGAGATGGGTAAGTTAAGATTCTTCACAAAGGAGACTATAACCGCAAGTTTTGTTTAAAATGCAGGCGTTTGTGTGATGAGCACATAGCTCAGTCTGTTGGGTTGTTGAGATGTGAAGATAGCAGAAAATTGATTTTTTTTCTTAGTACTAATAGAATACTTCATAATATTCAGAGGGGGGAAATAACACTTGAGGGTGTAGGGAAGGATGCATATATCCAAGGTCATTGATTGGCAGACTTCTAAATTAGGAGGGACAGCTTTGATGAGTCTATGGTCTTGATTTTCCACTCCAGGACTCACCACCAGGCAACTACAGCCCAGAAGATGAGAACTGTTGCTGAAAATCCACTTCCCATTTCAATTTTGTGGGGTTTGGCTTTGGAGGAGATTAGTGGCCTTCTACCCAGTTTCACTGAAAAGCTGCCAGTCCTGGAATGTTCTAGAAGGGACAATGGACATTTAAACAGATTTTAGACAAGAGGGCATCCAAAGAAGCAGCCTTCTGTTGCTACATGTGATCTAAGACTTCACTTTGGTTACCACTCTTTTAGATGAGTATTTATTAGCCCTGTCCATTTTTTTTGGGGTGGGGGTGGGGGGACTGGTCCTACTACCAACTTATGGTAGTAGTTCAAAAACAAGAAAATGCAAGTAGATAAGCAGGTACCAGAACACCTTATGTGCCTCATGAGAAATTTGTACATGAAGCAAGAAGCAACAGTTAGGACAGAATACGGAATGACAGAGTGGTTTGGAATAGGAAAAGGAGTAAGACAAGGCTGCATTTTGTCACCCTGCTTATTCAACTTATACACAGAGCACATAATGTGCAATGCAGGGATGGAGGAATCACAATTTGGGATCAAAATTGCTGGGAGAAACATCAACAATTTGAGATATGCAGATGATACCACCCTAATGGCTGAAAGTGAGGAGGATCTAAAGAAGCTCCTGATTAGGTTGAAAGAAGAAAGTGAAAAAGCTGGCTTGAGACTCAATATCAAGAAAACCAAGATCATGGCAACAGGCCCTGTCAGTCCCTGGAAAATAGATGGGGAAGAAGTAGAAGCAGTGACAGATTTTACTTTCTTGGGATCAAAACTCACTGCAGATGGGGATTGCAGCCATGAAATAAAAAGGCGATTGATTCTTGGGAGGCAAGCAATGAGAAACCTGGGGAGCATAATAAAAAGTAGAGACATCATATTGAAAACAAAAATTCGTATTGTCAAAGCAATGGTATTCCCTGTGGTAATGTATGGTTGTGAGAGCTGGACCATTAGGAAAGCTGAGCGCAGAAGAATAGATGCCTTTGAGATGTGGTGTTGGAGGACAGTTTTGAGAGTCCCCTGGACAGCAAGGAGAACAAATAGGTCAATCTTAGAAGAAATCAACCCAGAATGCTCCTTAGAAAGTCAAATAGTAAAGATGAAGCTAAAGTACTTTGGACATCAAATGAGAAGAGAGGATTCGCTTGAGAAGGCCTTGATGCTGGGAAAGGTGGAGGGCAAAAGAAAAAGGGGGCAGCCAAAAATGAGATGGTTAGATGGTATTGTGGAGACAATGGGCACAGAGCTCAGCAAGTTGAGGGGGATGGTGGAGAACAAGAGTGCCTGGCGGGCAATGGTCCATGGGGTTGCAGAGGGTCGGAATCGACCGAGACTGAACAAAAAAAAAAAGCAGGTACCACTTTGGTGGTAAGGTAAAAGCGTTCCGTGCACTCCGGTGTCTAGGCATGCCTGTCACAGACAGTGCTGGCTCTTTGGCTATAAGCAGAGATGAGCACTGAACCCTAGAGTCAGATACGACTGGCTTTCGAGCAAGGGCGACCTTTATCTTTACTTCAGCTTATGTGCTGGTTGCCTAAATGTCTTCCCTGGAATAAGGACTTACCAAATGACCTGAGTTGGTTTGAGTCTTTCTGCATTTTGGGTGTGGCCATCTGTGTTCCAGGAGATTGAAAAGAGATTGTGGGCAAAGGCCTGGTTGTGTGAGCACAGCTGATCACTGGTTCTTTTCAGCATAATGTATAGGAGTGGATGCTGCCTACTACGAAGCCTGAAGGGCCAGTGATAGTCTCTTTTCTTCCTGGGTGGGCCTGCAATTCAAATATCTCCACCGCTATTTGTGTAGCATCTCATAAAACTTTTTTCTGGCAATAGGTCTTACATTCTGTCCTTCCCAACTTCTGATTTGCTGTAGACTTAGATACTTATCTAGTGGCCTTCCAAGGTGCGGGTGTGCATGGACACGCACAAACATACATTACGTGTGTGCGCGTGCCAGCTCCTATAAACTATAGTATGTGGCTTCCCTTAGGATACTTATTTATATTGAATTTGATCTTTTTTCCTGTTGCCTTCTACCTTTTCCAGCATTATTGTATTTTCCAAAGAACTCTGCTTTCTCGTGAAATGCTCAAAGCAGGATGGTTTCAGTTTCATCATTTTTGCCTTCAGAGAGAGAGCACGTTTGATTTGGTCTAGGATCCATTTATTTGTCTTTGTGGCAGTCCAGAGTACAGTAAAACCTCATATAACACTAAAACCTGGTTCCACAAGTCTTCGTGTTATATGATTTTTCGTGTTATCTGATCCTCTATGGGATCCATAGAGATACATTGTAACCACACAGGCTTTCGCGGTTGTTATCTGAAGCATCCCATAGGATCTTAATGTTATCTGATGCAATTCTTCCCCCCAGATTCCTTGATGGTATGCGATTTTCGTGTTATTCGATACTAATGTTATATGAGGTATTACTGTATTCACAAAGGTCTCATCTAGAACATATTCCAAACAAATCCATTTCTTTCTGTCAGTTTTTGTTACTATACAGCAGGAGTTCTCTACCTTTTAAAGCCGGGGACTGGATCACCCTCCCTCAGATAGCTTCGGGAGCCAGATGGCCATTTTGCTCTTCCTCCATCACATGGCACTTCTGGTGTGGTGGAGGCGGGGGGGGGGGATATGAAATGGTGCCGTGGGCTGCAGGTTGAGAATCCCTGCTATATAGCTTTCACACCTGTACATACTGATTGGGAAAAGAAGAACATGGAAGTCTTGCTGTTTCCTGGCTTCCATGTGGTCACCTGCAGTTCTGAAGGAGCTTGTATGCCTCTTTGCAGAAACTGTGTCTGCCTCCCCCATTCATAGTGAGAGCGGAAGGGAAATCTGAATAGAGCTTCAGTTGTTCACCAGCCAGAGAAATGAGCAAGCGGAAAGAATCTAGCAGTACTTAGTCATTTGCTAGTCACTTTCGCATACTTGGGATAGAAGAAGGAAGATGTCACAGGATACTCCTTCTGAATCCTTGACTTCAGTTGGAATAGAAGAGGCTGCATGTTAAGTTGCCAATGTTTGCAGGTGACGCCTGCTGCCCAGTGTTTCATTTGTGCTTCCCTTTGGCAGCTGACTGGAAGATCGCTATGTATTGTGTAGTCAGCTGGCCTGATTTAACCTGTGGGCCAGTCTCATGTGAGTGGGGGCTGTTGCCAAATTTGATTAGGAAACTTCTCTGAAGATTAATTCCTTATTTGTTTTGAGCGAACATGTGCTGCTGCTTTGTATGGAAACACAGAATTAAATCAAGAATTTGCACTGAGAGATGGGATTCCTACCACTGCTGATGTCAAAATCTGCCATCATTTCTCTTGCAGCCTGCCACACACACACTAAAAGCTACAGAGGGCTGGGAAATTCTCTTCTGGTTTCTGGTGCTTTGCAGGGGAGAAGGAAATAGTCTCATTGCTATTGATAGTTCAGTAAGCAAAAATAAGCTGTGTGACCCATATGTAAAAGCAAACAAGTGCAGCAGGAGGGCGATACCTTTTATAGGATCACTTTAAAAAATCAAACATTGCAAGGTTTCATGACTCAAAGGTCACTTCATCTGGCAAACTTCATGGCATGTTGTTCAAGCCCGGCTGTTTTTAGGTGTTCCATGGGATAATAAACAGCAGACTACAGTCAACCCTCGCATAAAGAGCACCTCGCTTAAAGAGTAACTGGCTTAAAGAGCAGGATTTTCTCTGAATGTTTGCCTCGCTTAACAAATAAAACCAAACAAAAACTCACTTAACAAATAAATTGGGGTTCACAATCCCCACCACCAGAAGTCACAACTGGTTACTTACAATGGTGTTTCACTTAAAGAGCAATCCTGTGGAACACATTATGCTCTTTAAGCGAGGTACAACTATATCTTTTTACAATCCAAACACGGGAAGCCTTCCTGCATTTTTTACTAATGATGTTGCTTTTCTGGCTATGTTTAGTTTTAGTGCTTCAGTTTCTAGCCTGTAGTGGTGGAGGGTGAGCATAATAAGGTTTTTAAAGTAATAAGTGTGTTAAAAGAGTATGTCTGTTCTGAATTTGTTCCTCTTAAGACCCTGTTGTTTCACCAGAAATGTGTGCTTTAATGGGGGGGGGGGGGGGGCTTTAAGTGTTATGATACTTTATGTTGAAAAAACAGGATGTAGAAGGTGTGTGTGTGTGTGTGTGTGTGTGTGTGTGTGTGTGTGTGTGTGTGTGTGTGTGTGTGTGTGTGTGTGTGTGTGTGTGTGTGTGTGTGTGTGTGTGTGTGTGTGTGTGTGTGTGTGTGTACACACCATTGCTGATCTTCACAATTGTCACAGATCGTAGCCTCTTTTTGCCAAATGCACACAAATACCTGGGCTGCTAACCGGCGTCTCTGGATCTCATATCTGTCTGGTGGTACCGTGTTTCCCCAAATATAAGACACTGTGTTATATTTTTAAAAACTCCAAAATATGCACAAGGTCTTATTTTCAGGGGATGTCTTACTTTTCCATGATGAAGAAGAATACAGTACACATTTATTGCTGATACAGTGGATCGCCAGGGCAAGATTTATGTGAGTGCCTTATTTTCGGGGAGGCCCTTATATTTCCGGTGGGGAAAAATAGGGGGGTGCCTTACTATATGAGGAGATCCTATATTCGGGGAAACAGGGTAGCATTGCTTGTGAACTTTAATACTGGCAACCTCCCTGACTTGCTCTTCCAGTCTGTTTTCAGAAATATATCGTGGTGCTCTGTGTCAACAGCAGCAGCAAGCAAAACAAACAGAAAAATATTATGACACTTTTAAGGTTTAGCAGATTTTATTTGTGTTTTTGTTGCATTGGAATATGTTTCTTCAGATGCATGGAATGCAAATGAAAACACATTTAAAATGTCTATGAAACATCTCATGAATAGCAGTAGCCATCAAATTCTCTTGCATACAACTCCTGAACTTCCCGGTTTGAATGAATAAGCAGTTGCTTTCCTACAGCTTTTCACTCAAGCCTCCTGCTGGGCCTCCCTTTTGTCTGATGAGGTTTGGGATTACAACACTGCTGCATTTATCAAATCCATTTGGGTAATGACATCTCTGTCTGCATTTGCTTCTGACTCAGCAGTATGAGTCCTGGGTTTTGGCATGTGAATTCCTGCCATTACTCAGCAGATGTTAGTAGCAAGGGAGGTGATGTGCAGAGTATGGAGAGAACAGCAAACTGAAAGTCCATGGCTAAGCTTCAGACCCCTGCCTATGGCAATGTCAGCTTTCATAAGTCAGTGAGAGCGAAACTTTTAGAGACCAAGTGCCCAAACTGCAACCCCAAACCCACTTATTTATTGTAAAGTGCCAACACAGCAACGGGAGGAAGGAAGCGCTCTCATTGGCCAGAGGGGCAGGGCAAATTCTGTGCTGGGGGAGGGAGGAAGTGCTCCCATTGGGCTGCTGAGCAGACATTCACTGTTCTACTTGTTTTGTTCCTAGTTGATTTGACTAACTTAGTCTGTTGCTTCCTAGCTTTACAGCGAAGTCACAACGCCGCATTTATGACATGTCTTGTTACTATGGTGATCAGGTGATGTTAATCCATCCTTCATTGTGATATCATGGCTGGGATTAGAAGCCCTGGAGGTAGACTATGTTTGACTGGAGGCCGATTGGTTGACTGGTTAAACGTGAAGTATTAAATAAACAGATGCTGACTCAACTATCATTTGGTAAGAAGTCCAGCTCAGCTTTTCCTTAAGAAGCTTTTCGGATTCTCCGATGTTGTAGTGTAGGTACACCTCAAAATGTTTGCTCACACCCCTGCTTAATGTTGAAGAAGTCCCTCTGGAGTTCTGGTCAGCGCGGAGCTTCTAGTGTCTCTGATTCAAGCTTGGTTCTCAAACAAACATAGTTGATAAGGACTGGCAAGTAGCCATATTGCCCATCACACTGACAATCCATGATTAATATCCTGTTCTTTCCACAAAGCATGGAGCACCTACTCCTGTTTTTGCTGGCTTTTACCAGGATGGCCTGTGTGTGATCTTACAAGATAAGGCATTTAATCATTGAAGAGGAGTTGAACTCCTTAACTCACAATAGAGATATGATTCAAATGCTAGGTAAAAGTCGCCCCTGCTCAAAAACCAGTCATATCCAACTCTAGGGTTCAGTGTTCATATCTGTTTATAGCCAAAGAGCCAGTGCTGTCTGCGTTTGCAAACATTTCAGTGGACATGTGGCAGACATGCCTCGACACTGGAGTGCATGGAATACTGCTTACCTTCCCACCGAAGTGTTACCTATTTTTCTACAGTTGTATCTCGCTTAAAGAGCATAATGCATTCCACAGGATGCTCTTTAAGCGAAACACCATTGTAAGTGACCAATTGTGACTCCTGGTGGCGGGGGATTGCAAACCCAGATTTATTTGTTAAGCAAGTTTTTGGTTGGTTTTATTTGTAAAGCGAAGCGAACATCCAGATAAAATTCTGCTCTTTAAGCGAGTTGCTCTCTAAGCAAGGCACTCTTTATGCAAGGTTTGACTGTACAGTACTGTATTTGCAATTCAAATCTACTTGTAATTCACATGCTAGGAAAGTGCAAAACTGAATTGAAGAGTGGCCATCTCAGTCATTGACAGTCCCCAGAAATGTAGCTACAGTATTTCAATTTCTGGCATTTCCTGATTAAGAATAGATGTTCCATAAGTGATATGTGATTTTTGTTGCTGTTTATCATAGCAGTGATTTCTGTTGAAAAGACTAAACAATTGTCTCAAGTTGAGGTGTGGAATTATATGTAAGTAGTCGTGAGTTCTGATTAAAAGAGACATGGTTTAGGTACCTCTTCTTGGCATGTTGAAGCACAAAAACTGATTTCAAGGACATTGTTGAATTTCTTCAATGTTAAGACTCCATTTGTATGTGTAATGGCAATGGTTGTTGCCTGTTGGTGTCGTTTTTTCATCCTTGTTTCAGTTAGTGTAAGGCGATAAAACGCTTTGGATTAGTCAGGGAAGTGGCCAAACACTATTAGGTAGTTTCCTCGTTTAGATGGAGGGCAGGTGTTTCTGCCCCCACCTCCATGCATTGGGCTTACTAGTTGCACAGTCTTTTCCACCTGCAGACAACTTGTGAAGTTGTCCTGTTTGGACTATTGTAATGCGCTCTACATGGGGCTGCCCTTGATGACCATCCGGAGACTGCAGTTAGTCCACAATGCAGCAGCCTGTACTGTGGTGGAGTGTGGTCGTTTCGCCTGCGTCTCACCACTGCTGCGGGAGCTGCACTGGCTTGTCTATATGTCTCCGGGTGCAATTCAAGGTGCTGGTTGTCACCTTTAAAGCCCTTCATGGTAGTGGACCAGGACACCTCAGGGACCGCATCTTCCCTAGGACATCGACTCATCCCAAGAGAGCAAACCAAGAGGGCACTCTTCAGATACCATCCGTTGGGGAGGCCCATCTCGCCAGCACAAGGAAAAGGGCCTTTTCGGTTGTAACCCCCATATTATGGGACCACGTCCTGGTAGAACTACACCTCCAGGCCCAGTTGCTACCATTTAGGAAAGAGCTGAAGACGTGGTTGGCCAAATGGGTCTGGGGGCCGGGATTGTCAACAAGCTCCCCTTTCTGGCTTGTCTGAGCCCCCCCCCCTTAACCAATTTTAATGTTATGTTGATTTTATATTTGTTTTTAGGTAGCAAAATGCCACAGTGGTGGGCAATACTGCTAAATGCTCTTAAGGGTTTTTAATTGTTTTTATATTGTTTTTAATTTGTTTTATTGTATGGTCAGTGAGGTGCTCGCTGGCCTATGTACACCACCCAGAGTCCACCGGATTAGGGCAGTATAGAAATATGTTAAATAAATAAATAAAAATAAATTTGGCCTATTATGCCAGTGCAACAAGGTCAGAAAGAGCCTCCTCAAAGATTGTGGTATTTTTGAACTACTATCGGGCATACCCTGGTAATGGTCACCTTGTGTTGCTAACTAATCTTTCTCACATGAGGTCAGGCGAAAGGAACTGCAGAATGAAAAAGCCAAAAGGTGCCTTAATTTTGGCAGTTTCATGCCTGGCCTAGAGACAGGAGAAAAAGCACCCCATTTTGCTTTTTTGAAGCAGAAATCAAAACCAGGAATAGCATTTGATCCATTTCCTGTCCTTTTCTGTAGAAACCATGGCGAGCCCAGCGAAGGAGAATAACTACAGAATGAAGAGCTACAAAAACAAAGCCCTGAACCCTGAAGAGATGCGCCGTAGGAGAGAAGAGGAAGGGATTCAACTGCGGAAACAGAAGCGAGAGCAGCAGGTAACTCTGATGCTGACAATGGCGGGTGCATAGATATCACTCTTTACCTGTTAAGGTTGACTGGTTCCACTTCCAATTCATTCCCCTTGCCCTCCAGCAGCATCTTGACTGTAAAAACCAGTTGTATGTTCTCGTTTAAGTGGATGTTTGGTTATCACTATTACTGGTTTCATAGTACCTGTCAGGTAACACTTTGCAAAACAAACTAACAAAAATGGCTAATAGAGGTTGGAGCTTGGAATAAGTGTGATCCATTGGTGAATTAAGCCTGCAGTTGCCTTATGATGCTTTAAGACAGGGATTCTCAACCTGTGGACTGGATGCGGCCCATAGCACCATTTCATGTGGCCCTCCACCACACCAGGAAGTGGCATGTGGTGGAGAAAGAGCAAAATGGCCATCTGGCTCTTGAAGCTGTCTTAGGGAGCGTGACTGGCCCCTGGCTTTAAAAGGTTGAGAACTCCTGCTTTAAGACACAGCTTTTTCTGATGAGATGTTTTAGTTTTGAAATTGAGTTCATTTTCTAGTTGTTTGAGATGGTACTTTGAGATTATTTAGGGAGGTTTGAGGTAGGGAATTGCCTAGTCACAAAAACAATCTTGGTAGGGTTGTGGTGTTAGGGTTTTTTACATAGAAAATACATATATGTAAACTTTGTTAAAGGGTGTCAGAAGGGTATGACACCTTACAATACTAAATGGTTCAGTGCCAGGGCTTAACACACACTTATTTCTCTTTCCCTGTGTGCTGTTGTGGAATTTAAAGAACAGGCAGTTTTATAGTTCTGGAAGCATAGATAACAGCTAGAACACTGGGACAGTGCCTGCAGAAATCTCATTTGTTGTTGGGAAAATCTTTTGTCTTGTGGAGACTTTCATGATACGTGGATATGTTTGTGGCCAAAAACTATAAGAGGCTTGGTTCCTCTGTTGACATGATCTTTTTTTATTTCAGCTGTTTAAAAGACGAAATGTGGAGCTAATCAGTGAAGATGCTGCGATGTTTGACAGTCCTCTTGTAGACTCCTTTGTCACCTCCACAACAGCAGGGGTAAGCAGTCTGGGAACCAGTGGTCTTTGTTTCTTTCTAAATTGGACTGTGGTCAGTTTCAGAAGACTAAGCAGATGCAAGTACAGTACCAGGAAACATCTGAAGTATGCCTTTTAAGTCTTTGTGGTTTATTTTGGCTTCTTGAAAAAAGACTGTAAGATAGAAACTTTAATGTAAAAATATCTTCCACAATGTAGACCTGCTTTGGTCTGATATTTTAGCTTAGAATCTTTCTTTGGAGAGCACAATATCCCTGAGGCTAATTCTGTATGTAGGAGATGCACCCGGCAATTATTTTAAAGGACTGACCTTATGACTGAAGTATGTATGCTTTTTCAGGAAGGTGTAATCACAAGGGAAATGGTGGAGATGTTGTTTTCAGAGGATCCTGATCTTCAGCTAGTAACTACACAGAGGTTCAGGAAACTACTTTCAAAAGGTAAATGCAGCAGTAGTAAACCTTAAGTAAGTAGAGGGCATTTTATTTTACAAAACAATTTTGTATTTTTGAAGAACACTTGGAGAATGTACCTTATGATAATTCTTACAAGGACTGACAAAATATTTTCTGACTGCTTGCCAATTAAGGCCTACGTGGGATTTTAGCAGACTGCTGATATTATATACAAAACAGTGTGTGTTATTTCATATTGTTAAAAAATAAATTTTGGTTTTTTTCCCCTTCAGAACCCAATCCTCCAATAGATGAAGTGATAAGCACTCAGGGAGTTGTAGACAGGTTTGTTGAGTTCCTCAAGAAAAGTGAAAATAGCACGTTGCAGGTAAGGAGGGGAGCAGAATATTTTGATCTTCTGTTTTCATTGCAGAAGATAGTTGCTTCTGGAAAACAAATTGGCTGAGTTCTCACACGTTGAGATGTGCAACAAACTTTATAGCAGCGTTTTCCAACCTTTGGTTTTTAGACTTCATTTCCCAGAAGCCTAAGTCAATTCCCCAAAGCACTGATTTGCCAATGTACTGACTGAGGCATCTGGGAATTGAAGTCCCACGTGGAGCATGGTCCCCCACATTGGGAACCACTGCTTTGTATAGCTTACTGTTTCTTTGAGACTATTTGTGATTGTGGTTGCAGTTGTAATCTCCCTTTTTTTGCCAAGAAGTATCTCACTAAAACCTCAGATGTCATATATAAAGGTATCTCACATAATGTACAGTGCATAGTTCCTGATACTAATCAAGTGCATCATATAGCCATTGCATTCAAACTCAATAGGACACTGGCGCCTCTTGTATCATTTAGCTGCCATGGGACTGCAGTGCTTAGTGGTTAAGATGCTGAACATGATGACTGGAAGGTTGACAGTTTGAGGCCTGAGGGCTGCATGACGGAGTGACCTTCCGTCTCCTGCCAACCTTGCTGTTGGAAAGCAAGAAATTACAAGTAGATAAATAGGTACCATTTTGGCATTAAAGGTAACAGCATTCTATCCACTCTGGTGTCTAGTCATGTCTGCCACATGATCATGGAAATGTTTGCAGATGCAGACAGCGCTGGCTCTTCTTGAGCTATAAACTGAGATGAGCACCGAACCCTAGAGTCAGATACGTCTGACATTTGAGCAAGGGCGACCTTTACCTAATGTGCCCAAACAAGATCAGAACATCACTATGGAGTCCCAAAGATGCTGTAGAATTAAATATTTTCTGGAGAGGGAAGACCACAAACGGGCTAGCTGTAAAGAACGCACCACATTCTTACAAGGCAGTGTGCCAACAGTAAGGTTGGAAAAAAATGGCAATGAACGGACCAGTAGGCTTCAACTCCTAGTTTCTTGATTTTGCGATCTCCTTTGGTTGGCAGAAGTAGAGTCATTTTTGCTGATTTCTGAGTGGGGTTGTATCTTAACTCTTCCCCTTTCCTTCCTGTTTCTGCAAATGATGGCAGTAGCAACAGTGAAAATGCAATTTGTATGGTTCTCTCTTATTCCCTCCCAAGTTTTCCTGGGCCCAGCATCACTGAGGGGAAGAAAGTATGTCTCTAAGACACCTGTCACCTGCAAGCAAAAAATAATAGAAGCTAGAAAGAAGTTGTTGCCACTAGGACTAAACCAGTGAGGCGAACCTTGGCATTCCAGCTGTTCTTAGACTTCAATTCCCAGAAGCCCAAGTCTCTGTGAATCCACACGAATGGGTTTACTGCACGTACATGCAATAAACCATTCATGTGGGTTCACAGAGACTTGAGCTTCTGGAAGTTGAACTACAAAAACACCTGGAGTGCCAAGATTCATCGCCACAGGACTAAAGGATTAGCTGCCCACTACTCATAAATCAGTGAAATGCTACTTATTTCAGGAGGTCTGTATTTCATCTTTTACAAAAGATAGACAACTCATGGCCCTAGTTAACCAAGGGCAAGAAAGGAACCTTATTGAAACTTCCGATTTCTATACAATAATCTGTTGTGTGAAGTGCTTGGTTTAAAAGCACAGCCTGAACATTTCACTTGGAAGCCATTTACAGCTTTGAATCCCTGCTGCAATTCAAACATGGGGACTTCTTTCATATTCTCAATGTAGTGCATCTGGGGACCATCCTTTAACTAGTTGTTTATTGCTTTTCAGTTCGAAGCTGCCTGGGCATTAACAAATATTGCCTCAGGCACCTCACTACAAACCAAAATAGTAATTGAGGCTGGAGCAGTTCCAATCTTCATTGAATTGTTGAGCTCTGATTACGAAGATGTCCAGGAGCAGGTGAGGCCTTTTGAGGGATGGGCTGGGGATGGTGGCTAGGGTTATACTAGGTAACCTTTGTTCCCTTTAACCTTGTTAAGCTAGACAGATTCTCAGCTTTAGTTTCTTCTCTTGTCAAACCTTTATGTATTGGAGAACCCCATTCCTTCCTCATGATATCCTTATCAGACACCTCAGAGGTGGTTGGCTGTGATGCTGTGATGTCATAGAATGTTTGTATATTCCAAGCAATCAGAGCAAATAAGAGGGTTGCCAGGAGATAAGGAGCAAGGGGCAAAATAGATTTATTAAAAAGTGGAAAAGCAAGAGAGCACTAAAGTCTAGAACAGTGATGGCGAACCTTTTAGAGACCAAGTGCCCAAACCGGTGTGTGTGAACTCTATGTTGGGGGGAGGGAGGAAGTGCTCCTATTGGGCAGAGGGGCAAGGTGAACTCTGAGATGGGGTGGGAGGAAACATTCCTATCGGGCTGCTGGGTAGCAGGGTGGGGCGGGGTGAATTCTGCTGGGAGAGGGAGGAAGCACTCCCATTGGGCTGCTGGGCAGAGGGGCAGGGCAAACTGTGCTGGAGCAAAGGTGTACATGCCCCACAGAGAAGGCTCTGAGTGCCCCCTCTGGCATGTATGCCATAGTTTCACCACCACTGGTGTAGAAGGTGGCTTTCTGCTGCTCTGTTGCTCTTCTTCCTTCAAAGACTGAGTCCTGAAGTCTCTTTTCTTCTTCTAGGCTGTTTGGGCATTGGGGAACATTGCCGGAGACAGTTCTGCATGTCGAGATTATGTCCTCAACTGCAACATCCTCCCTCCATTGTTGCTGTGAGTAGTGGTTCAGAGAAGCTTTGCTGTGCTGTAGCGTGGTGGTGGTGGTGGTGATGGAGTGTTTTAATCTTTTCCATATAGTTGTGTGATATCTGTGATATTTTTACTTTTTTATCATATGCTTTCCAGATGCTTCTGAAACATCTCTTAATATGTTTTAATTCAGTTTACATAGATGCACATTTTTATTGAATATTATCCTCAGAGCAACCTCAGACACATTAAATAGATAGTTATGCTACAGTCTTCAGGTTTTTCACTATTGTGCTGAGGTTTGGATTGGAGCCAAAATCAAGTCATCATTCAGCCTGACAGGCTGTGTCAGAAATGGTCCCTTGAACCTCCAGATGTTGCTTTCCTCAATGTAGAGTTAAGTCTTAACATAATAACATCTTAAGGCAGGAGTTCTCAACCTGTGGCCCATGGGCCAAATGCGGCACACAGCACCAAATAATCTGGCCCCCATCCTTGCTGAAGCTGCTGTGGTCAGAATCGGCTGCAGACTCATTTACAACCATCGTAAACATGCTTACGACGGCCATAAACAGCAGCTGTAAACAACCTGTCCAGCCCCCTCAACTGTTGGAGGGAGTATGACTGGCCCCCGACTTGAAAAGGTTGAGAACCCCTTTCTTAAGGCAACTAACGGGGTTCTTTGATAGAATTGTAGTTCACGGTGCAGATGATTGTGTGAGTGAAAGAGGGCTGCGGTTCTGTTTTCCAGGCTCCTGACAAAATCTACCAGATTGACAATGACACGAAATGCCGTCTGGGCTTTGTCGAACTTGTGCAGAGGAAAAAACCCACCCCCTGAGTTTGAGAAGGTAAGATACCATAGTGCATTGGAGCTTGCCCCCGAATAGTAAACGCTGTTTGGAAACCGCTTTATCCATGCCATAGAGCAGCCATGGCGAACCTTGGCACTCCAGGTGTTCTTGGACTTCAATTCCCAGAAACCCAAGTCTCTGTGGATCCACACAAATGGGTTTGCTACACGTACATGCTGTAAACCCATTCATGAGGAGTCCCCTTTTGAGAATCAAAGTCCAAGAACACCTGGGATGCCAAGGTTCGCCATCACAGCCATAGAATAATAGTTATAAAACTTGATGGCACTCCTTAATGCAGACTGACTCTAAGCCTTCAGTAAAATAGACCATCTGGAAGAACGATTTGCCATACTTTCATAATTGCTAACTTTTTAGTGCCAGGTAATAATTGACTGTAGCATTAACAGTTTCTTGTCTGCTTCTTCGCACTGTATTAAAATGCTGCTCTGTTTCCTTGTAGTTTCGTGGTGAGGATCACCCTGAACCAGGATTAGTGCTGCATGAGCCTTATTTAGGTCAAGGCCACGAGTCTAGAGTTCGTTGTTTACTTCTGTTTATTGCCAAAGAGCCAGTGCTGTCTGCGTCTGCAGGCGTTGCCACAGTCATGTGGCAGACGTGAAGCGCATGGAATGCTGTTACCGTTCCTGGCAAAGCGGTGCCTGTTTATCTACTTGTAATTTCTTACTTTTGAACTGCTAGGTTGGCAAGAGCTGGAACAGATGACTGGAGCTCACTCCGTCATGCAGCACTCAAGTATCGGAACTGCTGACCTGCCGACCTTCAGGTCGTCAAGTTCAGTATTTTAACCACTAAGCCCCTGCAACCCCTGTGTCTTACTTAGTGCAGAAGAATAACTTTAAAACTTTGAACTAAATTGTCAAGGGACAGAAACTAGTTTGATTCATTGATTCAAACAGCCAACATATGAATACATGTTTAAATGGCCAGTTAGGCAGTGAGTGTGTATGTAACATTCTAATTATTTGAAGAGATTATTCCCAGAAATAAATCTACAGCAGCCACCTATTCACCTCCTGCCCCTGTTCAGCCCCTTTCTGATGCTGTCTTCCAACTGTGCTTTTTGGTAGGTGTCTGCTTGTTTGCCGGTCTTGTCACGCTTACTCTTTAGCAGTGACTCAGACCTCCTAGCCGATGCATGCTGGGCACTTTCCTATCTCTCCGACGGCCCCAATGAGAAAATCCAGGCGGTCATAGATTCTGGGGTGTGCCGGCGACTAGTGGAATTGCTGATGTAAGTGTCCAGTTTGTGAAGGATGATGTTTGCCCCTGGCTTGGTTTTTCCCTCCAGAGAGGCTGGTGTTCAGAATTCAAGGACATGCCAGTTTCTTTCATCATGGGGTTGCCTGTTATGGGTTGAAGCTCTTGGTGTCTGGGTATGGCAGCCTTTTAGGGGCAAATGAGGAGGGTTATTCAAAGAGTGGGAATATGAATGTACCTTGTGACCTGTAAGTTTTACAAGTCTCATATGAGTTCTGATAGGATCATAATGGCATACCTTGGCATGCTAGGTGTTCTTGGACTTCAATTCCTAGAAGCCCAAGTCTCTCTGAATCCACATGAATGGATTTACTGCATGTATGCGCAATAAACTCATTCGTGTGGGTTCACCATCACTACTCTAGCTTATGGTTGTTGGCCCAACAAGCAGGCAGA
The DNA here is from genome assembly GCA_030440675.1 of Furcifer pardalis. Taxonomy (NCBI): domain Eukaryota; kingdom Metazoa; phylum Chordata; class Lepidosauria; order Squamata; family Chamaeleonidae; genus Furcifer; species Furcifer pardalis. The sequence continues at coordinate 303,768,679 of CP126890.1, read as the reverse complement.
ATGAGGTGGCCAGCTAGGTAGGAAAGCCCCCCAAAAGCTAATCTCTCCAGCCACCACCAATGGCTATTGCTGCCTCTTTTATCTCCTTCCCTTCCTCTTCAAGCTCCTGTGCCTCTTCCCTTGCTACTGGCTGGCCTTCTTCCCTCTCTTTTACAGTAGTTGGACTCCATGCTGTCGCTTGCTTGCTCACCTAGTAGCCTGTCTGGGTTCTGGTTAAGAAATCAATGGCCCCTCATAGCAGCCAGCATATTCCCCAGAATCGGTTCTGCATAACTTGGTGAGTTAGGTATCTGAGTAAGAGTTGGATTCCCCAGGGAGAAGAGCCGGCCTTGGGAAGCAGCACAGTTCCAGGGTTCCCCTCCACAAGAAAGGAATGGGAGATTGTTCTCTAGCTAGAAACCCTGAAAAGGGTTGCCATTAGTCAAAACTGATTTAAGGGCACACAGCTATTATTATTACACTGCATCACAAAAAAATAAATATTGTCTGCTACTTGGTCTAATCTAACCTAATCTAAAGCAAGTGCGCTGAATCCAAATCTGAAGTCCGATTCTGCCTCAGACGTCAGGATCGTAAGTTAGCGAGTCTCCCTCTTGGTTAGGTTCTTGCATTGATCATGTGGGGTATATTTGCCACAAATGTACCAAAAATTGTCTGGTTTATTAACACAGCTGTGCCTACTCATCTTTAGCTGAAAACAGACTTATTCTGGCCTAGCTGTACTATCCAATAAGATGGTTTTGCGCTAGAGACAAGCCCTTGGTCCATCTCACCTTACATGCCCATTTCTGACATCAGCTCACTGACTTGCCCAGACATGTCTGGGCGCTGCTGGAACATGCATGCCACCAGGGGACATGATTCAGCTGAGGTGGCAGCAGGCATAGCAGTAGCTGCAACTGTTATAATGTTCCCATGTAAAAATACATTACCTGATGACCGACCATTTGAACAGCTATAGCACACCTTAGAATCCATACGTGATAGGCAGATTCTGAGTTCAGATTTGGAATCGGCACACTCGATACCATGTAAATCACATGTGTTATTCCCAGTAGCAGAATCATTGTTGTGCAGTGTTAGCACATCATGGAATCAGGAAGGAGGGGAAAAGGCTTTGTGGAAGAATCCTGAGAAGAGAGTGTGAAACCTGAGAGTTAGATTGGGCTTGTTCTTGCATCAGGTAACGCAGTCATCTTGTCTTTCTCATCTCACAGGCACAGTGATTACAAAGTGGCTTCTCCAGCTTTGCGAGCTGTCGGCAACATCGTGACCGGGGATGATATTCAGACCCAGGTGACTAAATGGAGTTCAGGTTGTAAAGCTAACCACTCCGTGTTAAGCCCACAAACAATCAGCACTATTGGGGGTGGGGTGGGGTGGGGTGGGGTGGGGACAATGATATGGTTTCATCAGACTTTAGGAAGAAACTGTCACTGAATATGCACCTCAAGAGAAAGCTAACACTGGTTTAATTTCAGGGATAGTGGTGCAGATGGGTAGTTATGCCAAATTGTCCGTGTCAGTGCTTTCAGGCTGTTTCGTTGTGCCAGTCTGGCCAGGTTGTCCTGCTATGGTGATAGAGTAGACCCTACTGCCAGCGAATCACCACTGATTATCAGGTGGTGGTTACTTACCTGACCACCCTGAGGATTAACGGCCTTGAGTGCCAAAGTCCACAGGGAGGGTGATGGTCCTCAAGTGAATTAAATCGCACTTGAATCCCTCTTGATGGAGGGCAGCAGCTTCATCCACTCTGGCCTGGGGCTGAGGAGGACTTTGCATGCCTAAAGGGCTCAGGATCAGAAAGTGAACCATGGAACTGGATCAGTGGTACTGTGGGTGTCTCGCTGCAGTGTGGAAGGCCGATGAAAGGCCACTGCATTATATTGTTCTTAGGACAGTCTTCATGGCTGATCGGCACAAGGATCACCAATATCTGGAATCGGATATGGCACTTGAAGATGAAGCAGCTTTGGCCCCTAGGGATTTCCCTCCTTCCCCAAACTTCCAAAGAAAAAGACACCTTGATTGGGTATTTTTGTGGGACTGGTTGGGAACTCTGCTTTAACAGATAGCTTTTCTTTGCTTTCTGTCCAGGTGATCCTGAATTGCTCCGCTTTGCCCTGCCTCCTTCATTTGCTCAGTAGCCCTAAAGAGTCGATCCGGAAAGAAGCATGCTGGACTGTCTCAAATGTCACAGCAGGGAACAGGGCTCAGATACAGGTAAACGCCCCCATGCATAACAAACAGGGCATCCTTGGGCTTGATGTTTGACTTAGGAGGCCTGGTCATGCCCTTCGGTGAATGCTGTTGTAACACAGGATTTGCTGAGGTGTAAGGTTAGGGGAACAAGTTAGTGGAGTATAACTGAAGCATAAAAATGACCTGTTTTAAACTTGAGCGGAGAGGGAGAAGGCGTTCCAGGAAAAGTGTAGATTAGTAGGGTGTTCTCTACTGCATAGTTGCCAGGATTCTCTTCTACAATACAATAAAAGTCAAACACAGACATTACAGGACTCTTTCACCTTCCTTAGTACATGCCTGTTAGAGTAAAGGCTGTTCTTTCTCATCCCGTGGGGGTGGACAAAGTGCAAAAATAGCCCCTGTACCCTCAGAAGTTACTCTCCCTCATCAAGCTCTGGCTGAAACAGAGGAGTAAATTGTGCAGGAGTTGGGACTACAGTTTACTTAGAGACTATATTACAAACTTGAAAGGGAACTAATTTTTCTGCTAGGAGTCTTTTTCCCATCGGTGAGAGCCAGGCATAGAATATTGGCTTGGGAAAACAGCATAGATTTGTAGAACAGGATGTCCTTAAGTATGCATTCAAGCCTAAGAATTAATTTATGTTACTAGAACTACAGAACATACATTAGTAAACACACAGAAGGAGACTGGTTTAGGGGGAAAGAAGCATCTAATTTTTTATTACTGTTAAATTGTTTGGAGTTAGAAATCCTTGCTGGATGACTCCCAAGCCATCCAAAGATTTACCAGTAGTTTACTCTTTTAATTGTTACCTGGTTTAATGGAGGAAAGTGAACATGGATGGCGGCTTATATAATGAAGGCCGCTTGTGTATTTATTTATTTTATTATATTTGTATGCTGCTCTCCTCGGTAGCAACCAACTCGCAGAGTCCACAAATATCAATTTTTTTATTACTTGTAAACCGCCCTGAGTCACTTCAGTGAGAAGGGTGGTGGAGAAATATGAACAAATAAATAAAGTTTAAAAATAAATAAATACAATAGTGTATAGTATAACAAAACAGTAAAGTACAGTAAATACCATATAGTAGGTCGGTACACATTACACATAAATACAATATTACAGCACAATCAAAATACAATCAAAATTTAGTTATAATTTTAATTTGCGGGGGTTGGGAGGGTATTTTTAGCTATTTTAATGGTTTTTAAAGTATTAAGATTCTTGTAATTTTATGCTTGTGTGATGTTTTATGTTTTTGAGGCGCCCAGAGTTGTTTTGGCGAGTGGGCAGCAGTATAAATTCAGATAAATAAATAAATTTCTCTCTTTCCATGCAGAAGAGAAGTTCAGGAATTGAGATACAGTAATACCTCGGATAACGTTTACCTCGGATAACGCTAAAATCGCATAACGTTAAATAATCTGGGGAGGAGAATTGGATCGAATAACGTTATGGTCCTATGGGATGTATCGGATAACAACCGCTAAAGCCTGAGCAGTTACAATGTATCTCTATGGAGCTTTAACGTTATCCGATACATCGCATAGGATTTTAACATGCATCGGATAACACTAAAAATCAGATAACACCAAGACTTGTGGAACCAAGTCTTAGCGTTATCCGAGGTATTACTGTACTTAAAAGACCAGTGAGGCTGAGCCTCTTAGTAACTGTTACTAACACTTTCTTTGCCTTCCAGGCAGTCATAGATGCCAACATTTTCCCTGTCCTGATCGAGATCTTGCAAAAAGCTGAATTCCGCACGAGGAAAGAAGCTGCGTGGGCAATCACGAATGCTACATCAGGAGGCACTCCAGAACAGATTAAGTAGGTTAAGAACTTCACTGGTAGAGAAAGCCTTAACCTGGGCGTTTTCTTACTGCCAGCAGTTCCATGAGAACTAAAATCAGAACCAAAGGACATAACGTGAATGTGTTATGCTTTCCTCTGATCTTCCTTGTGTTCTCTGGCTAAATAACTGCTCTAACCTGCTTTTATTTGCTCTTCAGATGAAAATAATGGATTTTCAAGAATAGTGAAAATAAAAAGGAACCAATGAAAATGAGGAAAGGGTGTTAATCTTGAGAGAATGCTGGTTGATAAGGCAGTGTTATAGATATGAAGTAATAATTGGTAAGATAGGCTTATGGCAGTGATAGTTACACAGTGATGATTAAGCAGGTTGATTCTTCACCTGGAGAAAACACAGTGGGCAAGTGAACTCCGAGCTGTGGTTCAACAGCCAGATGCCTAATTCACCAAGCCATCTAGCCAGTTTTTCATACATGCTTCAGTAATTGTGCTTCAGTACTTTAGCTGAGAAACTTCAATGGCTTAGTGGTTAAGACATTGCACTTGACGACTGGAAGATCGCCAGGGCAGCAGTTCAAGACCCGAGTGAGCTCCCATCTCTGCCCCAGCTCCTGCCAGCCTAGCAGTTTGAAAGCAGGAAATTGCAAGTAGATAAATATTTACCACTTCATTGGGAAGATAAACTGTTTTTCATGTTCTCCACTGTCTAGTCATGCCTGCCACATGTCCATGGAAACATCTGCAGACAAAACAGTCCCGGATGTTTGGTTATGAGCACCACACCCTAGAGTCAACTATGACTGGCTTTTGGGCAAGGGTGACCTTTATCTTACCTTGGCTGAGCCTTACTAGATTGAATAGCAATAGCAATTACACTTATATACCACCCCATAGTGCTTAGTGCACTCTCTAGGTTGTTCACAAGGTAATTAGCATAAGATGACCTATTTCTAATTTTTGTATTATCAGAATAAAATGGCTTGTTCTTTTAAAATACTGAGGGCTTGCTCTCTGACAATTGTCGAAGATTAAAGATTCAAATTTTTTAGCAAACAATACAAAAGGCTTTTCTAAGTTCACATTAGGGTAAGATTTTTCATTCAACTTGATTCATTCCCATTAAATTATATGGGAATGCAAGCTGCTTAGGTATACTCTAATAAAGTCAGGCAATCTGCATTTAATTTGTCAACATACTGAACTTTTCAACAATGTATTTACCAAGTGTTCTTCCATACACACAACAAGAAGATCTTTGAAGATATTTCTCATCTCCAGACTTATTCCATCACTCAGCTCATTTGCATCTCAGTGGGAAAGGGCATCTTTTCCTAACAAGCTTGGATCTCTGAGCTTGCTTGTGAGAATTGAATTCTGAACACTCAGAATTTAACTTTCATTCCAGCCGGTAATGTCTGCCCTGGTTGGGTTCCAAAGGTTAAACGTTCTGAACTCAGGGCTTTCTTTTTGCAGGTACCTGGTAAACCTAGGTTGCATCAAGCCTCTGTGTGATCTACTGACCGTCATGGACTCCAAAATTGTCCAAGTGGCCCTGAATGGCCTGGAGAACATCTTGAGGCTGGGTGAGCAGGAGGCAAAACAGACGGGCACTGGCCTCAACCCTTACTGCAGCCTCATTGAGGAAGCCTATGGTGAGTTAAGAGAAGCTCTTCTTTCCCTGAGGGGATTTAGAAAGGGCTGTTCATTCTCATTTGGAGAAGGGAGTACAGGGAATTCTTAATCAATTTTTCAGGTGGCAGAAAACTGGGTGGAAGAGCTAATGCCTATGAAGACAGGTGTAGAATTCAGAAAGATCTTGATAGGCTTGAACACTGGGCTGAGACCATCAGAATGAGATTTAACTGGGAGAAGTAGACGTGCAAAGTTTTACACCTAGGGAAAAAAACTTAGATGTATACTACAAGTGAGAAGGATCTTGAATTTGTTGTAGATCACAGGCTCAATATGAGTCAACAGTGCAACGTGGCTACAAAAAAGGCCAATGGTGTTTTTGGCATCCTTGACAGAAGTACTAATAATTTCCCTCTATTCAGCACTAGTTAGACCCCATCTAGAGTCCTGTGTCCAATTCTGGGCATTGCACTTTAAGAAAAATGCATATAAATTAGAGCAGGTACAGAGAAGGGCAAGAAGGATGATCAGAGGACTGGAAACCAAAACCTAGGAGGAAAGACTGAAGGAACTGGACATGTTTAGCCTTGAGAAAAGGAGAATGAGAGGGGATATGATGATAGCACTCTTCAAATACCTGAAAGATAATCATAAAGAGGAAGGGAAGGATCTGTTCTCCATCATCCCAGAGTGCAGGATGTGTAATAATGGGCTGAAACTACAGGAAGTCAGATAATAGGCTGAGTATTAGGAAAAATTCCTTAACTTTTAGAACCGCATGACAGTGGAACCTACTGCCTTGAGAGGTGGTTAGTGCTCCAACACTGGAAACATCCTTTCCTCCATTTATTGCTTCTTTTGTCTCTGTTTCCCTCAAACCATTTCTGTGAACTGTACAGAGCTACCTTGAACCCGGGGGTGGTACCTTCTAGTAATCAATGGGTCATAAATGTTGATCGTTCACCCTCGTATTTGCCTCGATTTCCTGTGAGATGAATTTTTAGTACAAGACTTGAGGTGTTTTCGAGCAGCAGCGGCCAACCTTGGCACTCCAGGTATTCTTGGACTTGAATTCCCAGAATCCATGATCAGCAGGTGTCCTGACTTAGGCTTTTGGGAATTGAAGTCCAAGAACACCTGGAGAGCCAAGTTTGCAGACCCCTGGGCTGGACTGACTTCTCTTTCTGAACGCCTAATGCCTCCTGTGCTTATTTAATTTTTGTAGTACTTTTAATTGGGTTTTTATGGGTATGGTTTTAATGTTTTTTGTAGTGTTGTATTGTTTTTAATGCTGTGAGCCGCCCTGAATCATTTTGATTTGGGCGGCTATACAAATTGGAAATTAAATTATGTCATCATGTTTTTTTTACTTCTGCAGGGTTGGATAAGATTGAGTTTCTCCAGAGCCATGAAAACCAAGAGATTTACCAGAAGGCCTTTGACTTGATTGAGCACTACTTTGGCATCGAGGATGATGACTCCACCCTGGCTCCCCAGGTCGATGAGAACCAGCAGCAGTTCATCTTCCAGCAACCAGAGGCCCCCATGGAAGGCTTCCAGCTATAATGCAAGCGCCGAGTGTGAGGGGAAGAGTCTCGAAACTTTGCTGGAAAGTTACCCGCAGAGAGCCTCCATCCAATCCATCCACCTGGCCCTCTCCTCTCTCTCCTCTGCCCAGTGGAAGGTTACAGCGCCTGCCCAGCCCACCTGTCACAAAACAGCCACCGCCTTGACTGACATGTGACCGTGATGCTTTGCTCTCATGGAGAAGGAGAAACTCTTACACACAACACATATAGATATATAGATATATATATTTCTTTTGCTGCTGCACAGGTGTGTCAAAAAGCAGGCGCTGAAGTGGATGAAAAGGGGCTCTAAATCAATTACACCTTCTAGTGTGTGGTTTTCCTCCTTTAGTTTTTTTTTTTTTGTGGTGATGTTTTTCCTCAAAACGTGACTTTTTCACTAAGGTACTTGAGACAACCAACCCCACCCACCATCTCCAGTGGAAGAAAGCAAAATAACACAAGTCATAAACAAGGAATCTAATCCTGGATGTTTAGGTTCAACTATTTAAACTAAAAATTTTTTTTTTTGCACATCTTTATTTTTATTATAGACTCTTCCTAATCTGCCAAAAGCACCACTTTGGCCCCTATTGATACTTGTTCTGGATATTTTTGGTTCTATTTTCTTTATTTGGGAAACCCTCTTGCCAAACAGCACCTTTCAAGGGACTGCTGCTGCTGCTGCTGCTCACCCCTTCCTCCTCTTAGTAAGAATATTTCAGTACTAGAAATTCAGGAAAAGTTGGACTTTGCTTTTCCTCCGCATTGGGAAGACTAGCCTAGTCTTGCCTTTATGGGGGGCAGGGGGGTTGGTATTCATTTTGAAATACTTAACAGTTCAACCAGGGGCAGCATTTCTTATCATCTCCAGTCCTAAGGGGAAGGCAAAAGACACAAGGACTCAAAAGCACAGCTACCATTTAAGATGGGCTTCACTTATAACATTTGCTACTGACTGAAGTGTTGAATTGAGGGAGGGCTATCTTGCATCTTTACTTGAAGAAAAATTGCAAAACATATTGAAGCCTTTTTGATTTGTGTCATTTCATGATGATAAGTTTTTTCATTTCCTTGTTTAGCATTGGTTGGAGAGAGCTGACATGATTTAGGGGAGGGGGTGGCGTGGAAGCTGCTGATGGCACATAATCGGCTCTCAGTTCAAAATAGTCAAGTGGCCTGTGACTCTCAGAATTAATTACCTCCTTGCTCACCACTGTATTGTGTACATTTTACTTCAAAATGAAGAAGTCAAAGCTCTGTATTTTTTATATATTATATATACACTAGATATTTGTCTGATTCGGTCTCAGAAGTTTGGGCGGTGGGTGGAAACTTGATTATTCTCTCTAAGGTCTATGAGTAAGATATTGTGTGGCAGGCCTACTTGGGAACATAGTCATAAAGAAGAAGAGTTAATTTCTTTTGTGTTCCTCTTCTTTGTCTACACCCGTGATGGCAAATCTTGATAATCCAGGTGTTCTTGGATTTTAGTTCTCAGAAGCCCAAGTCTCTGTGCGTACGTGCAGTAAACCCATCCATGTGGATTCACAGAGACTTGGGCTTCTGGGAATTGAAGCCCAAGAACATCTGGAGTGCCAAGATTCACCATCACAGGTCTACACTGTATCAGACACCAGATTTATTGAACTCTTTTGCCAAGTAGCAGTTACTTGGCTAAAGCTGGGTATTGACTGCAACAGAAAATGAGAAAAAATAGGCTTATTCCTGGGATGGGGGGAAGTGTCCCTTTAGTTGTCTTAATTTAAAAAGAACAACCTTACAATATGCATACCTCCTTCTTGTTCTTGTCCAACATTTGAATTCAGGGTCCCCAAAGCCTTCAAGAATGGACATTCAAACAGGTGTGAAGCTGGATGGTGAAGCCTTGAGCTGTATTTTGTAATAGAGATTTGCTTTTCATTGTTTAAAAGACAAAAAACAAATGCCAAGTAAATTTAATAAACTACATCTCTGCATTCAGTGACTGCAATCCAGATGTGAGTCGAGTAAATACTTTTTTCTCTTTAATAATGCTAACAGTATATTGCACTATGACTATAAAAAGACACACATGCCTGATTTGCATCTTGGGGTTATCATGAGTGGATTATCTTAGTACTGCTGATGGGAGAATGTGCCCAATAGACTTAACAAAGGCCATACACTTTTCCTGCCAAAACTGGAATTTGAAACAGTTTGGCACAGTTGTGGTTGTGTTGGCTCTCAGATTCAGAGTGGTGGGCCTTTTTTCTGGGCCAGTGGGCATCCAGGGGCTACATCACCCCTTTGAAATGAAACTGGAGAAGAACAGAAGTTTATTTCAAAAAAGAAACCCCAACTACCTTTTTGCTGAACTAGTTGTGTGGCAGGTACTTTATTTAGTGACCTGTCCTCCAAAAGAACAGTTCTCTCTTATTGGGGGAAAATGCAAAAAAAGAGGGATATGTTTTTCCTTTGAACAGCACAGGTGACTGCAAAGATGCACTTTGGGGAGATTGTCTGATCTTGACGACTGGAAGGTCAGCAGTTAAAGACCCAAGTGTTACATGACGGAGTGAGTGCCTGTTGTCCCAACTACTGCCAATTTAACAATTAGAAAGCAAGAAATTGCAAGTTGATAAATAGATCTTTCTTGCTTTTGAACTGCTAGTTTGGCAGGAGCAGGGACAGACGACGGAAGCTCACTCCGTGCAGCACTCTGGTTTCGACCTGCTAACCTGACCACCTTCCAGTTACCAAGATCAAGTGGCTTAACCATTAAAGCCACCTTGATTTGAAGCTAGGTCTCCACAAACACTAGTCTTGCTCTTTATCTAGATAACTAATCCCAAAAGGAGCTGCCTTCCCCACCCCAGGTTTAAGGAGCAGCGCAAGAAAGTTTCCAAAAGGAGGCCCATGTCTCCACTAGTGGTCCAATTCTGCCTCTCCAGATGCCTGCGGGCGGCTGCTGCCAGAGGAATCCCTCCTTGCCCCTGAGGCTTCAGGGAACTAGTCCAACCCAGAAGGGCCTGAGCAACGCTGAATCGGGCTCTTCTGGATGTTCCCTGGAATGTACCGGAGAGGGTGACGGGAGTTGTAGTTCTTTCCTTGTTGGACACTTTCTGCGGCGCGCTGCATGCTGGGAGCGGCAGCCCAGCCAAAGCTCCCGCCTCACAGCCCGCCTTTCCCGGCATGCCCTTCTTCCGCCTCTCTGCTGATTGGCCAGCGCGGCGAACCGCGCATGCGCAGTCCGGAAACAGTCCAGAGCCGCTTCCTCTCAACGCTGTCCAGTTGTTTTTTGAGACGGGGGAACCGCTGCCCGCCTCAGCCACGGCACGGAGCGGAGAAGCCAAGCCGGGTGGCGAAAGCGGGAGAGGCGCGCGGGGCCCTGCTTTCCTCCGGCGGCCGTCCGGTCAGTCCACCGCTCGGGCGTGACGACAGAACAGCGGCGGTGACGTCACCCGCGCGACCTTGGCGTCGTTCGGTGGCGAGGGGGGGGTGTTCTGGGGAGGACCGAGGTGGGAACTGGGCCCGGGCGGGGAGCAATAGCTGAGGAGGGTCGCCTTATAATAAATGGCCTCTTCCTCAGCCATGGAGTCCCGGGGGATTCTGGGAGTTGGAAGCCCCCTCCTCAAAATAAGTAACTTCCCCAAGCGGTTGAGAGAAGGCGGGTGGGAATAGGGCACCGCCCTAAAAAGGAACCACGTCAAAGGGAGTTAAAAAGAGCCCCAGAATCAGGGAGGGCGTCCGCAGGGGGTGCCCAGGGGGTGCATTTTGGTGGCTGAGGTGATTTCATTTATTTTATTCATTACATTTATACCCCACCATTCTGGGAGAGAGAGGACCCCCGTGGCTTAGTGGCACAGGGTTCCCCCACCTTTGGGTTTTGGACTTCAATTCCCAGAAGCCTTACGCCAGTTCCCCAAAGCACTGATCAGCCAATGGACTGGCTGAGGCTTCTGGGAATTGAAGTCCAAACCCCAAAGGATGGGGGAACTTGGGTTAAGACATTGAGCTTGGTGGTTTTCAGGAGCTGGGTCAGAGGTGGGAGCTCACTCCATTGTGCAGTACTCGGGTCTCGACCTGCTGACCTTCCAGTCATCAAGTTCAGTGTCTTAACCACTAAGCCACCACAGCCCCTTGCCACAGGAGTAACTATGGGCCAGGGATGGCGAACCTTGGCACTCCAGCTGTTCTGGAACGTCAATTACCAGAAGCCCTGACCAGTAGGAGTGCTAACTTGGGCTTCTGGGAATTGAAGTCCAAAAACAGCTGGAGTGTCAAGGTTAGCCACCAGGGCTATAGGCAGTAGGCAATAGACCAGGGGTGCCCAAATCTTTCGGGCAGTGGGCCAGTCACTTGGTTCAGGGAGCCTGTCACTAAGGCCCGGGGGCAGGATGCGGCCCCTGATGCCAATTCATCCGGCCCATGAAGACCTTGTCGCTCCTGGAAGCGGGAGTAAAACATGGCCATATGGGTGCATTTTACTGCTGCTTCCAGGAGTGATGAGGGCTTCATGGGCCAGATGAATTGGCATTGGGGGCTGCATCTGGCCCCTGGGCCTTAATTTGGGCACCCCTGCAATAGACAGTCTCCGGGGCTGTAGAAGTTCTTTCTCTTCTCTGCGTACAGTTTCCTTAAAAGACAGCACATGATATACAAAGCAACATCTGTCCTTAAACAGCAAAGCAATGACTTGAGTTTTTATTTTGCTTAGAATCTGTTGAAAGTGACTCTGGAGGGTGAAGTACAATGAAGAACCAAGACGGAGAAGGCAAAGTTGCCCTTCCGCCTACCAGCCCTTCCAAGACAAGCAGCAGTCTAGGCCTTGAGGATGGTGACTTAACCGAGGCTTCTCTAGCAACAACAGGGAACAGTGAATGCCTGCCCCTTCCTGATACATGCAGTTCAAAGCTTTTGGTTGATGGAAATGTTGAGGCTGCCATTATCAAGGAAAAGAGCAAGAAAGGAGATGGTGTGTTATCACAGGCTGTGTTTGCCCAGAGGCTTGCTATGCATAATTTGTACTTAGCATTTTTATATCCACCAGAGGCAAAGAAAAACCTCTCAAAGCCTCTTGTCTGTTGCCTGAAACCATATAATCAGTACAGACTGTTGCTTATCTCACATTTTGTTGTTGCTTACAGGTTGTCTCTCTGTAAATAGAACTTTTTCTTTTCTTTTTTGTATTGCTTTCAGTATGATGTTTTCTGTGTTAACATCTCCAAGATGTGTTCTCTGTTGTTGGGCTTTTTAAATTGGGTGTGTGTGTCATCAGTTTTATTTTTATTTATTTATGTATTCCATTTATACCCTACCCATCTGGGATGTTTTCCCACTCTGGACAACTTACAACATAATAACAACAATAATAAAAATCTTCAAAATAATGAAAAAGATTATGTGGACCAATTTAGCAAATTAAAAACATCAAGAAATCAAAACAACACCCACACATAAAAAAAAGATGAAAACCAAACAAATTATTGGTGATGGGAACAAATAAAATAAAACACTTTTTGTTGCTGTTTAAAATGTTTTTAGTGCATTTATTATTAACGTCTAATTTTCTATTGTAAATATCTTTTTTAAATATCTTGTCAGCCGCCCAGAGTTGGAAAATATCATGGATGGATGGGCCGAATATAAATGTAATAAATAAAATAAATAATAAAATACTTTTTTTTCCTTTCTGATTCTGCCAACTACAGCATCCACCATGGAGGAAGCCACACCCCAGTCCCGTCAGCCTGCCACGTGTGATGTCTCAGAAGAGCTGAGCAGGCAGTTGGAGGACATTCTGAACACATACTGCACGGATAGCAACCAGGAAGGCTCAGCGGATGACAATGGGCAGAGTGAGCCTGTAGAGCTGGATGAGGGAGAGAAGTGCCGGAGTGAATCCCCAAGGAATGGCGAGCCAGAACAAAGTTGTCCAGAAATCAATGGGGAAAAAGAGGGCTCCAGGGGGCCAAGCGATGAGGGCAGCGAACGTGATCATAAACGAGCTCAGGAAAAGCGGAAGGCCAAAGGACTTGGTAAGGGTTTCCTTTTTTGACAGTCTTTGTTTAAGAACAAAATCCCACCTAGCATTGCTGTATTTTTCCTCTGCTCTTTTATGATGCAGTTCTGACTGTTTGTTCAAACTTACGCCAAATAAAATCCCTCAGTTGTTAGGAGTCAGCATTAACTTACTGCTCTACATTAGGTCCATTTTGACTCCATGTAAAGTACCCAGAAAAGGTACACTGTGGTGGCTTAGTGGTTAAGATGCTGAACTTGAGGACTGGAAGGTCGGCAGGCCATCAGTTCGAGACCCAAGTACTGCACGACAGAGTGAGCGCCCATTGTCTGTCCCGGCTCCTGCCAACCTAGCAGTTCAAAATTGCAAGAAATTTGCAAGGAGATCAATAGGGACCACTTTGGTGGGAAAAGATCTTGGGAACATGAAAACATCCTCATTTGGGCATCACCTACAGCAAAAATCCTTTCAACCCAGAAAGCACCTTTGTGTGCTTCTGACACGATTAAAGAAAAAATCCTGTAATAGTCATAAAGACACAAGAAACAAAGCCTGGTGGCATTAAAAAAAATCTGAAAACCATAATAGTATTCAAATTAAAATACTATCAGCAGCATTCCATGCTAAATTAAGTTGCCCATTCATGTTTTCCAAAGGAGCAAGAGCCAGGCAAAACCCTGCAGGATTTGTAGCTTTCCAGGTTCCCTCATTTCCTTTGTCTCGGCTTTGCCCACCACTTCCCTCTGGTGTGACCTGATTGCGTTCCTGTTTTCTCCCTTCTGTTTCAGGCAAGGAGATAACACTATTGATGCAGACCCTCAACACTCTCAGCACGTCGGAGGAGAAGTTAGCGGCCCTGTGCAAGAAGTACGCAGAGCTGGTTAGTTCCTGGCAGGGCAAGAGGGATGTTTCAGGGAGTGGGAGTGGAGGAAGAGATGGAGAGGAAGCCAGTTCGGTGCTCATCTTGAGAAGAAAACCTGATATCCAGAAGGTGGTAGAGCATGTGTTTGCCTTGATGGTTTGCAGTGAGTCACAACTATTATAAAGCTGGGAAGATAAAGTGAGCTGTGACTAGCATGCAAGTCATTCAGTGCTTGCCCAGACAGCAAAGTTTTATGTCTTTTTAAGAGCCTTCACACGTTCTTCTTTGTTGTCTCTGAATCCACTCCAATGGATTCACCAGTATTAAAGGGTACATTCTACCAGGGATGCTACAATATAATCCTTTTTCTTTCCTCCCCATAACCTTTTCCCTCAGTGCCCCTTTGCTTTCCTGTTGGAAATAAAATCCACGGGTTTTTACAGCCCCTTCTGTTCTTCTGGGGATCTGGTTGCTCCTTACGCATCTTCTGTTATGCTTCTCTGTCTTCTGCCAGCTGGAAGAGCACAGAAATTCTCAGAAGCAGATGAAGATCCTGCAGAAGAAGCAGACCCAGCTGGTGCAAGAGAAGGACCACCTCCAGAGTGAGCACAGCAAGGCCATCCTGGCCCGAAGCAAGTTGGAGAGCTTATGCCGGGAGCTACAGAGGCACAACCGCACCCTCAAGGCAAGTGAGGTCAAAGTGGGCCAGGCTTGGAATTGTCCCTTGCCCAAGTCAAATTACACAGGGTGGGAAACTGTCATGCAGAGCCTGTCAAAGCCACCAGTGGCCTTTGCGATACAGATCTGACAGACGGATGTTCTCTCTTGAATGCTTGCAGTGTTGGAGCGCTCATTGCCTCTCAAGGTCATGGGACCCATCGTTGTACTACTCTAACCTTTAATACGTTTCTCATGATATTCAGCCTAATACATTTCTCCTAGTATTCGGCCTATATCTGGCTTCCTGTAGTTTTAGCCCGTTATTACATGTTGTGTACTTTGAGATGATGGAGAACAGATCCTTCCGTTCCACTTTATGATTATCTTTCAGGCCGTGGTCCGGTCACGTGGTTCAGTGGGCCAGTCACGTGGTTGCTCACACCAGAAGCGGAATTAAAATCCACCTTGCAATCTGTTTTGTAACAGGATGATTTAGATTTTTAGGCTGCCATTTTCTCTGCTTAAACCAGGGGTGCCCAAACTATGGCCCAGGGGCCGGATCCAGTCTGTGGGCCATAGTTTGGGCATCCCTGTCCTAGGGCTTGGTTTCTAGTCCTCTGATCATCCTTGTTGCTGGTCTCTGTACCTGCTCTAATATGTTTGGATCATTCTTAATGAATTGCTGTAGTTGGACGCTGGCTCCTTGGCAAGTGTTGCTCAGTACTGGCCTTACCAACAGGCTGTGCTTCTTCAAGAGACCCTCTGTGGTTCAGCCTTTCACTATCTTGCCACTGGAGGTTCCAGGGACTGGTTGGAAGACCTTCACCATTCAGTAGCGATTGTTGCATTGGACCTTGATGTCAAAACGTTCTTCCTGTCTTGTCTCCCCAGGAGGAAGGGGTCCAGCGGGCCCGAGAGGAGGAGGAGAAGCGGAAGGAGGTGACGTCCCACTTCCAGGTCACGCTCAACGACATCCAGTCGCAGATGGAGCAGCACAACGAGCGCAACTCCAAGCTACGGCAGGAGAACATGGAGTTGGCGGAAAGGCTGAAGAAACTCATAGAGCAATACGAACTGCGGGAAGAGGTTGGCAAATCCACCCAGGCTAGAGAGAGCTAGGATTGGAAACCACTGTGTAGCAGCAGGGGGAGGAGGGGAGATGGCCTTGATTATATTGCACATGCAAGGATCACATCACAGTTAGAGGATGGCTCTGTAGAAGACCAGAATTGGTATGACGTTCTTTGGACTGTCAGAGCCAAAAATGACTACCATTTGAAACCAGGAAGAAGATGTCATACACCAGTGATCGCGAAGCTTTTAGAGACTGAGTGCCCAAACAGGGAAGCAGGGTGAACTCTGTGCTGGGGGAGGGAGGAAGCACTCCCATTGGGCTGCTGGGCAGAGGGGCAGGGATAACTCTGGGCTGGGGAGAGAGGAAGGTCTCCCATTGGGCTACTGGCAGAGGGTGTGTGTTTTACTTCCGATTCTGGGAGCGACAAGGGCGGTGTGGTATGGATGAATTGGCGTTGGGGACTGGATCTGGCCCAATGGCTGATGTTTGGGCACCCCCGTCTTAGAGGTTGCTATCCCCCCCCCGCAATGTTTTCTGACCTCTTGTTTGTCTCTCCTTTTTTGCTACCAGCACATTGACAAAGTCTTTAAACACAAGGACTTGCAGCAGCAATTGGTTGATGCCAAACTCCAGCAGGCGCAGGAGATGTTGAAGGAGGAAGAGCAGCAGCACCAGCGAGAGAAGGATTTTGTGAGTCTTGGCTGAATGCATGCCTCGGGTGGGAAGAAGTCCACAGCACAAGGCATGGCGGAAGGCACTCGAAACCTCTGCAGAAATCTTGGGTCACTTTCTCCAGAGAGTTGGCAGGTTTTATTCTGGGAATCATTCATTCATTTATATATTTACATTTCTATACCACCCATTTGTGTGGTATCCCAATCTGGGCAGTGTACAAGCAAATATGAAATAACACACCACAAATCAAAACAAATCATCAGCAAAGAGAGGCCCTTGGGATGCTTGGCACTTTGGTACCCCTGTTTCCATTTGGGGCTGTTTGTCTCTTTGCCACCTCTCCAGCTGGCTGAGGCTGATGGGAGTTGTAGTCCAAGGCTCAAGGCCGCTGTGTTTCAGTAGGTCATCTTAAAAGGGGGGGGGCAACATCTCATCTTTCTAGGTCAGGATCCTCAATCTTTTACAGCCAGGGGCCAGGTCACACTCCTTCAGACAGCTTCAGGGGTTGGACAGCACTTCCTCCACCACATGGCACGCCCTAGTGTTGTGGAGGTGGCATTTTAAATGGTGCCACAGGAGGCATCCAGCCCATGTGCCGCAGGTTGAGAATCCCTGTTCTAGGTGGAGAAGGTGAGAGAAATTGGACCTGCCCTAAACACTCATTTTGCAGATGTTTTTTACAGGAAGACCTCAGGAGTTGGAATACTAGTCAATTTAAAGAGCAGTCATTTTAAAAAATAAGGATTCTGGCAATTCCACATTTTTGTTACACAGTAGAAAACAGAACTCTCTTTTCATGCACGTTGCAGGTTTAACTAGAATTAAATTAAATTGTGGCAGCAATTAGCAAAGTTCTGGAAGCGATGATGTTTCCTTTCCTAGCCAGCATCCTTCGTTCCCTGATCCGCACAAGTGATCAGTTATTTTCCCTAATTGTCTTCTTTTTCCTTGTGTGACTTTTCCTTTGCAGCTGCTGAAAGAAGCCGTGGAATCCCAAAGAATGTGTGAGTTGATGAAGCAACAGGAGACACACCTCAAGCAGCAGGTAAGGTCCTTTTCTGACTTTTTTCCTTCCAAGATGTCACTCATTTCTCCCTTTCTACGTTAAAAGGTCACGGTCTCCCTTGCTCGAAAGCTAGTCATATCCGACTCTATGGTTCAGTGCTCCTCTCTGTTTACAGCCAAAGAGCCGGTAATGTCTGTGCCTGCAGATGTTTCCATGGTCATGTGGCAGGCTTGATTAGACTCTGGAGCACATGGAACATTGTTACCTTTCTCACCGATCTGGTACCTATTTATTTACTTGCAAATTTCTTGCTTTCAAACTGCGAGGTTGGCAGGAGCTAGGACAGAGATAGAAGCTCATTCTGTCATGCAGCACTCAGGTCTCAAAGTGCTGACCTCCCAATCCTCAAGCTCAACGCCTTAACCACTAAGCCACTGCAGTCTCTTCCTAGGTTCGTGGATAAAATAAGTGGATTTCCCCACTTTGTAGGGAGATGACAAACTTTCTGACAGCCTGACAGAAACGGATTGTTTTCTATGGACAGAGACGCATTCGTGGTTTGGCAGAGAGCATTCTTTCCTCAAAGTTTCCTCTTCCTCCCCCTCCAGTTGGCCCTCTATACAGAGAAGTTTGAAGAGTTCCAGAACACGCTTTCCAAAAGCAGTGAGGTGTTCACCACCTTCAAGCAAGAAATGGAGAAGGTATGTTCTGCTGAAGCTGTTTTAACTGGGCTTATCTTTGGGGCAAGGCTTGCTTTTCATTTAGGTTTTATTTTCGGGGAAGCAGTGTAGCCATCACTGTGAATAATAATGCTTAAAGCCTTCCTCACTGTAAGGAGCACAGGGTAATGCCCTCTGCAGAGTACCTCAATCAAAATAGCTGGCTCCCGTTCCCCCACCTGCATTCACCCTTTCCTTTTCTGTTTCTGGCCTGCAATTCCTTAGATGACAAAGAAGATCAAGAAGCTAGAAAAAGAGACCACGATGTACCGGTCCCGCTGGGAGAGCAGCAACAAAGCCCTCTTAGAAATGGCAGAGGAGGTAAGGCAGTCCTTTCCCCGTCCTCTCGAAGCTGCCAAAGGTCTCAGGGAAGGGAAACAGAGCCAGGCTGGGGTGCCAACACTTTGGAATAGCCTCTGTGCCCTAGGCTTTTAGGGCAGTGGTGTCCAAACAATGGCCCATGGGACGGACCTAGTTTAAGCAGATAAAATGGCAGCCTAAAAATCGATCTCAGCCTGTTGCAAAACATATCTGTTGCAAAACAGATTGCAAGACATGTTTTACTTCTGCTTCTGGTGGGAGGAACCACGTGACTGGCCCGCAGCCTGAAAAGTTTGGGCACCCCTGTTTTAGGGCAAAGGGCAGAAGCTTCTTTAGTTTCTCCAGAGAATTTTTTGAGTTTAGACCCTGTAGCTGCGCTCAAGACAGCAGCTTAGGGTGGGCAGGGTAGAGGTGAGTGTCAGTTTCTCTGTGAGCCCATACTGGCCTTTAAGCCTCTAGTTGTCTAAAAGTGGCATAACGTGCAGTCATTTCCCTGCTCATAACAAGACAGGCTGTCTGGCATGAGGTGAGGGGTTTTGTTGACATTTTCTCAAGTGATTTCCTCTTTGCGATCTTCCCTTGGCTTCCCTTCCAAGCTTCACTTGAAACTCATTTTAGTCTATTACTAGAAATAATCTATAACTAGAAACAGAGCCTTCTTGGTGGTGGCACCAACGCCGTGGAACACACTGCCGGTGGAGTTGCGCCAGAACCCACACCTTCCCAAAAAAAAAAAAATTAAAACTTTTATATTCAAGGAAGCCTTTTAGAACATTATCCCCTTAGCAATAAATTAACCAGTCAGTTGTTCCTCTGTGCCCGTGGACGCCAGTTACTTTATTTTAGGATGTATTTATTTGGTTGGTTTATTTTAAATTTGTTGCGTAAACAAAGTCAGCCGTGTGATCCGTGATATGCAGAAGTAGAAGGTGATACCTTTTCTGGATCACTAAATTAAAAAACCATTGCGAGCTTTCGTGATTCATGATTACTTCTTCAGGCATGCATTCAAATGTTTGTGGCATCAACCTGGCAGACCATCATGCCACAAACAATTGAATGCATGCCTGAGGAACTGATCATGAATCACGAAAGCTTGCAATGGTGTTTTTTTTTTTAATTTAGTGATCCAGAAAAGGTATCAACTTCTATTTCTGCATATGTTTTAACTTGTTGTGTGTTTTATTATGTTATTTTTTTATCTGTATGTGAAATTTCCCAAATGGGCAGTATGAAAATGCTATAAACAAATGAATACAGTAATACCTCGGATAACGTTTACCTCGGATAACGCTAAAATCGCATAACGTTAAGTAATCTGGGGAGGAGAATTGGATCGAATAACGTTAAGATTCTATGGGATGTATCAGATAGCAATCGCTAAAGCCTGTGCAGTTACAATGTATCTCTATGGAGCTTTAACGTTATCCGATACATCCCATAGGATTTTAACATGCATCGGATAACACTAAAAATCGGATAACACCAAGACTTGTGGAACCAAGTCTTAGCGTTATCCGAGATATTACTGTACATAAATTTCATTCATCTCCTGCAGAAAACCCTCCGGGACAAAGAGCTGGAAGGACTCCAGATGAAAATCCAGCGTCTGGAGAAGCTCTGCCGGGCCCTGCAGACGGAGCGCAACGACCTCAACAAGAAAGTTCAGGACCTCTGTGCCCTGCCACTCCTGGCGGCCGGCGCGGACCTCCCGGGAATGCCCCAAGACCCATCTCAGGGCTGCTCGGAGGAGGAACCCGCCCTGCAAGGCCCTGCCGCGGGAGAGTGCCTTGCTCTGGCCCAGGCCGCGGGCTTCACAGAAACCCCCATGAGGTTTGGGGAACTGAGTCGGGGAGCCTCGCTTCAAGACCAAACGGAAGGAGCTGCCGAATAAAGGTGGAAAGAAGGAGGGTGGGTGGGTAGCAAACATTCCCCTTTCTAGGCCCCAGGACTGGGTGGGGAGGCAAAATCTCGGCCCTTCCAGGGTGTTCAGGTTCCCCAGTTAAAGCTATTTTGAGCATAACCGACGGCTTTGGGTAGTTGCTGTTGTTTTGCCTTTTTTATAAACAAAACCTGTCTTATTATGACAGGATGTTGTGCGAGGCAACACCCACTTTTTATACACATATATAGATCTATCTATAAAAATCAACCCACTTCTTTGGGTGTGTGGCGTGAACATCTTAAGCGTGTGGCCGTTTCCTCCAAAAATCTTCCCAAGGTTTGTTTTTTTGGGGGGAAAGGTTGCTACTCTTGTGTTTTTCACACACACACCATTCCACATTCATGGTACCCATCTGGCTGCTCCAGTTCATTGCAGGAGCGATTGTGTTATTACAAAATTGGGGTCACAGGGCCTTTGAAGAAATGTTGCTTCACTGTCCTTTTAAATCCCCTCTTCAACACAATGTCATTCAGTAGTTTTAACACCCAGTGCAGGAGTTTGTTGCAGTATAGGTCAGTGATGGTGAACTGTGGCAATCCAGCTGTTCTTGAACTTCAATTCCCAGAAGCCCAAGTCCCTGTGACAAATGGGTTTACTGGCACGCCAGCTGTTCTTGGGCTTCAATTCCCAAAAGCCCAAGTCCCCGTGAATCCACACAAATGGGTTTACTGTACTTCTGGGAATTGAAACCCAAGAACGCCTGGAGTGCCAAGGTTTGCCATCACTGGTATAGTTTGTTATTTTTAGAGCGTAGGTTCTTTATTTCCCCCTTTCTCTCTTCCTAGAAAGGCAGGGAAATGAAATGGGCCAGTCTTTGTTTTGTGGAAGGACTAAGACGCAGTCGCCCTGTTTGGTTTGGGGGAAACGGGGCGCCCTCTCCCAAGACTTTGATACTTCCAGAACCTGTGTCGCAGTAGCCTTACGACTTCACCGTTTGCCTCTCGACTTTATATGCACACACGCACAAGTGTATGTATTAAAAGATTTAATCCAAAGGTTTTTACTTCCTCAAGTGTTTTGCACGTGACCAGTGGTGATGGGCGTCCATGCCTAGGTTTTGTCTGTGCCAAATGCCCAGTGGAGGTGCAGAATCCACCCTCCCATAGGTTAACAGACCCAGAGATTTAGGGGATAGGAAACCTGACCTCTCATTCCAGACAACCATGGAAAGCCCAGTGTGTAGGCTGGTGTTTCCTGACCTTTGCTTTTTGGACTTCAGTTCCCAGAAGCCTCAGTCAATTCCCCAAAGCATTGATCAGCCAGTGGACTGACTGAGGCTTCTGGGAATTGGAGTCTGACAACCAAAGGTTGGGAAACACTGCCGTACATAGGACCTCCTGGCCATGACTGGGCGTCCTTCCCTGAACCACGCTTTGCGTCTTCTCTGCAGAGCCCAGGAGGTGGGGAGGGGACTGTTGATTCCTCACTAATCCTTCTGCCTGTTTGGTCTCTTTGGCCTGGTTTTCATTTGCACTCTTAATTCGTGTTGTCTCCTATTGGCTTAAACTAATTGTGGACTTCCTTGGCTTTTTCTTTCTTACTAGCTGCCTCTCTTGCTTTTAAAGCAAATCCGCTTCCTGCATGCGTGCACAAACGCACACATACACACATCAGCTCTCTTTGCTTTGCTCGCTACCCCTCTTCAAGCAAGGAGGTTGCTTTAGAGCCAATGAGAAGAGCCAAGCTTATACACTAAATCAGTGGGGGTGAACCTTGGCACTCCAGCTGTTCTTGAACTTTAGTTTCCAGAAGCCTTGATCGGCAGGAGTGCTTCCTTGGGCTTCTGGGAACTGAAGTCCAAGAACACCTGGCCTGCCAAGGTTTGCCATCACCGCACTAAATCATTCTGAATGAAAGGAAGGTGGCATTTCGGAACCAAGATCGGTCATGCATTTTTATGCAATTCTGGATTCCACCTGCCCCTCTATATATCAGCCCAGCCAGTGTTAAACATTGATTAATATTTTTTTTGCAGTCTTTTGACCTCTAGATCAGGAAGTTGGTCTCCTCTTTCCTTGTGGGGTTCAGTTTTATTTCCTTGGATTCCCCCATGCCGAAGGGGCCCCTTGCTCCACATCAGTCTTACACCGGGGCAGCCTTCTTAGTTGGTGGGGCTGAGGAAATAAAAAACCAGATGAATGTACATGGAGACCACTGCTTTGCTCTGGGGTAATGGTGGTGATAATAATGATGGTTTAAGCTGAAGTGACCGCCTCTGTCCAGATTTTTCTCTCGGCTTCTGCTGATTTAAGAAAACCTGAATTTTTTTTTAATGCTGTGGTATAGACTAGACCTGTTGTATGTATCTTTGTATTCCAATAGAAATGAGTATAAACTTTCCAATGACGTGTCTGTGATCTTTTCTTCTTCTTCTCCTGGATGGTTTTGGTTTGGGAAGTTGGCAGTCAGCTTTGATGCAGCAGTACCTTTTCCCACATCTGACAAAAACACCACATTGGTCCTTTTCAAAGGAGGTTGGTGTTAGACCAGGAGTCCTCAACCTTTTTTATTCATGGGCCAGACGAAACCCTCTCAGACAGCTGAGCGGGCCGGACTGGTGGTTCCCCCTGCTACAAACACCACCATAAAGCGAAACAGCGGCTGTCGTAAATGTGTTTGTGATAGCTACGGGTGCATTTGTGGCTGTCTTAAATGTGTCCGCTGACGGTGGCAGTGATGGTGGCGGAGACACAGACCACATGAAATGGTGCTGTGGGCCGGGACTGGCCAGTGGGCTGTAGGTTGACAACTCCTGTGTTAGACTGTCTGGGGACCCCCTGTCCTTGTGCAATTGAGGCTGGGGGACATTTCCATTTGGTTAGGTCCACAATCAAAGAAGTAGAATTGATTTGCAGGTGGGAGGGAACATCTAAGGCAGGGTCCCTCAAACTTGGCTCTCCAGGCATTCTTGGACTTCAGTTCCCAGAAGCCCAAATCAGCATACCTAATGATCAGGGCTTCTGGGAACTAAAGTCCAAGAACATTTGGCTAGCCAAAGTTTGAGGATCTATGGTCTAGATCAGCCCCTACGCTCCATCAAGTTCTTCTTCGTGGTCTCTGTGAACCCACACAAATGGATAAGTGCAGTAAACCCATTTGTGCAGGTTCACAGGAACACGAAGAAGGAGTTACGGGTAAGCAACCTGTCATAGAGCAAGGTTCCTCAACCTTGGCTCTCCATGTGTTCTTGGACTTCAATTCCCAGAAGCCCAAGTCAGCACACCTGTTGACCAGGGCTTCTGGGAATTGAAGTCCAAGAACATCTGGGCCACCAAGGTTGAGAAACCCTGATCCAAGGATTTGTAATTTAGCAGAGAGAGAGAGAGAGAGCAAATGATCCTGAATAGAGAGATGAAATTTGCAGACTTTTCTTAGCCCTTTGTGCGGCCCACAGGCCAGAGTTCACTTTGGTCTTGTTAATTTGGACATTTTCCAATTAAGCCTATAAAGCATGGATCTGTTCTGTGTGCAGCTGACTTCGGAACTTGCTGTCCATGGCGTCTAATTCTGTTCCCTGCAACAAACCACATCCAAGCAGGGAAAGTTTCCGCTTTCGTAAATGGCCCATAGCAAATCACTAAATCATCCATTTCCAAGCCTGGGCTTTGGCTGTAAAGCCTTTCCTCCTTGGGTACCAAGCAAGGATATCAGAGAGAGAGAGAGAGAGAAAAGATTTAAAACGTGGCACCTGAAAGACGCACTGCTGTATTTTAATGTGAATTCACTACACTCCATCAGACTGAAGAGTGAGACTTCATGGCATCAATTTATACACATCAGATCAGGTACAGAGGTACAAAAGGATTGGTGAGCAAAACAGATAGGTACACAAATCGCGGCTTATTACACCTTGAATAGCAGAAGATGTATTGCGGTGGCTTTGTTTTAAGTTGCTGAACTTGATGACTGGAAGGCCAGGAGTTTAAGATCCAAGTGCTGCACAACAGAGTGAGCTCCCGTCCGCCCCAGCTCCTACCAACCTAGAAGTTTGAAAGCAAGAAGTTGTAAGTAGATAAATAGGTACCACTTTGACAGGAAAAGTAATAGCATTCTGTGTGCTCCAGCGTCTAGTCATGCCTGCCATGTGTCCACAAAAACGTCTGCAGATGCAGATAGCACTGGCTCGTTGGGTGTAAACGGAGATGAGCAAGCAAGGGGGACCTTTACCTAATAACAGAAGATACCTGGTTATGGTTCAGATTTTCCATCGACAGGAGTGGAAAAGCCTCTTGACAGCTGTATGCCCCTCCCTATGGGGGGAGGGGGAGGAAAGACCCCCGCCGATCTCCCCCCCCCCACCGAGGCGTAAAGAGCCGAGGCGTGGCGGAGGCGTGGCCCCGCCCTCCACCCTCGCCGACACCCCCGGCCGCCGGCCGAGCTCTGCAGAAGGAGGTCAGTGTCAATGCATCAGAACGCTGGAGTCCTTCTAGCCCCCCCCCCCGGGCACCCCCAAGGGCCCCCCACAGCGCGGATGGAACGTTGGCGGCACCGGCGTTCGGATTTGGAACGCGTGAACTCCGCCAAGGTTCCATCCCCCCTGCGGGCGGGGCGCCAACGTTCTAAGCGGCCCCTGGGGATTCTTCGCAGTGAGGCATTGGATAGGGAGGGGGCAGACTCGTTCCCGACGAGTCCGGGCCCCCCCCCAACACTGCAGTCTTTGCGAGACCAAGGAATCGGGGATGGGGGTTTTCCCCCTGCAACACCCCCCCCCGCGACCCTCCTCTGTCCTCTGATCTATTTTAGGGGTGCAAATACATAAAATGTCCAACTGATGGCCTTGAGCATTTTTCTGCGGGGTGGGGGGAGAGGGCAAGCAAGGGCGTAAATTTATCTCTGCAGCATCTGTTTCTGCTGGACAAGGGATTATCGTTTCCTTTCGGATCGTCAAGGCTTGTCTGTCATTGGGGTGGGTGGCAGCTCAAGACCATTCGGGAAAGAGAAAACAGATCCAGGATGATGATGATGGTTGTTTTATTATTATTATTATTATTATTATTATTATTATTATTATTATTATTATTATTATTATTATTATTATTATTATTATTATTATTGGGGCGGGGGTCACATTCATCAGCTTCAGGGGAGAGCAACACGTCATTTGCAGAATTTGGGAAGATTTGCAAGGGGTGTGTGTGTTCCGACTCCCAAAATCCCCTCTCGGCTATGGTGGATGGAGGGTTCTGGGAACTGTAGTCCTCCCCCCAAAAAAGAAGCAACCTTGTGTCTGAGCACTGTCCCTAGCATCGGCTACACAGCACTGCACTGCACCATGGAGGGTCGACTCCATACCAAGCCCCTGATAAGACTCTGTGCTCCCTTTCCCAGGTCTTGTGTGGCTGCTTCTTGTCCAGGTAGCCCTGAGGTTTTGCCGGCGGGTGGCGTTGCTCTAGGAGAGGTCCACCCGTGAGAGATGGAGGAGAAGAAGAAGAAGAACACGAAGGCCCACCTGCCTCAACCGATGCCGGCCAGCGCCCTACGCAAGCTGCCCGTCCCTGCCAGCAAAAGCACCTCTTTCTCCCTGGGGATGCCTCACCTGCCATCTCCGAAGCAACGGGCGAAGTTTAAGAGGTCTGTGGATGGGAGGGGCAAAACCTCATGGGCCCATAGTTCAGTTGGCCAGTCACATGGTCCCTTGGCCAGAATTTCAGTAGCTGAACATTTTCTTCTTTGCTCCCTCTTTCACCCCTTCGGGTGTCGAAGGAGATACAAGATTCTTTCTCCATCACTTCTAAGCAGCTTCCACTGGTGTCATTTGGAGTTCTTATAGTATTTCTTTGATATTATATTTCACCTTCCTCTGGGTCTGCCTCGTGGTCTTTGTCCTTCTCCTCTTCCTACATATGCCTTTTATGGAACACTGTTACCTTTCCTGCAAAAAAGGTACCTATTCTTCTACAGTACTTGCAAATTCTTCTCTTTCGAACTGTGAGGTTGGGAGGAGCCGGGACAGGCAGCGGGAGCCCACTCTGTCATGCAGCACTCAGGTCCCAAACTGCTGACCTGCCGACCTTCCAGTCGTCAAGTTCAGTGTCTTAACCACTAAACTGCTGCCGTCCCTTTCCCTACACGTTGCCACCCGCAAATTCCCAGCCATTTAGGAGAGCGAGTGGGCCGCTTCCAACCAACAAGGGAAGCTGGGAGGGCAAAATCCCCCTCTTTCCTGTAAAAGGAAGAGGAAATTTGTCTAGCAACATTCCTGAAAGTCCTGTCTCTTGGTCGTGTTTTGTCCTCTCGGACAGCTCTGCCTTGGATCCTCACTTTTCCCTTTTCTACCTGTCCTCTGACACAGGGCGAACAAGGAGAAGCCCCGAGCCCCCCAGCCTGGGAACCCCCCGGGAGGGCTGGTGGGCAGCCCTCTGCAGCATTCCTTCTTGACCGACGTCTCCGCCGTGTACGAGATGGAAGGAGGCCTCCTCCACCTGCTGAACGATTTCCACTCTGGAAAGCTGCAAGCCTTCGGTACGTCCCGTCAGCCCTTTGGCAGACCAGGCCTCAAAGCGGCCAGCTTACGGTCGCGGGCTGGCCGAATCGGTCCCGTCCGCCTGCCTCCTCCGCAGGTCATAACGCCTCTGTTTCCTTCCTCGCCCAGGCAAGGAATGTTCTTTTGAGCAACTGGAGCATGTCCGGGAGATGCAGGAAAAACTGGCCCGGCTCCACTTCAGCTTAGACGTCTACGTGGAGGAACTTGAGGAGGACCAGAAGAAAACGGTGGCTGACCGGAATCTGGATCAACTGTTGACCAACGTGAGTCCCAGTTGAAAGACACGCAGGTCACAACTTCTCTGGCCCTCTAGTCTAGGGAACCTTTTGACCACACAGCCCTTTTGGCTGCAAAAATATAAGAAAATTAATACAGGTAGATATGCCAACTCTCCCCAAGAAAGCAATAAAAATCTAGCTGTCTAAGCTATCCATTTTCCCATCTCTCCATTGTGCGAGTTAAAATCCAACTCTCTCTGTCTTTCTCTATGCGGCATCTGCTTCTAAGATTTTCAAATGTAGGGTCTCAATTAGGGAAGGCTTTGGATGGGCATCGTTGGATCTCACCCACTTGTTGACAAGGA
Organism: Furcifer pardalis; assembly: GCA_030440675.1. Taxonomy (NCBI): domain Eukaryota; kingdom Metazoa; phylum Chordata; class Lepidosauria; order Squamata; family Chamaeleonidae; genus Furcifer; species Furcifer pardalis. The sequence goes on along the minus strand of CP126890.1, from coordinate 303,741,115 downwards.
GCAGTTGCAGAAGTTGGATCAGGCGAGGCAGTGAGCGAGAAGGGCAAACAGTATTTTGTGGGGTAGCCAGCAAACAGAGAGCTGGGAGGGCAAGGTTCCCCCCCCCCTCTTTCTTTTCCTGAGCACTTCAGGGATGGTGAACCTTTGGGACTTCTTATTTCTGGACTAAGACACCCACCATCCTCTGTCATTGGCCATAGAGGCTGGGGAGCCCATCCGTTGTAGGTTCTCCACCCCTGGCTTAAGACAGTCACACATTGTTTTTTCTTATTCCATGCTTGAGCCCAGGGCTCCTTCTCTTGGCTTATCTGTGGATTATTCTCTTTGTTTTTTGCAGCTGGAAGAACTCAGCAATTCCATGTATCCTTTGTGTGGGGCTCAGTCATCAAACACCCCCCAGGCCGTCCGTCCGTCCGTCCGTCTGTCTGTCTGTCTATCTATCTATCTATCTATCTATCTATCTATCTATCTATCTATCTATCTATCTATCTATCTATCTATCTATCCAGGGCAGTAGCCAGTGGGGGGCCAGTGGGATGAAAACCATCCTGAGCTAACAGCCCCCCCCAACACACCCAGAGATGACAATGTTATATACCTGAGTGTGACATTGTTGCCCCCCCTGAAATTTTTTGCCCCTCTGTAACCCCCCCCCCCATTTAGCTACCTACCTACCTACCTATCTAACCTATCTAACCTTGCTTCCTCTTTTGATAAAAATTAAAAAGTGCAACTATGATTACCTTTTAAAAACTCAAATGGAGTGTCTTTGGGTTCTTGTGGCCAGAGAACACGACGACTTCTCCTTTTCCCTTAACGTGACCCTGCAGACAAAAGCTGCACTTGGCGGAAAATCCAGACTTGGAGGAAGCCTCGACTGTCTAGGGTCCTGGAGGCTGACCCCTGACCATCACCCATCGTTCTGTGGGGTGGGAAAGGGAAGTTGCTCAGAGCTGTGCAAAGACCGGCTGCCCCATCTCCTGGGAGCCGTTTCGGGACTGTAGAGGGGAAGAAGGTGTGCAAAAAGGTAGATGCATGCCAGATGGGGGTGGGGGTGGGTGGGTGGGTTTTTATGAATGAGGGAATTGTGTCCACGCTGCCAGGAGGACAGCTACGAAGGGATGGAAATCTAGGGGAAAAAACGATCTGGGAAAGAGGAGGAAACTGGAAAGAGGAGGAAACTAGAAAGACAGCACAGTGACAAACTGATGGTGAAAGAACAGCGTGTCCCAACCCTGGAGGGAAACTGAGAACAATTTCCCATCTTGGACGGCACAGCATTGCTTCGATGTCTTTGATGTCTTGGTCCTGACTGAAAGAACACGTTCCAGCATGAATGGCTGTGAACTTGGATCAGGAGCAGTGTTTTGGCTGCAGTGCTGCAGTTTTAATCAAGAGGACTCTGTATATGGCAACAGGATTATACCCTCAGGCTAGGCTGTGACAGAGAGATGAACCTCAGCTAGCTTGTTTGGGGTTTGGCTATCATATTTTTATTGAAAGGCCCTGCCAGAATGTCTTAAATTGGAATATTTCACTGTGTACGTTTGCTAAGGTGTAAATAGTTAGACCCAGTGTTGAAGAAGTCGTCATGTTCGACTGGCTGAACAGACTGGCAAAATTGAAGAGAGAAAAAGAAATAAAAGGGAAGGTGGTGGTTAAAAGGGGCAGAATATTGTAACACTTTGTAGATTTATTTCAGTATGAAATCCAGAGTGGTGTAGTGGGGTTTTTACTGCACCGAATCCGGTGAGAACAACAGAAATAAGTAAGAAGCCATGAATTTACAGTCTTTAAAATCATGTGTTTCCTTATTGACTGCTGTTAAACATTTCCTCTAAATAAAATGGCTAAGTTTGCTGCCGATTCTGCTTTGATTTCGCTTCCAGGATCAAGAACTGGGAAGTCTTTTCTATTTTGCAAAAGCATGTGAACGTGTGACAGGTGGTATGAGCTGACAGGTGGTATGAGCCCCATCACTGAAATGTTAATAGCAACATTGCAATTCTAATCCTGCTTAGTGGTTTGCTCCTGACAATATTGTTGCAATTTTGCATCCTTAAAACTTGACATAAGATGATCAGGATAATGACAGAATGTTCACAGAACTGCTAATGCCTTTAATCAACACAGAAAAGACATTTTCTCTCTGGTCTGGTGAGGGCTAAATTTCTTCCCCATGGCAAGGAACTAGGAGCCTAGAAGATTTGGGGTGGGGAATCCATGAAGTTTTGGACTAAAATGCCCCCACCTTAGGACTTAAGATACCCAAGTTCACGAACCTTTGATCCAAAATACATAGATTCACAAGTCTTGCAATCGAATCCTAGTTTAGCCATGGATTGTAAAGAAGGAACACAAGGGGAATAATAGCCTGGCTCAGAAAGTGTGTTTTATTGTCATTGCAACTAGATTGGTTAGGACACTTTATTTGAACTTCTTCCAATCTCCAAGGGGACTCAGGTTAGTTCCAAAGAGCCCCTCATCCTGCCTAGGAGAACTACAACGATATTCACTGAAGTTTCCATCCACCACACTAAACAAACGAGTGCTCTTATATTTCTGTGATTTTGTACATGGGACGTCCTGTTGGGTAACGATGGACTGCAGTGCTCTGGTAGACTAGAAGGGTTGGGTGTGTGTGTGTGGATTTGTGGCTCTCTTGGAAGACCTTGGATTACATTTCCCATCATCCCCCAACCATCTGTTTCCATTGCTGATGCAGACAGGATCAGATGGAGATGTCTTATTTCATGTCCCAAACCCTGGACTGCCAAAATGAAGCTACTTTCTTGGCTTTGTCGTTGGCCAAACTCAAGTCCTAATTTGTCCATGGTTCTGGCAGTCATCGGCAGATCAGTAAATTAGCCAATGGATTTTCTCTCTCAACATTTACACAGTGAGTTGCTGTCCACCCTAATTCCTCAAGCCTGTTGGTCTTGCATTTAGGGACTCCAACCCTCAGCCTATTCAGGGCCCTCCAAGTGACAGATGGAGACTGAAATGTATGTGACAGCCACAGGATTACAACATATGTGGTGCTCAATTTACATTAGAGGTGCCCAAACGTTTCAGGCCATGGGCCAGTCACGTGATGCAGGGAGCTGGTCACTATGCCTTGGGGGCCGGATACAGCCCCCAATGCCAATTCATCTGGCCTGCACTGCCCTCGTCGCTCCTGGAAGCAGAAGTAAAATACTCCTGTACAGGCGCATTTTACTTCCGCTTCCAGGAGCGGCAAGAGCTTTGTGGGCCAGATGAATTGGCATCGGGGGCCGCATCCAGCCACCCGCCGTAGTTTGGGCACTCCTGATTTACATGGACAAAAGCACATCACCAACACACGACTTGCCTGCTGATTGAAATATCAGTTTGATCTTTAAAGTGCCACAAAATCTATGTAGTCTTTTTGTAATTATCCCTTCCATCCCCTTTTTAATTCTAGCTTTAATAATTTCCTTGCTGGGGAAAGTCCTAAAAAATGAATGGAAGGCGCAGATCGCCCCCTAGTGTCCCCTGATGGAACTGCAGGAGAGAGTAAACGAAACCAACGGCGTCGCCCTTTGGTGACGTCACTGGGGAGACGAAGTTACCCGGGCAGCCAAAACGGTCCCTGTGCTTGGAGGAAGAGGATGCCTGAGGAAGGCGATGGGGCAGGAGGAGAAAGAGGAGTTGTTGCCAATGCTGAGGAGGGTGGTGTGGCTTCAGGTGTGGGGAGGAAAGGGCTGCCCTCTTGGGGTGACTATTGGGTTGCTTGGGGTTTTGGCAATCTCACATGCAACCTATACTAGTGTGACTGGGAGGGGCACGTTTTACTTCCACTTCCTGGAGCGATGAGGGCGGTGTGAGCTGGATGAATTGGCGTCACGGGCTGGATCCGGCCCACAGGCTGTAGTTTGGGCACCCCTAGTTTAAGCAGAGAAAATGGCAGCCTAAAAAAAAAATCTGTCATCCTGTTGCAAAACATATCTGTTGCAATACAGTCCGCAAGGCACGTTTTAATTCCACTTCTGGTGAGAGGAACCTCATGACTGCCCCGCTAAACCATGTGACCGGACCCCTAAACCACATGACTGGCCTGTAACCCAAGAAATTTGAGCACCCCTGCTGTAGGGAGAAATGCCAACAGATCCCATCTATCCCAAAGGAGGGACAGACCTGTAGATTGGTCTGCTTCCACTCCCACCCCTTCCTAGGTTAGAAGAGCGATGATGATTTTCTAACTCACTTCCCTTCCAGGCTTGTGTCAGAGGTTACCTTGTCAGGAAGAGGTTCCAGAGCATCAGGGAAGACTATGAGGACATTGTGAAGGAGATAGAAGGGCACCTGGGTTGTCTGCAGTGGAAGAAATGTACCGTTTCCCGACCTGTGTTTCTCCCAAAGGTAGGATGATGGGGCTCGTGGTCTGCTTGGGAAAAATTGACAGGACCACGTGAGGTTTGAATTTTATCAGGAAGTTGGAGAGGCAGAAATGAGAACAACAGGTAAAAGTGAGTGAAGGGTTGGTTTCAGGTTGATAGTTCGAGACCTGAGTGCTATTCGATGGAGTGAGCGCCCGTTGTGTGTCCCACCTTCTGCTAACTTAACAGTTTGAAAACAAGAAATGGCAAGTAGATAAATAGGTACTGCTTTGGCAGGAAAGGTAGCAGCTTTCCATGTACTTTGGGATCTAGTCATGCCTGCCATGTGACCACAGAAATGTCTGCAGATGCAGGCAGCACTGGCTTTTTGGGTGTAAATGGAGATAAGCACTGAACCCTAGAGTCGGATACGACTGGCTTTCGAGCAAGGGACACCTTTATTTATACACTCAGCATCATCAGCATCAGCATCATAGAACTGCAGAACTGGAAAGGACCCTATGGATAATTGACTCCAGTCCCTGTCAAAGAGGCATACAGGAAATCAAACTCTCAACATTCATTTAAAACATTGAGCTATCCAGAAGCCCATTTTTATTATACAGTACTAATGTTTCATCATTTGCGTAATGGGGCTGCAGTGGCTCAGTGGTTAAGAAGTCCACCTTGTTTGCAGGAAGGCTAACAAGTTGGCAGTTTGAGACCCAGGTGCTGCATGACTGAGTGAGTGCCTGTCTCTCCCAACTCCTGGCAACCTAGCAGTTGGAAAGCAAGAAATTGCAAATAGATAAATAGGGACTATTTTGGTGGGAAAAGATCTTGGGGACATGAAAGGAGCATCATTCATGCATCCCTTGAATGGACTTTCTCTAGCAAAAATCCTCTCAACCCAGAATAATTTCTGACACAAAATTATTATACCCTCTGTGTAGAAAGGATCTTGTAATTTGGTGCACAGAAACGTTTCTTCTTGCATAAAAGTGCTTCTTTGTGCATTTTCAAAGCCCACGGAAAGAAAGGGGTTAAGTGGCCGAGGGACAGCATGGGAAGGAAGACAGACCCAGGAAGGGAAGCAGAGGCTTTGCCAAGAGGAGTTACTATCCGAAAAAGAATGTGATGATAAGCTCCAGCATCGAAGGCAACTTCCAGCAGATGTGGTGGCAGAGGTTGAAATGGGTGACACAGGACAGAATCTGGAACACCCTGAGGACCAGCTGCCTGAAGATGCCTGTGTTGAACCGGGAGAGACGGAGGAAGGCAAGACCACGAGCGATGTATCCTCAGAATGGAGTACCACCATCTTGGAAATGGCATCTCCCAGCTTAAGTCGGGGTAAGGCAGGGGTTTCCCACCTTTTCAAGTTGGGGACCGGGTCACGCTCTCTCAGTCAGCTTCAAGGGCTGGACGACCATTTTGCCCTGCCTGCACGGTGGGGGTGGCCATTTTGTCCCAACAGCTTCAAATGGGTGGCCATTTTGTTTCTCGGATGCCCTTGGAGAGATGGGAGGAGGCCACATGAAATGGCATCATGGGACAGACCTGGCCCAAGGGCATTGCAGATGGGACTGGACTGCATCTTCCCCAGGTTCTCACTGGCCATATTTGGCCAATAACAGGAGAGGTGGCTCTTGACTTTCTTGATCCGTTTTTGTACAGAGCTGCACTTCCGCAGAGCGCAAGGGATGCCCCAAACCGTGTCTGACCTCCAGCGGTACCGAAAGAACCTGGCCATGGAACTGCTGTGGCTGCAACAAGCGATCGAAAGCCGTAAAAATGTAAGGACCCCTGGGAGGGCTGCTTCCTTACCCTTCTGAGCTTGAGCAGAAGTTCAGCAGTATTACAAGTGTTGAATATTCTAGGACTTAGTTTGGGCACCCTTGTTCTAGGACAACCTCAACAGGCAGTGGATATTAACACACTAACCAGAGATGTTTTGCATTGTTTGTCTGTAATGACAATTAGAAAGGTTCTTTCCTGCCTTGTGGGTCACCTAACCCTATTTGCATGTCTTAAGGCCTTTGTTTTGCTCTGGTCCCTCACTTGCTTTCTGCTTTGGAAGAGGAAAGATGTTCCTTTAAGTGCCTCCATCTTCCAGGCCACCTGGCTGGAAGAAAGGCCATCTTTACTTACTTCTTTTCAAACCAACTCACCTGGATTTTCCTGCCTGTATTATTGATCTAATGCAATTTCACCAAGACTCCTGAGCACATATATTTTTCTGACCTTGTTTTGAGAGTAAATCCTATTTTTCTTTCTCTTAAGTATCTAGCCCAAGCCTGTTTATTAGTTGGGCTAAAAGGGGGAGAACTGGGGGACTTGCATTTGAACATAAAATGGCCTAAAACCTGCCCTGCTTTACTGTGCAGTTACTACAAATAAATTTTAACAAGAAACACCCTTTTTGTGTGCTCCCCATTAAAAGTCATAGTATGTGTTCGGTCATTCACCACCGCATTTGACTGTTTCTCAAGACTATGAGGTGGAAAGGCGCCTGCCTTCATTGCAGTTTGGCGGATTAAACCCTGTTATGATTATTTTAGGGTTTAATGTTAGAGCTGACAATGCATTAGATCAGTGTTTCCCCAGCCTTTGGGTTTTTGGACTTCAATTCCTAAGTCAATTCCCCAAAGCATTTATCAGCCAATGGACTGACTTAGGCTTCTGGGAATTTAAGTCCCCCTGTGGGGCCTGGGCCCCATGATGGGAACTACTGCATTGGACCATGTGTTCAAAAGATGCATTTGGATGCTGCTGAGATCTGATCTGTTTGTTTTCCTGTTCTTTCTCCACCCCACCAATAGTATCTGGTTCTGAAGCAGAGGTTGGGGAGCCCACGGTGACTGCCGTAATACTTTGGATACACACCATTGGAAGCACGCACACTTTCCCAACATTGGAAGAATAAAACATGGAGCCCGCTGGCCACCTTTTCCTCCGTGCAATTAGCCACCCTCGTTAGCTTTCCTGGAATCAGCACTGAAGCCTGGCCAGTCAAGACTGAACCCTTTTAAAACGTCAAGACAAAGATTTTCCTCTTGTGGGTGGGATTTATCAGTAGCAGTGAAGAACAACAACAGATTGGAAAGCGAAGTGAAGTCTCAGGCTATTTAGAGCAGGGGTTCTCAACTTAAACCCTGGGGGCCAGATGTGGCCTGCAACACAATTTCATGTGGCCTCCCACCACCTCCGCCACACCCAGAAGTGCCATGTGTAGCAGGCAGGGCAAAATGGCTGTCCAGCCCCCGAAGCTGTCTGAGGGAGCGTGATCCGGCCCTCGGCTTGAGAACCCCTGGTTTAGATGGCTTTTCTGGCAGCAAAGCCTTGGTGTTTTGGTAGCTCCACTTTTAAGGCTTTCAAAAGTCTGCGGTAGAACCCAGACGTTTTCTGCTTAGCCTTCCTGAGCTTGGAAACATTATGACTGTGAGTTTATCTCTATCTAGTGGCCTAACTCTTCTTTAAGACTTTGCCGTAGCTGTTCATCATCATTTTCTGGTTTTCTATCTGGACTGCAGAGTTTCTAAAACAGTTGAAACGGTATTGACGTGTCAGCATGCCAAAATCCTTTCTCGTTGAATAAAATATGTCCTTTTCCCAAAGTGGAGCTGGTTGTGAAGTCAATTTTCTTTATCGCTTGTGAAATGTGAACCTTTCTTCTTTCCCTAGAGATGCTCTGGTCCTCATTATAGATATTATAGCACTAACTGAAACGGTAGTTTTTGGGCAGGATACTATTTATTATTCAAATTGATCCACCGACCTCTTCACCGAGGTGACCCAGGACGGCTCACAAATCACAAAAGCACCCCAACAAAACACAAACATTCCTAAAACCCTCAGATATAAAACTCTGCAGGATTAAAATTTAAAATCTAAAAAGTTTAAAAAACGCCAAATTACTACATCTTGAGGGAGGGGCTTAAATCATCCAGCGGGCTGGGGTCACTATACCTCCCGCACCCCATACCTGCCCTGCCAGCCATGTTTTTAAATTCTTCCTAAAGGGCAGCAACTCTGTCTGGAGAGGTAGCTCGGTTGGCAGGAGGTTTCATAGGGCCGGAGTGGACACAGAGAAGGCCCTCCTCCTAGTGCCAGAGAGATGCACCTCTGTGGCTGATGGAACAACTAGAGAGCCTCTCCGGTCCGCTCTGGTGGGACGGACAGATATTCTTGGGGTGAGGCTTATATGGAGAACTTGCATGCAGCCCAATCACTGCAGTTCCTGTGGTTAGGCTAATCTCTTTTTCTTTCTTGGCCTTTTTTTCCCTCTGTAAAATGGAACCATGGTGGACTTTATAGAAAAGCCCAACCGTTTGCAAATTGAAAGGGTTTGTAGGGCGTCAGACAGTCATGAGCACTTAAAATTCTCAAATTACAACTTGGATGTTACTTATTGAAAGGAACAGAGCCATCTTCTTCCCTGGAAATGTATGGCCAAACAGTTATAGACTCAAGGCCTGAACCCAATTGGCAGTCCTTACTAGAGTAAGTGTATTGAATCAGCAAGCTTTACATGAGTGTTGACTTGCCAGTGAGCAATTGACTCCAAGGGTTTATTCTGGCCAGGACAGATAAGTTGATTTCAGCCACTATCACAAATAAAAGACCGGCTTGTATTTAATTTAAAACAGTTGGGGTTTGGTGGGTTTTTTTTCTATAATCCAATTTTCTACCAGAGTGCTCATCTCCGTTTACAGCCAAAGAGTCAGCACTGTCTGTGTCTGCAGACATTTCTGTGGTCATGTGGAAGGCATAGCTAGATGCTGGAGTGCACGGAACACTGTTACCTTACGCACGGAAGTGGTCCCTATTTATCTACTTGCAATTTCTTGCTTTCAAGCTGCTAGGTTGGCAGGAACTGGGACAGACGACGGGAGCTCACTTGGTCATGCAACGCTCAGGTCTCAAAGTGCTGATCTAGCCACCTTCCGGTCGTCAAGCTCGGCATCTTAACCACTAAGCCACTGGTATAATAATCCTTCCAGGGCTAAGGTGTGTAGACAGGTCGTGGGGGGAAGTGGTGGCTGACTGGTGAATGGGAAATGATTGTGTGTTGAAGGATCAGCTGCCAACGTTTGGCCAAGCAAAGGAACCGCCCTGTTTTTGCAGTCCTGGCAGCTATGGAAACAGCCAGCGTTGCTCTTAGAATGAAGGTTGGCACACACAGACAGGAAGGTGTTTGTGGTCCGTTTGGTGAAGCTCCCTAACTCCCCCGTCCAGCTTTCAACTTGTGCCAAGTGGTTCCCAAGAAGAGCAGCTCAAAACCTTGTAGCCATAGACCATGAATTCTGGAGTTGTGGCTTTGCCACCCCCAGCCAAGAACGTGGTGGTGTATCGCAACGGAGACCCCTTCTTCCACGGCAGGAAGTTTGTGGTGAGTCAGCGCCGTTTCCTGACCTTCGAAGCCTTTCTCAACGAGGTGACCAACAGGATCCAGGCCCCTGTGGCTGTCAGGAACATCTATACCCCCCAGCACGGACATCGGGTTGTGGATGTGGGAGAGCTGGAGAACGGGCACAACTACGTTGCCGGAGGCTTTGAGAGGTTCAAGAGGCTCAAGTGAGTCCACACGTGAGGGTCCTCTCCTTGTAGGGCTTCGGTGTGGGGTGGGGTGAGAGAAGGAAAAGGTGCATCGGACCAGATCCAGAAATCCAGGCAACTCAGCTAAGACTTGTTATGAGGACAAAACATTGAGGCCAAGTTGTAGATCAGGGGTGCCCAAACTACGGCCTGTGGGCTAGATCTGGCCACCGACACCAATTCATCCGACCCATGCCGGCCTCGTCGCTCCTAGAAGCAGAAGTAAAACTTGCCCATACAGGTGCATTTTACTTCTGCTTTCAGGAGTGACGAGGGCGGCATGAGCCAGATCTAGCCCACAGGCCGTAGTTTGGGCACCCCTGGTTTAAGTAGAGAAAATGGCAGCCTGAAATCTATTTCATCCTGTTGCAAAACAAATTGCAAGGTGTGTTTTACTTCCACTTTGACGAACCAAGTGACTGACCCACCGCCTGAAATGTTTGGGCACCCCAGTTGTAGATCATGCTCAATATAGCCTGGAGAAACCAATTTGCCTATTACAGTATTGTTCTCCTCTGCTACCAGATGTTGGAAACCACAAAATTTGTTTTGGCTTTGGATGTGGCTACAGATCTAAACAAGCTTCTTCTTTCTTGTCCAGATCAAACTTTGGACTGCCAAAATGAAGCCACTTTCTTGGCTTTGTTATTGGCCAAACTCAAGTCCTCATCAGTGCGTGTCTCTGGTAGTAATGGGCAGACCAGTAAATGACCCAATGGATTCTGTCTCCCTCTACATTCACAGCATGTGTTGTTGTCCACCAGTAGCCCCCACTTGAGCATGCTGGTCTTGCATTGAGGGACTCCAGCCCTCAGCCTATTCAGGGTATTCAAACTGATGGTTGGCCTTTGCCATTCTCTTTGCAATCGGCTGCTGAGGAGATAGCAGGAGGTGGACCTCAACAGCATCTGGAGGGCCACACCAGGTCCAACTACTCAGGAGTGTGAATTGTGACAGCAGCAGGCTGGTGATGTCAACAACGCTCAGGGACATCACAGGCCATTATTTACAGCAAGTCATTTTTTGAGTGTAGGTTGACTCTCTTGGTACTCGAAACACCTACGAAGAGTTAAGCCATTGGTTAATTTGTGGCGTGGAGTCTCTGACAACAGTCCGCCAGAAGTGCTTTTGATTCCTTAGCAGGTAATGATTTCTACATAAAGAATAATAAATCAGATAGCTGATCTTTATTCGTGAAGACTGTTGTCTGCACTGCATAGATTCCTCCTCCTCCTCCTCCTGTGGGTGCTTAAGGAGATGTAAGGTTCTTGTTCTGGCATTTCTAGTGGCCTCCACTAGTGTTATTTGATGTTCTTGTAATATTTCTATGATGTTCTCCCTCCTTCTGGGTCTGCCTCATGTGTTTTATCCTTCTCTTCCAACATATGACTTTTATGGTGTGGAATTCCAAGCGATTCTCTCCACATGGGCAAACCACTTTATTTGTTGCCTCTGTATGTCGTTTAAGATTGGTTCTATTCCAGCTCTTTCCCTTTTAACCTCATTCCTGATTTTATCCCTTCTAGTCACTCCAGCAGCCTTCCTCCGACATCTCATTTTCTTGGAGACCAATTTTTGTGTATGTTTTGTTGTCAGTGTCCATGTTTGGCACTGATGGACATGTAACACCTATCTGCAGGTGACTTCCTTTCCACTTAAGTTCTCCATCTCTGAAACAGGACGGTTGTACTGCATGATAGAGTTGTTATATATTATTAAACACCGGCCAGGGTGGGATTTGAGCCATACTCCCTGCTTCCATTTGTTCACCTTGATTAATTTTCTCCTTTGTTGCTTCGACAGCTACCTCAACCCTGAAATGAAGCAACTCAACCAGAAATGGAAAAAAGATGGAGTTCAGGTAAGTCCCCAAGGAGAGAAAGGGAAGGCTGCTGTTTGGGTTTCCCAGGTCTCAAGGTGCTGGGTTAAGCCTTAGGACAGTGATGGCCAACCTTGGCACTCCAGGTGTTCTTGGACTTCAATTCCCAGAAGCCTAAGCCACCATTCCTGCTGATCAGGGCTTCTGGGAATTGAAGTCCAAGAGCACCTGGAGTGCCAAGGTTCACCATCCTAGCCTTTGGGGATTTGATGCACTGTGAGATATCTTCAGGCAGACAAACCAGTCCCAGAGAGATCATGCAAGGAGGAGAAAGTTTGATATATATATATATTTGCAAGCGAGATGGCTTTAAAATCTGGATTTAACAACCTTGATCCCTTCCCAGCTGGGACCAGCATTTACTGTCTTAGCATCCTGTCAGAACTGGGACTTCTAAGAGTCTTTAGAGAGAGTCCTGTCTTTTTGCTTACTCTTAATGTTTCCCTGTAAGGGACTGTGGTGGCTTAGTGGTCAAGATGGTGAACTTGAGGGCTGGATGGTCAGTAGGTCAAGACCAGAGTGCTGCATGATGGAGTGACCTTCCATCTCTGTCCCGACTCTTGCCATCCTAGCAGTTTGAAAGCAAGAAATTGCAAGTAGATAAACAAGGGACACTTGGGTGAGAAGGTAAACAGCATTCTGTGCACTTCGGTGTCTAGTCATGCCTGCCACATGACCACGGAAATGTCTGCAGATGCAGACAGCGCTGGCTCTTCGGCTATAAACAGAGATGAGCACTGAACCATAGAGTCAGATATGACTGGTTTTCAAGCAAGGATGACCTTGACCTAATTTTTAAGTGTAGAGCAGGAAGACAGAAGGCTGTGCTATTAACAGAAATCTGGATGTTTTTCTGTTCTTAAGAACTACGCTGGCATCTCCCAGAGGGCCCAGGCTTCTGCATCCCGGAGGAGACGGGGGAATTTGCCCTGCATTATACAGTGAGCGGTACTTTTCGACTTTAAAAATCTGCTTCTGTTGGAACAGCAGAATTACCAACAGTCATGTTTTGGAAGGGAACCGTGAGAACATTTTGGAATGGCGACAACAGAACATTTGTTTGTTTGTTTATATTTTTATATATTTAGAAAATGCACAATTTTTCACGTTTTGGCCCAGACCTGCTTCAGTGTTGAAGGATACAGCCTCCATTGTAATGTACAAGGGCTGTTTATTATTATTATTTTGGGTCGAGATGTGGGGAAATGACTAAACAAGGTTCATCGGAGTGGCTCAGGGGTTATGAAGCTTGTCTTGTTAGCTGGAAGGCCAGCCAGTTGGCAGTTCAAGACCCGGGTACTGCATGACGGTTTGAGTGCCCATCTCTGTCCCAGGTCCTGTCTACCTTGTAGATCGAAAGCAAGAAATTGCAAGTCGATAAATAGGGACCACTTTGGTGGGAAAAAAGATCTTGGGGACATGAAAGGAGCCTCATTCGGGCGTACCCTGAGCAGTCTCTCTCCAGCAAAAATCCTTTCAACCCGGAATAATTTCTGACATAAAATTATTATTATTATCGGGGGAAAGGAACATATTTCTGCATGCTTCTTTGAAATATTATTTTTCTTTGGCATTTTCCCAATGGCCCGAAAGTGCTGATGACTTGGTAATCATCTTAATCCTGCCAAGGAAAACTTTGCCAAGGTTTGCTTAGTTCTCAGAAGAGCTAAAAATAATAATTCCTATAAAGTGGCGGTGATGTCAAGCAAAATAGAAGTCGGCGTGTATTTTCCTCTCTTCTAGTATTTTCCGCAATGGAGATTTGCTGAGCCCGCCCTTCCGCACAGTCCTCAGCAACACCTCACTGCAGGATTGGAATGGCATTCTGAAACTTGTGTCTGAGAAGGCCCAGCTGCGCACTGGATCCGTCAGAAAGTAAGTCTCTTCCAGGTACACCATCCCTCCATCCAATATTCCCATCCATCCATCCATCTGACCGTATGTACGTCCATCCATCTATCCATCCATCCATCTTCCCATCTTCTCATCCATCCATCTGTCCATCCTCCCATCCACCCATTTGTCCATCCATCTTCCCATCCATCCATCCATCTCCTCCTCCCTCTTCTTCTTCCTCTTCCACCACTTCGGGTGTTGAGGGAGATGCAACGTTCTTGTTCTAGCAGCCTCTACTGGTGTTATTTATTGTTCTTGCAATATGTCTCTGATATTATCCTTCCTCCTTCCTCTGGGTCTTCCTTGTGGTCTTTGTCCTTCTCTTTCCACACATGCCTTGTACGGTATGGAATTCCAAGACATTATCTCCCAATCCTTTCCTTGTTAAAAACAAAAGTCCTGCCTCACGTGGAAAATGCAGCTAGCATCTCAAGGAAAGCTACTTCCTGATGCTGTGATTCTCAACGTGAAAAGCATCCCTCTCTCAAAGGATGCTCACCTTTGGTTGTTCTTCTCTTTCTCAGGCTCTGCAGGTTGAATGGTGACGTTGTGTCCAGCGGGGAGGATCTGGTGAGTGGCGACTACTACGTGGCCGTGGGGCTGGAGAAGTACAAAAACCTGCCTTACTTTGAACTCTTGGTGCCTCCGAAGATAGTCCACCAGGCATTATGGTAAGAGAGTGAAGTCATGGGGGCTTTGGCTTAGGTGCCACAAGTCTTGGAGGGCCACCAAACCCTTTCTCCTGGGGACTGTGTTTTGCTGTTGTTGTTGTTATGAGCTGTCAAGTGGTCTCCAAGTCTTCTGTTGACCCTATGAATGAGCGTTCTCCAGAATGTTCTACCTCAGCAACCCTGCTTGGCTCTTGCAAATTCAAGCCTCTGGCTTCCCTTAATGAACCAATCCATCTTCTAATTATAGAATCATGCAATCATATAACCACTGAGTTGGAAGGGGAGGGGGTGTCTTTGAGGCCATCATGTCCCAGCTCCTCCCAACCTAGCAGTTCAAAAGCAAGAAACTGCAAGTAGATAAATAGGCACCACTTTGGCAGGAAAGGTAACATCATTCTGTGTCTAGTCATGCCTGCCATATATCCAGGGAAAAGTCTGTAGATGCAGACAATGCTGGCTCTTTGGCTCCAAATGGAGATGAGCACTGAATCCTAGAGTTGGATATGACTGGCTTTCAAGCAAGTGTAACCTTTACCTTTCTCCTTTCTGTCAAACCCTTATTTTTGTTTCATGGCGTATTTTCGTTTAAAGCTTCTTTGAATTTTGCTGCTTCTCTGCTTGCAGGAACCTCTCCAATAACAGAAGGTGGAATCCAAACCAAGGGGTAGGTAGACATTCTTGCTCACTTCCATGGCACGGATGAAAAGCCACACTGCTTATGTTTGAAATGTGTCACTCGAAGTATGGGTTTTGCTCTCCTGGGCAATTTCTCAGGCACATTAACTGAAAGGCATAACACTCAAGGAGGAAGAAATACACATTTGGCTGGGTGGTCAGTCAACGCTATATTTTTATTCCCGGTTTGGCAAATTCCACCTGACTGCCCAAGAAGGGTCCAGTGATTCCGCACTCCTTGAATCACCTCAACAGGTAAAACAGAACAGATGACATTAAAATCTTCCTGTCAGCGCTACATTGACAACTGTCACTCAGGTCTTGAATTAGGAGAGATGCTGATATAAATTGGCATTTTGAGTCATCAAAAGTCTTTCAACCCTAGGTTTCTTCCACTGGACCCAATGGTTTCTGCTAGAAACCCTAGAAAATTATGTGAGGGATTTTTTGGAGCAGATTTTTGCTACTACAAAGAGGGAAGAAGTTCTAATTCAGCCGCCGTTAGATACACTTTCTGGTTTTGGTTGTTCTTTTCTGTTATTGCATGTTCTATATACGTAGTAGTTTTCCCCCTTCCAAAATTGTTATTTTAAGAGCATCATCAGAAATACTTGAGAATCTATTGTCGATCATTGGGATCTACCTACTTAATCTTCTGCTGTAAAGCATAATAATGTTGTTTAAACAGAAATTATCATCCAGCTCAAATTATGCATTGCTCGTACACCTCTGCTCTCGGGAGAACGTACAGACTTCCAGATGTTTGTTGGACTGCATATCCCATTATCCATGACCATGTATATATTTAGAAAATGGCTTGGGTTATAGTTATAAGGAGTCAATGCTCATAAACACATGAGAGGTCCTAGCTGACTTCACCCAACCATTAAGAGTCATGACAATGGCCCATGTTTACATCTGGAGTGTCCTTGACCATATTTGCTCTCCAGGTCAACCTGCGGAGAGTGCAGTCCACGGGGACTGTACAGACAGAAAATGGGCCGTCTTCCTTGGCGGTGATCCACAAACAAGCCAGGAAAAATGCATTGAAGGAAAAGAATGCATCCATCTTTCATGCCAAGCCAGTCCAAGTGAAGCAAGTCAAACAAAACCCGAAACACGCTTCATGCAAAGGTATCTTATTTTGCACACTGACTGAGAATTGCTAGAAACTCTGTAAAGTGCAGTGGCACCAGACGATGTTCTAGAGATGGTAGGCCATGTAAGTCCTTGAGTGGTCTGATGAGGAACCAGCTTGCTCTCCTCCAACCAATCCCAGTTTGGTGCCTTCTAGATGTTTTGGGTTCCAAATCCCATCATCTTCAGGCAGTGTGTGCTAGCCAAGCATAATAGGAGTTGTAATCCAGTGCATCAGGAGGAATCCTGGCTGAGGAAGACTGAGCCAGTGCAAGCCACTCTCTGTACCCAAGCAGCTTTCTGAAAGGTGACGTGATAATTAGCAGTATCTTTGTAGAAATGGAATAAGACACCTTTTGGAGGCAACTTATTTCCTGTTCTTCAGTTTCCCAACATGAAGACATCCAAGAGTCACCCATCCAACCAGGCACCCTCAGCAACTCCCAGCCTGATTCGGACAATCCAGATTTCTCAGGCAATGACGCCCTAGAACAGTGGTGGCCAAACTTTGCACTCCATGTGTTCTTGGTCTTCAATTCCCAGAAGCCCTGATCAGCAGGAATGGTGACTTGGGCTTCTGGGAATTGAAGTCCAAGAACACCCGGAGAGCCACGTTTGCAGACCCCTGCTCTATAATGACAGGTTGCTTACCTGTAACTGTGCTTCTTCGTGGTTCCCCATGAACCCACACAAATGGTTTTATGTGCAGTAAATCCATCCATGTGGATTTATAGAGACAGAAGTCCTGACTTGGGCTTCTGGGAATTGAAGTCCAAGAACAACTGGAGTGCCAAGGTTCACCATCACTGCCCTAGAAAAATGCATGCAGATTCACTTTGTTTCATTCCTGTTTAGAAGAAGACAGTGTATACAAAACAAAAGGTCCAAGGAAAGAGACAGCAGGTGCCCAGGAAATAGGGGAGGATGAAGACACACAGGTGGATTTGCCTGTAGACCAGGTAGGACTTCATCCAGGTGAGAATACCATGTTCTGTGCAGGCTTCTGTCAACACGATTACAGTACAGTAATACCCCGGATAACGATTGCATCGGATAACGCAAGAATCGGATAACGATGCAAGTTTTTTGGAAAACTTTTAGCGTTGTCCGATGCAATGGTCTGCGGGTGTGGGGTGGTTTGGGTAGAACTACCCAAACCACCCCCCACCCGCAGCGGTCTCTGCCACTGCAGTAGGGTTGGGGAAAAGCACCCGCCTTTCCCCAACATACTGCAGTCGCAAAGCCTCCTTGTCTTTTTATTTCCCTTGGTGTATTTAAACTACAGG
The DNA here is from genome assembly GCA_030440675.1 of Furcifer pardalis. NCBI lineage: Eukaryota > Metazoa > Chordata > Lepidosauria > Squamata > Chamaeleonidae > Furcifer > Furcifer pardalis. The sequence continues at coordinate 303,723,633 of CP126890.1, read as the reverse complement.
GAAGGGGGAAAGAGAGAGAGGTGATTGGTTCTCTAGAGATCGTGAAAAAGACGTGTTTTTTCCCCTCCCTGTATTTAAACTACAGGGAGAGAGAGAAGTGCTTCCATCTTTCTTTCCCTCCCTGTATGTAAACTACAGGGAGGGGGAAAGAGAGATGTGATTGGTTCTCTAGAGAACCAATCACCTCTCTCTCTTTCCCCCTTCCCTGTAGTTTAAATACAGGGAGGGAAATAAAGAGACAAGGAGGCTTTGTGACTGCAGTATGTCGGGGAAAGGCTTGGTGCTTTTCCCCGACCCTACTGAAGGGGCAGAGACCGCTGCTCGTGGGGGGTGGCTTTAAAGGCAGGGAGGTCTCTTTGCCTGCCTTTAAAGCGGTTTGTCCCTGAAGTCAGGGCTTTTTTTAAGCATTGTTCGATGCATGCATCGGACAACGCTAAAAATCAGATAACGTCATGACTTGTGAAACCAAGTCATAACGTTATCCGGTGTATTACTGTATTACCAAAGGATCTCAACCAAGGAGGAGACTTCTCTCGAGTTTTTAATTCTTGAAACATGTCACTTGGAAGATCTGGTTTCATTCTTGGGCTAGCAACACCTGGTTGATAAAGGATTTTTTGTATTGGCAGTACAGTAATACCTCGGATAATGACTGCATCATATAACACTAAAATCGGTAACGATGCAAAATTTCTAAAGAAATTTTGCACCGGACAACAATCTGTCAGCGTTATTCGATGCAGTCATTTGTAGCAGCAGGGTGACTGGAAAGCTGAACGGGGTTGAATGGACATTTTTTCACCCATTTCGGGCTCTCTGACCCCCTTGGAAAGGGCAGGGGGGATTCCACTCATGGAATCCCCACTGCCCTTTCCAAAGAGGCAGGCTGATCGCCCCCCTCTTCCCTTTCCTCTTCGGAAAGGGAACAGGCCTTTTTTAAAATATTGTGCGATCAATGTGTCACACAACGTTAAAACCGGATAACGATGAGACTTGTGGAACCGAGTCTCATCGTTATCCGAGGTACAAGTAAAACCTCATATAACACTAAAACCTGGTTCCACAAGTCTTGGTGTTATATGATTTTTAGTGTTATCTGATGCATGTTAAAATCTTATGGGATCCATAGAGATACACTGTAACCACACAGGCTTTAGCGGTTGTTATCTGAAGCATCCCATAGGATCTTAATGTTATGTGATGCAATTCTTCCCCCCAGATTCCTTAATGTTATGCGATTTTAGTGTTATTCGATACTAATGTTATATGAGGTATTACTGTACTAGTGTATTTTTAGTACTCTATCCCCAAATAGCCTTTTACAACAACTGTATGCTTTTCACAGCAATGATTTAACTATTCTAAAAATGTTACAAATGCAAAGATAGACCTACTGGGAGGGCAGGAGGAAAATCCACGCTTATGCAGTGCAATACTTAGGCAACACACTGGTGGGTGGGTGTGTATCCCTGACTGGGAGCAACTAAAATACCTCCACTGTGCCAGCTTTTAAGTACTCCAGAACTGCACGATTCCTGAGGTTTAGAGCTACAGTAATCATAAAACAGAGATTTTGCATTAAGCAGCATAGTTTACTGATAGCTGTTGTAGATATAAAGCAGGGATTCTCAACAATTCTCAGGAACTGTCATGCGGTCCACAGCACCATTTCATGTGCCCCCCTCCACTACACCAGGAAGTACCATGTGGTGAAGGGAGGGCAAAATGGCCATACAGCCTCTGAAGCTGTCTGAGGGAGAGTGACCCGGCCCCCGGCTTTAAAAGGTTGAGAACTCCTGATATAAAGTGAAGCTGAGACTTGCAATAAATAAAATGCTTCTCTAGTTCCATGAAATGCCCAGGGATTCTCCTTTTCTCCAGAAAGCAGCGGAGACGGTGGAAGAGGAATTTACAACAAAAGCGAGAGTCCCAGGTCCCAGGAAGGTAATTGTCTTCTGCAGAAAAACTTGAACGTGGCACCAGTTATATAAATATAACCATGTATTCTGAGACCAAATTATCTTAAGTTTTAAAGCAGGGGGTTTAGGGAGGATGGCTTATTTAAGTCCCAAAGTTTACTAACTGATTAAAGAAATGCAATTTGGACCCACCACAAACTCTTGTCTTTAATTTAAAAAATTTATTTTATGCAACAAAAAGGTTGAAGACCATGAGAACCTCCTGAAGCCTCACCCCTTTGGGTACTCGGCCGGTGATTCAGGGGGAGGAGCAACACAAAAAGACGCCTTCCATCTGGCCTGAAGCACAGCTGGGAAATAAAGGTCCAGAAACGAACACCCAATATGGTTTGTCCTCCTCAGAAGCAAGTTTCCCACTCCCCTTTGTCTTAAGTTATCTTATGGATATTCTTAAAATAAATTTGCAACTTTTAAATGTTTGTCTGATGTTCATTGAGGTGGATTCTCTTATGGGGAAACATGTTACTGTTCCGGGATGCCACATGCGTGCAACGATTCCTGGACAAAATTTAGGCATATTTGAAGGGTTCCCCCCTCTGCCAGAAAGTTCCCAACCTAAGGCCTGTGGGCCGGATCCAGACCATGGTGCCATTTCATGTGGCCCCCAAAACCCTCCAAGGGCATACGAGAAACAAAATGGGTGCATTTTACTTCCGCTTCCGGGAGCGACGAGGGTGGCGCGGGCCAGATGAATCACAGTAAACCCATCCGTGTGGATTCACAGGGGGCTTCTGGGAATTGAAGTCCAAGAACATCTGGAGTGTCAAGGTTCTCCATCATGGGTCTAGAGCAGTGTTTCCCAAATGCTGGTTTGTGGACTTCAATTCCCAGAAGCCTAAGTCATTTCCCCAAAGCACTGATCAGCCAATGTACTTAGGTTTCTGGGAATTGGAGTCCACTTGTGGGCTGTGTACCCCCTGTTGGGAACCACTGGTCTAGAAGAACTCTAAGCAAATTAGACTCCTGCAGATCTCTTCCCCACCTGCTGTGGGTCTCAAGAATGGAGCCAGGATTAGCTTAGGTCGCTTCTCTTTTCCATCACGATGGTTCTCATGGTTTCTCCTCTCCAGATCCAGCGATGCAGAGACCAACGCCCAAGGTGGTTAGCATTATCCCCACAACTGCTCCTGGGGCAAAAAAGATATTCAGGAAGTAAGCCTTGAAAATGTCGATCCGTGGCCTTTCAGTTCCACAGGAGTTCCACATGGACGAAAGGAACCCATGTTGTTTTGGGTGATTTTCACTGTCCAAATAGGGGCTGCGGTGGCTCAGTGGTTAAGAAGCTTGCCATGTTAGTTGGAAGGCTGGCAAGTCAGCAGTTTGAGACCCGGGTTCTGCCTGACGAGTTGAGTGCCCGTCTCTGTCCCAGCTCCTGCAAACCTAGCAGTTCAAAAAGAAGAAATTGCAAGGAGATACAGTAATACCTCGGATAATGTTTACCTCGGATAACGCTAAAATCACATAACATTAAGTAATCTGGGGTGGAGAATTGGATCAAATAACGTTAAAGTCCTATGGGATGCATCGGATAACAACCGCTAAAGCCTGTGCGGTTACAATGTATCTCTATGGAGCTTTAACGTTATCTGACCCATCCCATAGGATTTTAACATGCATCGGATAACACTAAAAATCGGATAACACCAAGACTTGTGGAACCAAGTCTTAGTGTTATCCAAGGTATTACTGTAAATAGGGACCACTTTGGTGGGGAAAAGATTTTGTGGACATGAACGGGGCCTCATTCGGATGTTCTCTGAGCGGAGTTTCTACAGCAAAAATTCTTTCAACCCAGAATAATTTCTGACACAAAATTATTATTATTGTCCATATATTATGCAGCAAGGAAATAAGAAAGGTTGCATATAGTCAGCCAAGGAGACTTACTTGCCCCACCGATGTCCTCTCCGAGCAGCTTCCCTGTCATCAAAGTGAAGATCAGAGCCAAAGAGTTGCAAAGTGGCACCGCCAGGGTCAAATCTGAAATGAAAGAGGGAACGGAATATAATGGACTGTCCAATCAAGTCAAACAGAGATTCCTGCTTCCTCCTAGCAGTTCGAAAGAAACAAAATGAAAGTAGATAAATAGCTAATACTTCTGTGGGAAAATAAACAGCATTCTGTGCTCTTCGGTGTCTAGACATGCCTGTCACATGTCCATAGAAATGTCTGCAAACACAGACAGTGCTGGCTCTTTGGCTATAAACAGAGATGAGCACTGAATCTTAGAGTCAGATACGACTGGCTTTCAAGCAATGGTGACCTTTTCCGTTACTCACTTTGCTTTGATGCATCTAATCTATCTAACATTATTATACGAGAACATTCTTCAGTATTCTTCAAACATTTACTGAGCCCAAGTTTTCTATATGGTTTTTGAAATTAAATGCCATAACTAATCTCTGTTTACAAAGGGTTTTCTAAGTGGGCTGACAAGCACAGAAAGATTCCAACACTTGAGTCTTCGGAGTGGGACGGCGATATAAATTGAAAAATAAATAAATAAAATAAAATAAATCTCTTCTTTAAATCCCACTCATACCTTCCCAGAAGCAGTAATTAAGAGACCAACCTGTAGATGCTAAAGTCAGATAGTACACCAGAGAGCCACACTGGTTGAGGACAAAAGGCACTACATACTGCAAGGAAAAGACAAGACAAAATGTCTAGGTTTCACTGGGGTAGAGCTGGTTCAAAACCACTTCATACAATGAAATCCAAACTAAATTACGTCCAGTTACTAATATTCCCATTATAATTCTCTGAAATCTGCCTGCTGCAACAAATTCAAAACTTGGATTTCAACCACAACAGGTTAGTAACAATACATTTTTCTAGTTACAGTACACATGCTTCCAAGAGTAGGGATGGAAAAATACTAAATAAATTTTTACTTCTTGATTTAAACCAGGGATTTTGAACCTTTTCAAGCCGGGGGCCGTGTCATGCTCTCTCAATCAGCTTCGAGGGCCAAATTGCCATTTTGCCCTGCCTGCACCATGGGGTGGCCATTGTGTTTCTCGATTGCCCTTAGAGGGGTGGGGGCCCACATAAAATGGTGCCATGGACCACATCCAGCCCACAGGCCTTAGGTTGGGAACCCCTGATTTAAACTAGTGGTTTGCAACATGGAGCCCATATTTCACAGGTCTGTACATTGGTTGATCAATGCTTTGGGGAATTGACTTAATAATTCTGTGCCATCAAGTCAGTACTGCTTTATAGTGACCCTTTCCAGAGTTTTCTAGGTAGAATTTATTCAGAAATGGTTTACCAGTCCCATCTTCTGTGGTTGCCCTGGGACTGCGCAAGCTTGCACACAGTTTGGCAGTACTTCCTGCAGTCACAGTGGGGAATCAAGCTCCCAACTCCTGACTCTGCAGCCAGATATTCAACTCCTTGAGTTATCTTGCCATCTATACATGGTAGCCACAAAACATTTACTTACTGCCAAGAGAGGCAATCACACCTTTTAATGCATTTTCATTTGTACTAGCTGGAAGCCCTCCGTCTCTGGGAGAGGACCCAAATACCTTGTAATTGAGGCAAAGGAATTTGATTTCTGCCATCAGTTGCAAATGCCGGGATTCTCTTTTCACTTTTTCCAGACCCTCCGTTCCCTGTTTCAGAAATGGGTTGGTGCCTCCCCAAAGCATGGCCACTGAGACCAAAGCAGCCAGTTCACCTACAACAAAAGAAACCAAAATTTTAAGTACCCTCATTTTAACTTCTGTAACTGTTCCCTTTGCTGTACAACATGGATCATGGACCGTAAGAAAGATTGATTGATTGAAAAACCTCAAGTCACCCATCATCCTAGAATGGTTCCCAATATTTCCCAAAATAATTGAGGGAAGAGAATGATTAACAGTATATATAAGGAGCCATTTCACTCCCTTTGAACAGAGTTAGGAAAGTGTCCCAGGCTTTACGAATAACAACAATAATAATTTACAGCATTAAAAACACACACAACCTTATATATTTTTACATGTTTAATTTTTAAACTATTTAAAATATTGACTTTTTAATATTTTATTTTTTAACATTAAAAAATCCCTATTATTTAATTATTTAAATATTATTCTCTCCCAATATCCATCAGCACAGGCTGCTCTTTTTACTGTCCCTCCAAGGCCTGGAAGGTTTACTTAAGAGGAAGCCCACTATCTCCAGTAGGTCTTATTATTACTCTTAGGAAAAAGCTCCAGCTCAAGTGGTCTCTGAGTCTTTCCCCCCCTCTTTCATTCCCACGGAACCAGGACCGGAAGTAGTTCCCTCACCCAACGACACCATGGCGACCGATCGACCATAGAGTCCTGGAGAAAAAAAGATGGGGTCCGCGTCCCTTGAACTTCCGGTTTTTCTTTCGGCGCATCCGGTGCGGGTGGTGGATGCTCTACCCATTCTGAAACCATTTTTGTTGTTCAGTCTCACAGTCGATTCCGACCCTTTGCGATGACCCCATGGACCACTGTCCGCCAAGCACTCCTGTCCTCCACCATCCCCCTCAACTCGCTCAGTTCTGCACCCATTATCTCCACAATACCATCTAACCATCTCATCCTCTGCCGCCCCCTTTTTCTTTTGCCCTCCACCTTTCCCAGCATCAAGGCTTTCTCAAGCAAATCTTCTCTTCTCATTTGATGTCCAAAGTACTTTAGCTTCATCTTTACAATTTGACTTTCTAAGGAGCAGTCAGGTTCGATTTCTTCTAAGATTGACCTATTTGTTCTCCTCGCTGTCCAGGGGACTCTCAAAACTCTCCTCCAACACCACATCTCAAAGGCATCTATTCTTCTGCGCTCAGCTTTCCTAATGGTCCAGCTCTCACAACCATACATTGCCACAGGGAATACCATTGGTTTGACTATGCGAATTTTTGTTTTCAATGTGATGTCTCTACTTTTCACTATGTTCCCCAGGTTTCTCATCGCTTGCCTCCCAAGAATCAGTCGCCTTTTTATTTCATGGCTGCAATCACCATCTGCAGTGAGCTTAGATCCTAAGAAAGTAAAATCTGTCACTGCTTCTACTTCTTCCCCATCTATTTCCCAGGGACTGATTTTATCTTGGTTTTCTTGATATTGAGTCTCAAGCCAGCTTTTGCACTCTCTTCTTTCAACCTAATCAGGAGCTTCTTTAGGTCCTCCTCACTTTCAGCCATGAGGGTGGTATCATCTGCATATCTCAAACTGTTGATGTTTCTCCCAGCAATTTTGATCCCAAATTGTGATTCCTCCATCCCTGCATTGCGCATTATGTGCTCTGTGTATGAATAAGCAGGGTGACAAAATGCATAGAGGCGCTTATTTAATTAAAAAAACCCACCAAAGTCCCTTTTCTAGACTATGCGGCTAAAGTGTTGGGCCAAAGGCTTGGTAGGAATTAAACTAATCAATGAATAAAAAATTATAAAGAAACATCGCCCTCAGAAACCGGAAGTGGTGGTCGACCGTCTAGGTTCCGCCTCTTCCGGCACCTTCTTCCGGTCTCGATCTGGAAGTGTCCGCTCCTGTCCCTCCTCCTCGACTCGTGCGGCTGCCGGTGCCTCGCCGCCTCATCCCCGCCGTCGTCATGGTGAGTCTCCGCCTCCCTCCCTTTGGGGCTTTCCGAGTGGTCTTTCCCCAATGGGGGCCTTTCCCCCTGGATGCGTGTGTGTCTGAATCCAGAGACACGTGTATTCGCGTGGCGTGCTAGCTGCCCCATGGTTTTTAGTGCGTTCGTTTCAGGCCCCTGGAGAGATAGGAGTGGCCTTAAAAGGGGCCTCCTCACAACTGTGAGATTCTGGGGACACGGGTGGGCTTCGAACCCGGGCCTTCCGAGACCTGGTGGTGGGTGGGACCCTCGGAGCCACTCACTCCACAAGCACCCACTTCGTATCCCCAGATTATTTATTACATTTTTATACTGCCCATCTGGGAGATTTCCCACTGGGCAGTTTACAGACAAATTATTTTTTTTCTTTCATGTCAGACAAATAAACAACAGCAACAAATAACAACAAACAATAAAATAGATGACAAAACAAATACATGGCCTTTGTTTCAAGCTTAAAACTAACCAGCTAACTGACTGTCAAAGGTAGGGACTGTCAAATGGGTTCTGCCAGCTCTTCTACAGCCTCCCGTACGTGTTCTGCCCATTGCGTTTGAACCCTGGTTTCCATCCTCTACAAGGACTGAGGTTTGTCTTTCCTTAGCATCTTCAAAGGCTCTAACTGCCTAAGCTGCTCTTCATCATCATCATCATTATCCTCTTCTTCTTCACAGAAACCTATCCTGCTGCAAGGCCATGAGAGGTCGATTACTCAGATCAAGTATAACAGAGAAGGAGACCTGTTGTTTACAGTTGCTAAAGATCCGGTACGTTTACCTTGATTTTTTGTCCTTTCCTACTTAAGTGGCCGTTTCAATGTAGGACCCAATTCAATACATACCATATGACTGTGATGGCAAACCTTGGCACTTCAGCTGTTCTTGATTTTTCAATTCCCAGAAGCCCATGTCTGTGAATCCACATGAATGCGTGGTATGCGCAGTAAACCCATTCATGTGGATTCATAGAGACACGGGCTTCCGGGAATTGAAGTTCAAGAACAGCTGGAGTGCCAAGATTGGCCATCACTGCCATATAATGTCCATGAGAAGCTCTTTATGGCTTGAGACCTACGTATTTCATTATATGTTGTTCCCTGCTGAAATTCTTAAGGATCTAGGCAGCAGCGACCTAGAGTTTGTGAAGCATGTTTTCTAGTGATATTTGTTTATGTATGTTTCCACAGAGTTTACGAAGTGTTTTGTCTGACCTTCCAGCTTTCTTTTGTTAATGCCCTTTCTCTCTTGTTCTGGATACGCATTTAATAATTTCTGGTGTACTGGTTGTTGTTGTTTTAAACCAGATCGTTAATGTTTGGTATTCGGTGAACGGCGAGAGACTCGGCACGTATGGTGGACACACGGGTGCTGTCTGGTGCGTAGATGCTGATTGTATCCTTTGGTTTCAGAAGACAGTTTTATCAGGATAGAGCTTCTCTAGACGAAACTCAAGCTTTTCCTAACTTTTAGTGTTAGGAGACTGAGATATTGGAGAGGGTTATTTTGGCAGATAGTGACCTGAGAGACACTTCAAAGTATTCTTGCTATTGGTCCTGGTAAGATCAAATCAACCTATATTACAGTCCATGAGAAGCATGGGGGTAAGTTGAATATCTTTAGCAATCAGAATGCATTTACCCAAAAGTTGGCTTCATTTTGGCAATTTCACATCTGGCCTAGACACAGAAGAAGAAACAATCAGAAGACAACTTACATGGGGAGAGTTTGTCAACTATGTCTTTCAGAAAGCAAAGGGGGTTAAACCAAGCCAGGAAGTCATAAAATTTTGGAAATAACAGAAGGAAAATGTGGAAATTAGAAGGAATAATCAGTGATGGGATGTCAAAAATTCTACTACCACGCCATGACGTCATGGACGTCATGGGCGTGGCCAATGTCATGACGTCATGACGTCATGGGCGGAGCCAACGTCATGACGTCATGACGTTGTGGGCAAGGCCAAAAATAAAAAATAAAAATAAAAAAAAATAAACATGCACACAGACCCGTAAATAACTTAAAGAAATAAAATAAATAAATAAATAAAATAAAAATTAAATAAAAGTACAACCACCCACCCAAAACACAAACAAATCACCCACCCACCCTAAATATAAAAGCCTCACTTACCTTCCTTGGCACCGAAGAACCTCCATGTGGCCCGGGGCTACCCGGCAAGGCACGCTGCCCCCGACTGTGGCCGTTTCCTCCTACGAAGGCCGCGGCCGGCCCTGCATCCGCCGGCCACGGCCGCCACAGCCCCTGCCTGGCCACCAAACTCCCACGGGCACGTTGGTGCCTGGCCGCGCCGTCCACCCGCGCCGCGCCCTCCTAGGGACTTGGGCCCGACAAACCCCCATGCCCTGGGTAAGCCCGGCGGGGCTCGCCACCGCCGCATCGTCTTCTGCCGGGCGCCTGCTGCTTCCTCGGGCCGTTGCCTTTTCGGCCCTGCCGGGCTTACCCAGGGCATGGGGGTTTGTCGGGTTTGCCCAAGTCCCTAGGAGGGCGCGGCGCGGGCGGACGGCGCGGCCAGGCACCAACGTGCCCGTGGGAGCCAGGTGGCCGGCTAGGGGAGGTGCCCTTCTCTTAGGGCTGCCGCCGCTGCTGCCGGAGCCACTCTAAAAAGGGGCGGCTCCAGCTTCGGAAGATTTTTTTTTTTAAATTGGAGCTAAAATGGCTCCAATTGACTGCGCATGTCCAGAAACTCAATCTGACGCATGCGCAATGTGTCAGATTGAGTTTCTGCACATGCGCAGTCAATTGGAGCCATTTTAGCTCCGATTTTTTTTTTAAAAAAAATTATTTCGGTGAGGCGTCCAGAACCGGACGCCCCAAAAGTGGACTCCCCTCACGGAGAACCCTCCGGGATTGGTCCTACCGGTTCCAGGGATCCGTCTGGAACCGGTGACATCCCATCACTGGGAATAATAGTTAACATCCCAGGTGGAGGGTGCAAGGTGGTTATGTACTTTAATAACCAATCTGTTTAAATAAGATTAGAAACAAAAAAGATAATTTAAGAGGGTCAGATTATACAATATTGTATTAACTAGGGGGAAGTGCACATTGTGTATTTTGTTAATTTTGTTTTGTATTAGGTGTTCATGTGATTGTTTTAGTATGTTTTGTATGTTTTTTTTAATATGTCTCTAAAAAAAGAAGACAGGGATTTGCCTTTAATAAGCTTTTATGGTATATGTGAGATGAACAGAGAAATTTTTCTTCTTCCATGTCTAGGTCAGATGTGGAACTGCAAAAAGGAAGCCACCTTTTTGGTGTGTTCATTCTGCAGTTCCCTTCACCTGACCTAGTGTGAAAAAGATTAGCCGGCCACACAAGGTGGCCGTTTCCAGTGTATGCCCAATTGTGGTTCAAAAATACCACAATCTTCAAGGCGGCTCTCTCTGTGTACCCTAGAAAAGCTGATGGATGAGAACATGTACGGATGTGACGTTGGATGTAATGGGAAGGTTCCTAAATTAACAAGGAGTTGTTAGGAGAGACTATAATGACCCAGAATCTTTACGTTCTTCTGGATTACTTGAAAAAGCATCCTTGCCTCATCCAGCCCTGTATACATGCAATCATCCTCTTTCTCTTCTGCCGCAAAATGCATCTCATACATGAAATCTGGCTTCCTTAATGGCTTCTTCAGGGGATACGAAGCATGTGCTAACTGGCTCTGCAGACAACAGCTGTCGGCTCTGGGACTGTGAAACAGGTAAGGCACAGAACAGTGTCCTTTGGGGAAGAAGTGGATGTCGAATGAGTGGGCAGTGAAACAGGATGGAAGATGTCAGCTGGGGAAAACCAGAAACCAGTAGTGCAAAATACAGGATTTGTAGCATGTGTGATGATAGGGCAGAGGTGCCCAAACTGTTCAGGCCACGGGCCAGTCACATGGTTTTTCTCACTGGAAGCGAAGTAAAATGTGCCATGCAATGTTTTGCAACAGATATGTTTTACAACAGCATGAGATAGATTTTAGACTGCCATTTTCTCTGCTTAAACCAGGGGTGCCCAAACTATGGCCCATGGGCTACATCTGGCCCCTGACGCCAATTCATCTGGCCCACACCGCCTATTTATTCAATACATACAGTCTTCCTTCTCTCTTTAGTTTTACACTCAGCATGGTGAGATATGTCCAATAGGTGGTGCGCTGTAGGTGAAGGATTGGATAAACAAAGCAGACTTAATTTGAACTCAGCTGGATTTATCTTGAGTATTGACCAAATTGTGGACTGTAGAAATCCATTTTTTGGTGGTAGAGATACTAGGACACTGGTGGTGAACCTATGGTACACGTGCCAGAGGGGGCACTCCCAGCCCTCTCTGTTGGCATGCACACCATCACTTCCTCCCTCCACCCAGCACACTTTGCTCTGCTCAGCAGTCCAATGGAAGCACTTCTCCCAGCACAGAGTTTGCCCCGTCCCTCTGTTTGGGCCCTTGGTCTCTAAAAGCTTCGCCATCACTACTAGGATGGTGGTACAGGCCAACCGTACTGTGTTGTGCACAAAGATCAGAGAGTTGTCTCATCCCTTCTTACATGCTGGTTTTATGCTCCATGTCTAGGGAAGCAGCTTGCTCTGCTCAACACCAACTCAGCCGTGCGAACCTGTGGCTTTGACTTTAGCGGAAACATCATCATGTTTTCTACAGACAAGCAGATGGGCTACCAGTGTTTCGTCAGCTTCTTTGACATCCGCGACTCTAGCCAGATCGGTAAGGGGGTCCCTGGCCAGAGGACCCTGGCTTTGTGAGGGGGAACCTCCTTGTTCCCCAGAGTTGGCATTTTTTCATCTCTTTGCTGTTTCCCTTCACCCGCAGAGGACAACGAGCCCTATAGGAGGATTCCCTGCAGTGAATCCAAAATCACCAGTGCCATTTGGGGTCCACTCGGAGAATTCATCATTGCCGGGCACGAGAATGGGGAGCTGAACCAATTCAGTGCAAAGGTGAGGAATGGATAAATTGGCCAGACACAAAAGACTATTTCGCCTGATTCCTCCCTTCCTTCCGCCCCAACCCTGCCTAGCTTTACCAAGATGCCTGCATTGTGTCCATTTAAATGGTGCCTGCATCTTAACATGGATGAGATCCATAATGAAATCCTTTCCATTCTGAACATAGGTAAAGGATATTCTTGCTCAAAAGCCAGTCATATCTGACTCTAGGGTTTGGTGCTCATCTCTGTTTATAGCCAAAGAGCCAGCGCTATCTGTGTCTGCAGACGTTTCTGTGGTCATTTTGCAGGCATGACTAGATGCCAGAGTGCATGGAATGTGGTTACCTTTCCCGCCGAAGTGGTACCTGTTTATCTACTTGCAATTTCTTGCTTTCAGACTGCTAGGTTGGCAGGAGCTGGGACAGAGACAGGAGCTCACTCCATTGGGCAACACTAGGGTCTCAAACTGCTGACCTGCCGACCTTCCAGCCGTCAAGTTCAGCATCTTAACCGCTAAGCCACTGCAGTGTCCCTATTCTGAACATGCACTTTATTAATCTTAGGGATATAATGCTTGAAAATGGAGACGGCTTTGGTGGTGGTTTTGAGAAATCATCTTTTCCTTTCCTTTCCTAGTCCGGGGAGGTCCTGACGAACATGAAAGAGCACACCAAACAGATCAATGACATCCAGACCTCACGAGACATGACCATGTTCATCACAGCCTCTAAAGACAACACCGCCAAGGTACGCCTCTTCTCACTCTGCTACCTGCCCGAAGGGTGCCCCCTCAGTGCTCACCTACAGAATTTGGGTTTGAGAAAAAATAGGTAACGGTTGCCCTTGCTTGAAAGCCGGTTGTATCCAACTCTAGGGTTCAGTGCTCATGTCTGTTTACAACCAAAGAGCCAGGGCTGTCTGTGTCTGCAGAGGTTTCTGTGGACATGTGGCAGGCATGCCCGATATGCATAGAACTGTGGTGCAGGCCTGTGAGTTGGATGGAGGAGCTGAGATGCACAAAGGTGACACAAGAGCACTGAGTTTGTGGGGCACCTTTAAGGAACTCATGTGCAGAAATGCCTGCAGATCCCCCCGCCCCGCCCCCGGTTCAGATTCTCAATATCTAAAGCTGTGTTTCCCAACCTTTGGTTTTTGGAATTCAATTCCCAGAAGCCTAAGTCAGTCCATTGGCTGATCAGTGTTTTTGGGAATTGACTTAGGCTTCTGGGAATTGAAGTCCAAGAACCAAAGGTTGGAAAACACTGGTCTAAAACTGATCAGAAGTAGCTCTATGCTGATAGGAAATATATTTTTGCAACTCTGGGTTATGTTTATTCAGATCAACCTGCTTCATTTCATGCTTGAGACAACAGCCAAAATCCCTGTTGCTTTAAACTATCTTTATTGCTTACTTCAGTTTGAATTATATTTATAACTTTTAGCTGAAGCCAGAACGCAGTTTGCAAAATAACAGTAAAACAATAAAAGTCACTGTCAAGAGGGAAATGCTCTGCTCACATTCCATCCTGTGGTTTATTATTCCGTGTCTAGGGCAGACCTGAAATGTTAAAATGAAGCCACCTTTGGGTGAATTCATTCTGCAGTTCTTTTTGCCCAACCTAGTGTGAGAAAGATTAGCTGGCAAGTGCAAGGTTGCCGTTATCAGAGTACGCCCTACTGTGGTTCAAAAATACCCCAATCTGCAAGGAGGCTCTTTCTGTGTATCCCATCTGCTGTAGTTGTGCAGCTGAGAAATCTCTTGAGCTGACCTGGTTGAGTTTAATTCTTTAGTTTCTGCAAGTCAGAGGGAGGCTTCGTTGGCCAACAGCGTGCCACAGTGCAATGTGAAGTCTCTGTCCGGTGTTTGTGCTAAAAATGACAACAACCCACAATCCATTTTTCCCCTTTGCAGCTGTTTGACTGTAGGGACCTTAATCACCTGAAGACGTTCCGGACGGAGCGGCCGGTGAACTCCGCAGCACTCTCGCCTATCTTTGATCATGTATGTTAGAGAAGGAGGTTTGCCATTGGGTTTTCTCTGCGACAGCTTGAGTTGCATCATCTCCTGCCGGTTCTGGAAGGGCATTACTCCTGTCTGGTTGTGCAATGTGCAAGTTCAGTGGTGTCTCTGAAACATGGGTTGCTTCTTGTATGTGGTCTCTCTTTCATTAGCCCTGGTGGGCCGTGAAAATGAAGAGGTGGAAGCAGGACCATTTCTAGTCAGTTTAAGGCAGGGGTGTCCAAACTACGACCCAGGGGCCGGATCCAGCCCCCAATGCCAGTTCATCCGGCCCATGCCACCCTTGTTGCTCCCAGAAGTGGAAGTAAAATGCACCCATACAGGCACGTTTTACTTCCACTTCTAGGAGTGATGAGGGTGGCGTGCGCTGGATGAATTGGTATGAGGGGCTGGATCTGGCCCTCGGGCCATAGTTTGGGTACTCCTGAGCCACATGACTGGCCCATGGCCTGAAAAGTTTGGCCACCCCTGGTTTAAAGAGTGTTTCCCAACCTTCGGTTCTTGGACTTCAATTCTCAGAAGCCTCAGTCAATTCCCCAAATCACTGATCAGCCAATGCACTGGTTGAGGCTTCTGGGAGTTGAAGTCCTCCTGTGGGGCTTGGGTCCTACATTGAGAACCACTGGTTGAGGTACTAAGATTAGCTACAGTTTAAAGGTGGAGTGAGGAAAATTGTATCCCTTGGGAGATGGTTGGACTGGCA
The DNA here is from genome assembly GCA_030440675.1 of Furcifer pardalis. Classification (NCBI taxonomy): domain Eukaryota; kingdom Metazoa; phylum Chordata; class Lepidosauria; order Squamata; family Chamaeleonidae; genus Furcifer; species Furcifer pardalis. Next base: position 303,708,383 of record CP126890.1, on the reverse strand, counting down.
ACTTTAATTAGCACTAGCTTTTGCAACCAGCTGGGAATTGCTATTCAGTAGCTGCTGAGGAGACCATCCTAAAGAGGAAAGGACGGATCTGTTCTCCATGACCCCAGAGTGCAGGACGTGTAATAATAGACTCAAACTACGGGAAGTCAGATCTAGGCTGAATAGCAGAAAAAACTCCTTAATGGTTAGAGTAGTACAACAGTGGAGCCAATTCCCTCCAGAAGCATTCAGAAGAGAATTGGACAACCATATCTATCAGGTCTGCTTTAATTCAGATTCCTGCATTGACCAGGGAGGGTTGGAGTGGATGGCCTCACGCTCACGGCACCCGTTTCCAACTGAGGTGTTGCTTCGTAGCTGAGAGAAGTGATTGATTCGTGCCCTTTGGATTTTTTTGCAGGTGGTTTTGGGAGGAGGGCAGGAAGCCATGGATGTGACCACCACTTCCACCAGAATTGGCAAGTTCGAAGCCAGGTGAGTCGACCTTCTCTTGACCCATTTCTGCCCTCAACAAGATGGAAAAGGCTGAGTCAACCTTAACCCTGGCCAAGATCGAACTTACAGTGTTCTGAGTCTAGAATGACATGTTGCTTACCTGTAACTGTTTTTCTTCAGGGTCCGCTTTGGACTCACAGAGACCACAAAGAAGAACTTGACAGAGTGTAGGGACAGAAATACATATTGTAGATAACCCATAATTATAACATGATTGTATTTAACTAGGATATAGCAGTCACAATGACCTTTATATGCTGAATAACGCCTCCAAGGCACAGCCGTTGTAACCCCTGCGTGCACCCTCAGGGCAGATAAGGGTGTTACTGTACCTGGCACAGTGGTAAGGAAGTAGAAGATCTTTATCTTGGCTCCCAATGGTCTTTCGGGGTTTACTTTGCTTTTCTTCCTGTGCTTTTAGATTCTTCCATCTGGGCGTTGAAGAAGAATTCGGAAGAGTTAAAGGCCATTTCGGACCCATCAACAGCGTCGCCTTCCACCCTGACGGAAAGAGGTGAGCATCTTAACCATTGTCTTGGTCTCTGGGTGGGCAGTTAAGAACTTGGACTCTGACGGTTCAGCTTTTGTCATTTCATTTCCAGTTACAGCAGCGGTGGCGAAGACGGATACGTTCGCATCCATTATTTCGACCCTCAATATTTTGAGTTTGAGTTTGAAGTTTAAACCAGGCCTTTCTGCGTCCCCGGGACCCACTTCCCTGCAGTCACCTTTGGATCTCTACAATTCCAACAGCGTATATCAAGTCCTGAGTGAGGCTTAACGGAGAGAGACAAACTGAATCGGGTCGGCGATGGTTTCGGCTTTGTTCTGGGGCAGTGGGTGTGCCCATCTTATCCGCTCTCTGGAACTGCGGCCTCCTGCCCCATTTGATCTATTGATGAAAGTAGCACGGAAGGAAGCAATAAACTCACTCATGTTTCCAACCACGATAGACAAGTGTGTGAATTTTCTTAGCTACGTTCTGCTCCTACTGTTATGATTCAGTATTGTTAGGGTGTCCTCAACATGCACGGTTCCTGCGTGTTTCAGAATTCAAGTTGCCTTAATGCAGGATTTTTATAAACTTAATAGCAAGGTAGATGCCGCTTAGAATTACACTGACATGTTCATGGCTCCCCCGGAGAGAGGCAGAAGCTTTGAAGTAAAGCATATGTTTGGTACATTAAATGTTCTAGATTTGACGGGATGGAGAAATTCTCTGCGTTTGGAAACTACATTTGCTGCCAGTTGGTAGAAAAATAATAATACTGACCTTAAATGGAGCAGTTTTATAAAAGTTCCTCCATTAGATATGAGTTGTACTACTCTCTAAAACTTCTTGTTCTAAAGCCAATACTCAGAAGAACTAGGGTGCCTCATCTACCCATGAATTGTACACTTCAGAGTTGCTTTGGTGGAAAATCTAGATCAGGGGTGCCCAAACTACGGCCTGGAGGCCAGATGTGGCCCCCGATGCCAATTCATCCAGCCCACGAAGCCCTCATTGCTCCTGGAAGCAGAAGCAAAATTCCAGGAGCAACGAGGGCTTTGTGGGCCAGATGAATTGGCATTGGGGGCCACATCCGGCCATGGGCCTGAACCATGTGACCGGCCCACGGCCTGAAAAGTTTGGGCACCCCTGGTCTAGATAATTGGATTATACGATAAGACTACTGTTTGCATTAAATACACACTGTTCTTTTATTTGTGACATTTAGAGAGAGTGGTTGAAATCAAATTACCCGTCCCGACTAAAATAAACCATTGGAGTCAATTGCTCAGTGGTAAGTCAACACTCAATGTAAAGCTTACTGATTCAGTGGGTTTACTCTAGTTAGGATTACCAAATAAGTTCATTAAAATACAGCAGTTATTCTTTAAAGTGCTACAACCTTTTTGTTTTGTTTACTGTCTGATATGCTTGAAACACAGACTAACATGGCAAATATTCAAAAAAAATATTCAGTTGGGTTCAGTTCTTGAGTGTAACTATTTAGGAAGCTCTTTTGGTTGGTAAAGTTGGAACGTTCCCCATCAACTTCGTAGCAAAGGACAATCACATTGGGCCTGTAAAACAACCCACACCCCAGTTCCCAGTGCTAACGCATGCAAGGTTGCTATTCTCCCAACAACTTGTCCATCTCACGGGTGATCTTTAGGGGAATTGTGTTGCACTTGGCTTTCTCCTTCTCGAAAGATTTGTTTTGCCGTTTCTGCTGGTTGTGTTTCAGACTTAGTCGAGTGAATTTTGCTTGCAATTTTCTGGATTTCTGCCCAGGCTTCGTCTAGAAAATGGGATGGACGGACCCAGCGGAGGAACAAACCTACAGGAAACACAACTGTTAGATGCATGTTTTATACACCACACAGTGTTTATCTACTTGCAATGTCTTGCTGTGGAACTTCTAGCTTGGATACGGGGATTTTTGCACCCAAAGATCAAAAGGGGTTTGGACGTACCTTGCCAGAGCACGAGACTCTGTGGCTCCACTGATGGCCAGATGACCAAAGGGTTGCGCGTATACAGCGGGTTCAGGTACAGTTGCCTTTTGCTGTTGAGCCAGGGCCAGATGGAGTGCGTCTTCTCCTTCACTTCACATAATTTCCTATGGGGAGGGGGAAGACAGCCTGTCATCGGATTCCCTATTCCAGCATTGCGGCTTCAATCCCTTTGCAGGGTAATGATTTGCTGCTTCCTGTGATCTTCCTTCCCAAACAACCTACACTGCATCCCCCACACGCCCCAAAATGGACTGCCCCTTGGTCTAATCCATGTGTCCTATACTATGCATTGGATCCAAGTCTGAAGTCCGATTCTGCCTAGGATGTCAGGATCTTACATAAGCAAATCTCGCCCTCTTCGTTAGGTTATTGCATTGATCACTTGGGATATATGTCACATGTAGCAAAAATTGGTTTATTAACACAGGTTCAGAAATGACTTGCAGTATCATCAGAAGCAACGAGAGAGGCAGTTTTAAAAATCGCTCTTTTTTTAATCTAATGCAATTCCTTGCATTTGAACTACTAGGTTGGCAGGAGCTGGGGCAGAGACAGGAGCTCACTCCGTTGTGCAGCACTCAGGTCTTGAACTGCTGACCTGCTGACCTTCCAGTCATCAAGTTCAGCTTCTTAACCACTAAGCCACCACAGTCTCGGGGGTGCATAGAACGGTACAAATACTCCCATCTGGTAAGAGTTCCCACTTCTAATTCCCTGGGTTGGAAACCTGGATTCATCATCCTAACAGACTCCTTTATGGCCACGGATCTCCCACCCTCACCTTTCCTTCTCATCATTGCTCAGGAAGGTGCCGTATGGGGAGGAGTAGCTGTGCTCAAACAGGGTCAGCAACAGATGTTCGTTGAACTCCAAGGAGAAAGGAAACTGACGCCCGAGTTGCCAGAGGCAGTCCAGGAAAAGGAGGAAAGTCGGTGCCTCATGTTTGATGCGGGCGTGGGAATAAGCAGAGTGGGCGCAACGCAGGGAGAAAGGGTGGCCGGCCTGTGGGAAGCAAAGAACCATGAGAACGGAAAGATGGGTTTCTGGTTAATTGGGCTGGATGGTGTATGAGCAGAGAGAGCACTTATGTATCAGAAGGCAATGGACCATGGACAGTCCTCTCATTTCCGTCCTCTTACTATTCTCCACGTGCCTTGGCAGGACACACTCTTTGAAGCAGCGCTGCCTGGATACCAAAGCCAAAGTTGATACAAAGAACAATAGCATCAGGAAAAACACAAACTATAAATAGGGAACTCAAACATCCGCGCTGCGTCGTCTTTTAAGCAGAACTGCCTGGATACCAGAGCCAAAGTTAGGACAAGGAACAACATGATCAGAAAACTCACGAACTATAAATGGGGGACTCAACCATCCATGCTGCGTACATCAGCTTGGGCCCTGCGTGTCTCTGTGGCAGAGGATGCTGCTCCAGTATGGAGTCCATCCACACACAAAATAAGTTGGATTCACTGTGAATGAAGCCATGCATAGAGTGACAGGATGCCTCAAACCTACTCCAGCTGAGAAAAGAAATCCTCCAGCGTTCCAGGCAGGATTATTTCCTAGTTCCATGATGGCAAACCTTGGCACTCCAGATGTTCTTGGACTTCAGTTCCCAGAAACCCAAGCCCCCGTAAATCCACACGAATGGGTTTGCTGCGATTCACCCGGCCCTTGCCGCGCCGCCCTCGTCGCTCCTGGAAGTGGAAGTAAAACACACCCGTCCAAGAACATCTGGAGTGCCAAGGTTTGCCATCAGGGTCCTAGCTATACCTGGAGGTGGCCCTCAGAGATGCATGCACAAGGGACTTTGGTCATCCCTGAGCTATATGGCTCTTCAAGAGGAGCAAATCCTGTTAGTCTCTCCTCCCTGATCTCCTCTCCAGCAGGTACCTGCACCCACTCGCGTTCCAGCAGCCCCTGGAAGCCCACCACGGTCCTGCAGTCGGGATCCAGGATGACCTGGGCGAGGGAGGTCACCAGCAAAGTGGTGTCCGTGCCTTCAGCTCCGTGCACCAGGAGGCAGGTTTCTTCTCTGTCAAGCAAGTGGAAGGGATGTCTCAGTCACTTGGTCACCCCTGGGCGCCCATGTAAAAAACTGAGACATAGAGACAAAATGTTGCCTTTTGGGAGAACTGCGGTGGCTCAGTGGCTAAGGCGCTAAACTTGATGACCGGAAAGTCGGCAGGTCAGCAGTTTGAGACCTGAGTTAAGCATGGCGGAGTGAATTCCTATCGTCTCTCCCAGCTCCTGCCAACCTGGCAGTATGAAAGCAAGAATTTGCAAGTAGATAAATAGGGGCTGCAGCGGCTCAAGTGGTTAAAGACACTGAACTTGCTGACTGGAAGGGTGGAGTTTAATTCCTGGGTACTGCATGACTGAGTGAGCTCCAGTCTCTGTCCCAGCTCCTGTCAACCTAGCAGTTCAAAAGCAAGACGATGCAAGTAGATAAATAGGGACTGCTTCGGTGGGAAGGTAAGCAGCATTCCATACACTCCAGTGTTGAGGCATGCCTGTCACATGATCATGGAAACGTCTGCAGATGCAGACAGCACTGACTCTGGTTGTAAATGGAGATGAGCACTGAACCCTAGAGTCAGGTACGACTGGCTTTCAAGCAAGGTTGACCTTGACCTACGTTCAGACACCACCCACCATGGAGTTGTTCTGATCTTGTGTGCCCCCCCCCCCAGCATATATTTTGGGAAACAGGAAATCAGATGTCCTGGACGGGGCTCTTACCTTTCTAAGCACTGAGCCGCGAGGCAGGCCGTACTCAACGCTTCCTTGAGGTGGGAGAGCCACCGAGAGGCTTCCAACTTGCTCAGCCAGCGGTCCATGTTGAGGGAAGGGTCGTTGCACGTCTCGACCAGTTTGACGAAGCTTTCCTGGAGGGGTCGCCCCCTGCAGTGGGAAAGAACCAGAGACAGACATGAATGACCGTCCTGTTAATTTATTTTAACGCATTTCAGTCTGTTGTCACTCTGCTTATTTAACTTACATGCAGAGTGCATCGTGCATAATGCAGGGCTGAATGAAGCACAATCCAGAATTAAGATTGCTGGGAGAAACCTCAACAACCTGAGATATGCAGATGATACTACCCTAATCACAGAACATGAAGAAGACCTAAAGCAGTGATGGCCAACCTTGGCACTCTAGGTGTTCCTGAACTTCAATTCCCAGAAGCCCTGATCAACAGAAGTGCTGGCTTGGGCTTCTGGGAATTGAAGTCCAAGAACACCTGGAGTGCCAAGGTTCACCATCACTGACCTAAAGAGCTTCTTGATGAGGGTGGAAGAGGAGAGTGCAAAAGCTGGCCTGAAACTGAATGCCAAAACCCTCCAAGATCATGGCATCAGGACCCATTACTCCCTAGCAAATAGAAGGGGAAGAAATGGAAGTGGGAACAGACTTCACCTTCTTATGATCCAAGCTCACTGCAGATGGGGACTGCAGCCATGAAATAAAAAGACACTGACTTCTTGGGAGGCAAGCTATGAGAAACCTAGACAGCATAATAAAAAGGGGAGACATCACCCTGCCCACAAAAATCCGCATAGTCAAAAAGCAATGGTCTTCCCAGTAGTAATGTACGGCTGTGAGCAGGACCACAAGGAAGGATGAGCGCAGAAGAATAGACGCCTTTGAACTCTATGGTGCTGGAGAAGACTTTTGAGAGTCCCCTGGACTGCAAGGAGATCAAATCAGTCCATCCTGAAGGAAATCAACCCTGACTGCTCCTTGGAAGGACAAATTCTGAAGCTCAAGTACTTTGGCCACCCAATGAGAAGAGAGGACTCACTGGAGAAGGCCTTGAAGCTAGGAAAGATTGAAGTCAATAGGAGAACAGGATGAGGATGAGATGGCATCATTGATGCAGTGTCCATAGATCTGGGCAGACTACGGAGGAGGCAGATGACAGAGGAGTCTGGCGTGTGGTGGTCCATGGGCTGACAATGGGTCAGACTCGACTGTGCAACTGAACAGCAGCAACAATTTCAGTCTATAAGGGTTGGAAGCCTTCCTTGATGGAAGGCAACAAATTACTGTAATTATTTTGTGTGTGTGTGTGTGTGTTTGAATGAAACAAAATATGGTGAAATAGCGCATTCAGCAATTTATGCTTACCTTTCCAGAGGCCGGTGCAGCCTCTTCCAGCCTGGATAAGAGCTCCGGTGCTCGGTACCACCCCCCATCATCTGTGCCTGCTTGGCGGCTTGGGCAGACCTGGTGTCCAGGATGAAGCCGCGGTCCCCTCCCTCCAACACGGCGCTCAGGAGCATCTCGTCTTCTGGGCAGCGCTTCCGGTTTGGTCCTGGCAATGGCTGGCTGCTGCGTAGCATTACCTGCCAAAGCAAATGTAAGGAAGAACATGTGGGATGAAATGGGGACCATTGAGTAGGTGTTCTTTTGTGCACTTCAGTTCCCAGAATGACTAGAGACTGCACTGGCTTAGTAGTTAAGATGCTGAACTTGATGACTGGAGGTCAGCAGGTCAGTAGTTTGAAACCTGGGTGCTGGAGAATGGAGTGAGCTCCTGTTGGCTGTCTCAGTTCCTGCCAACTGAGCAGTTCGAAAGCAAAAAAATTGCAAGTAGATAAACAGGGGCAGGATCTGTTCTCCACCATCCCAAAGTGCAGGACACATAATAATGGGCTGAAACTTCAGAAAGCCAGATCTAGACTGGATATCAGGAGAAACTCCTTAACTGTTAGAGCAGTACGACAACCATCTGCCAGATCTGCTTTGATTCAGATTCCATTTCTTAACTGTTAGAGCAGTATAACAATGGAGCCCAGGACCTCAGGAAGTGGTGAGCACTCCAATGCTGGAGGCTTTCAAGAGAAAACTGGACCACCATTTGTCTGATCTCTTTTGATTTGGATTCCTGCATGAAGCAGGGTTTTAGACTCCATGGCCTTATAGGGTTCTTCCATTTCTATGATTCCATGACTTGAAAAAGGCACACGAGAACTACTTTTACTTCCCAGCATATCTGCTTTAACTGGCTGAATTGCTCAGAGATTTGAGAGTTTGATTCTTCACTGTGGAGACCAGAGAAGCCAGCTTGGGTGGACTTGCTCAAGCCACACAGCCTCAAGATGGACTCCATAAAACAGAATGACTAAACCAGAGATGCCCAAACTATGGCCCATGGGCCGGATCCGGCCCTGATGCCAATTCATCCAGTCCACGCCGCCCTAGTTGCTCCCAGAAGTGGAAATAAAATGCACCCATATGGCATGGGCAGGATGAATTGGCATCAGGGGCCAGATCTGGCCCACAGACCATAGTTTAGGCACCCCTTTTTTAAGCAGAGAAAATGGCAGCTTAAAATCTAGCTCATCACAGATTGCAAGGCATGTTTTACTTCCACTTCTGGTGGGAAGAACCACATGAACCAAGTGACTAGCCCAGTGCCCAAAATATTTGGGCACCCCCGGGCTAAACCACTCCTGAGAAACCACGCTTTGCCTAGGAAACTCTGGAAAGGGTCGCCATAAGCCAGGATAGACTTGAGAGCCCACTCTTATGATGTATGCTTCGATTAGAAACTTTCCTTCCAACTTTCCTGCTCAAAGTGGGTCATGGATTGCAGCAACCGACCTGCAGTTTGATTAAGGATCATGAGATGATTTGGGGAAACAGGGATGGCTTAAGATCACATTCAATGGGGGCAGAAGCGCAAAAGGAAGGCGTTGTACTCACGGTCCCGTTCTTTCGATGGTAGTAGCTGAGGACCGGAAACCGCCTTCTGTGACGAAAGCAGGCGCTCTTCCTCAATGCTTCATCATCCACTGCGTCTGGCACAATGACCACGGAGGGGTAGGTTGGGCAGACCTCAAAATCCGCGTTGACGTAGCTGAGCCTCCAAGCGCCTGTCTGGGAAAGTGGATCCATATCAGCATCTCTTTCCTGCTCCACTTTCTAGGAAGGAGTCTGAATCAAAGCAGATCTGACAGATGGCTGCATTTTCAAATTGGGGGCCAATGATATCAGCTTCAATCAATCAATCAGTCAGTCAGTCAGTCAGTCAGTCTTTATTACTGTCCAAGATCAGCATAGTACAACAAAATGAACAAAGGTTAAAAGGGCTTTGCTACTCACATCCGAAGCGATTTGCTGGTGGTACTGCTCCAGGGTGTAAAGCTGCCACCCCTGTTGAGGCTTCATGCTTTGGGGTCTGTAGAAAAAGGGGTACATCATGATTGCGGACTCCACCGACATCAGAGCCTATGGAAAGAGCAAGGAGAATGGATGAGTTAATCCTGAGAACATCCAAGTTCTTACCTGGAACAGGAAGGGGTGGTGGTGGTGCTTCTAGAAGTCCCACCAGCACATGAGACCTCCCCCAAATCTTTTTCTAGACCTGGACTATGTTTCCCAACCTTTAGATTTGGGACTTCAATTCCCAGAAGCCCAAGTCAGTCCATTGGCTGATCAGTGCTTTGGGGAATTGACTTACATTCCCAGGAATTGACGGCGGTGGCTCAAGTGGCTAAGATGCTGAACTTGGCGAATGGAAGGTCGGAGTTCGATTCCCATGTACTGCGCAACAGACTGAGCTCCTGTCTCTGTCCCAGGTCCTGCTAACCCAGCAGTTCGAAAGCAAGAAATTGCAAGTAGATAAACGGGGACCACTTCAGTGGGAAGGGAAACAGCGCTTCGTGCGCTCCGGTATCAAGTCATGCCTGCCACATGTCCAAGGAAATGTCTGCAGAAGCAGACAGCGCTGGCTGATTGGCTATGAACAGAGATGAGCACTGAACCCTAGAGTCGGATATGACTGACTTTTGAGCAAGGGCAACCTTTACCTCTACCTCTGGGAACTGAAGTCCGAGAACCAAAGGTTTGGAAACACTGAATGTGTCGCCTTTCCATTTTAAATTTCTTTGAGTGATGGAAATGCAATGGGGTGAGTCTTTCTCACCTCGATGGAACTGGCCACATTGAGGCACTCTTCCATCCCTGGGACCTCCAGCTGCAGGATTTTCAGGTCTTTGCATTTGAGAGTGATGGTCCCAGACGGGGTTGAGAGCCTGCGGGTGAAAACGGCAAAAAAGAGGCATGAGGGGGTGTCTGGACACCAAAGCCCATTTCCTCCTTCTGCTTTCAGGGCCAACCACAGAGCATGCTTTGCACCCAAGCGGTGGCACAGGAGGCGGCGACAGGCCTGACGGAGAAGGAGCGAGACGCTTGCTTAGTTAATGTTTGAGAAGAGCAGGAAGTTGTGCAAGAAAAAGAGAGAAAGAAAGCGAAGCATCAGAGAGCAAGAATGTCTTGAATTCATTTATACCAGCCCCCCACCAACTACGGCCCATGGGCCATAGTTTGGGCAGCTCCTGTTCTGGATCCATCCATGCTTCCTTCTCCCTCCCTCCCTCTCTTTTTTCATCCATCCATCCTGGGGCATCTCGAAGCCGCCTGCCGTGCAGTTTGGAAAGAAATTAAAAGGCAAACCTGTTCTCTTGACGGGGTCCGTTAGTCCGGGGACTTGGATTCCAAGTTAGATTCTGAACTCTGTGAGTCACGGGGAGGAAAGAAAGGGGGTTAATAACAGGCTGCAGGTATAAGGGGTTAATTTAGGGGAGGGGGGGCTGTTGCCAACCATCAGCTGGTCAGCTTAGAGTTAATTTGTCAAAGCAAGCATTCAAAAGAGGTTGCATCCCTCCCCCTCATGTAATTCTTTCAGAACTCCAGGCTTGAGCAATCTGGCTTGCAAATGAAACCTAAAACAGGACTTCTCAACCTGTAGCCCATGGGCCAGATGCGCCCCATGGCGCCATTTCATGTGCTCCACCACACCAGGAAGTGCCATGTGGTGGAGGAAGGGTAAAATGGCCATCTGCCCCCCGAAGCTGTCTGAGAGAACGTGACCTGGCCCCTGGCTTAAAAAGGTCGAGAACGCCTGCACTAAATAAACCAAACTTAAACTGTAGCCTGTTAAAGGGAAGCACTCTTAGGCTACGACAGTGTTTCCTTCTTAAGGGAGCTTCACTTTCAATACTGACGCGAACTGTAGATTGACACTATTGAAGCAGAGAGCTATTTCCTCCTGTCATTTAGGGTGTGTGGGAATCACCTGCTCAGTTTCCATCTATCAGGCTACAATTTAAAAAAAAAAAAAGCACAGAAACTGAGTCAGGATAAAAGTGGCAATCTGGCATTTGATCCGGGAAAAGATACGCCTGATCGTTGTAAACCCATTTGTGTGTGGATTCACAGAGACTTGGGCTTTTGAGAATTGAAGTCCAAGAACCCCTGGCGTGCCAAAGTTTGCCATCACTGATATAGATCATGCACATTTAAAAAGAAAATCTATTTCTGTTTTTATAATTAGATCTTTTTTTGCCACAAGAGGGAGCACCCCTTCTAGAAACAATTTATCTAAAGATGTGCTTTGGTCCACAGCACTCCCTGGGAAATTACACTGGGGTGCGTATTGATATTAGACTTGGCAATCTTCTCCTTTTGAGCTTTAATAGTGCCTCCAGCTGTTTCTTGGGTCTAGATCCATGATGGCGAACTATGGCACCCCAGATGCTCTTGGGCTTCAATTCCCAGAAGCCCAAGCCCCCATGAATCCACACGAATGGGTTTGTTGTGATTCATCCGGCCCGCACTGCAATGCCCTCGTTGCTCCGGGAAGCGGAAGTAAAACGTGCCCGTATGGAGGAAGGGTTAATCCAGAAGAGCCTTAACCATATGGGCACGTTTTACTTCCGCTTCCAGGAGTGACCAGGGCGGGACGGGCCAGATGAATCGCAGCAAACCCATTTGTGTGGATTCACAGAGTCTTGGACTTCTGGGAGTTGAAACCCAAGAACATCTGGAGTGCCAAGGTTCGCCATTACGGGTCTAGATACTCCCTTTAAACTTCACCAAAGAGAATTAAGGTTTGAAAAAGCATTTGCTCATCATAGGAACATGTTTCCTTTCTGGATGAGAACTAGGCAAGGATTTCCAATGGTCACGTGGCAGGGATGACTAGATATGGGGCATGTGGAATGCTGTTACCTTTCCCGCCAAAGTGGTACCTATTTCTCTACTTGCAATTCCTTGCTTTGAAACTGCTAGATTGGCAGGAGCCGGGACAGACGATGGGAGCTTACTCCGTCGGGTCTCGAACTGTCCACTTGCCAACCTTCCAGTCATCAAGTTCAGCATCTTAACCACTAATCCATTGCAGCCCATTTAAACAGAAAAGAGAAGGTAGAATCTTGCACAGTCACTTTAAAAGGCCTAGCTGCATGATCAGGTTTAGGCAAACTTTTGTCTCAACTTGCAAATATGGGTCCACAGAAAGATCCTCCACAAATATTGCGGTATTTTTGAACCACAATCAGGCGTGCACTGGTATCTCACCCTGTGCCGGTCGAAAGGAACTGCAGAATGAACTCATCCAAAAGTGCCTTCATTTTGGCAGTTTCACGTCTGGCCTAGACACTGAAGAAGAAAAACTTGCAAAAATTAGCTGAAAGGATTTTGGGACAAAGGGGCTGTGATTTGAGGCAGTTAACTCTAGCTTTGCCAAAGCTTATTCGGGCTAAGCTGGACAGCCTGCTAACATTGAGGGAGGCAAGGGTGGTATGATGGAATGAGGGTGTGTGGGTATTTGGTCTTCATTGGAGGGACTGCGGTGGCTCAGTGGTTAAGAAGCTTGCCTTGTTAGCTGGAAGGCTGGCAAGTTGGCAGTTTGAGACCCGGGTACTGGATGATGGATTGAGCAACTGCCTCTGCCCCAGCTCTTGTGGGGCACATGAAAGGAGCCTCATTTGGGCATTCTTTGAGCAGAGTTTCTTCCGCAAAAATCCTTTCAGCCCAGAATAATTTATAACACGAAATTATTCTTATTGGAGGACAATGTACGGTGCATGGGGTGGAATTGTTCACCTTTTCTCAATGGCGTCCACGTTGCGAATAAGAAGCCACAGTTCTATCTCGCTCTCCTTGTCACTTCCTCCCATTTGAGAAGATAATAGGATATGGTGGCTGGTGATCCAGAGGGTCCCAGTGACCTGGGGCAAACCTGGGCGTGAAAGGACCACCTGGTCCACTTTGGTGGTCTTGATCAGCTCTGCAAACTCCATGCCCAGCAAAAAGGCTAGACCTGTCCAGGGGGTCACAAAAGATCCAGATCCAGAATGTCTTGGGGATGTATTAGAGATCAGAGGAAGACCTCCAGGAGAATCCGTAGCCCTGCAAGACACAGAAAATTCATAAGCCACGGGCAAAGGGGAAATCTATCAATGGAGCAGAAAATCTCCCTTTGCTCCATTCAGAACTATTGGTCAATGCCTCCATTTCTGGGCCCCTGATGGGTTCTACTTAGAACTTGTACCTGCAGTCCAATGTTCAAGGAATAGCATTAAAAGAGGAGAAGGCTGAGGGACTCAACCTCCCCTATGTCACTTGGAGGACCCTGAATAGGCTAAGGATTGGAGTTCCTAAATCAGGGGTGCACAAACTACAGCCTCAGGCCAGATCTGGCCTGATTGCCAATTCATCCACCCCACACCGCCCTTGTTGCTTCCACTTTTGGGAGCAACAAGGGCGGTGTGGGCTGGATGAATTGGCGTCAGGGCCATATTCGGCCCATGGGCTATAGTTTCGGCACCCCTGATTTAAGCAGAGAAAATGGCAGCTTAAAAATCTGCTTCCAGTGGGAGGAACCATGTGACTGGCCCGCTAAACCACGTGGCTGGCACACTGAATCATGTGACTGGCCCACTGAACCACGTGACTGGCCTGTGGCCCAAAATGTTTGGACACCCCTGCTCTAAATGCAAGACCAACAAGCTCAAGTGGGGACTGTTGGCGGACAACAGATCTGTGCCTTCAGGGGTTTGGAAAGCCAGATAATCCAGCATATTAAAAGATTCTGGCCTTTGACAGTCCTGCCAGGGAACAAATTAGCTCTGTTCTCAGCTGTTTGCCCCATGGAAATATCTTTAGGGCAGGATTCTTTTAGCAGTGAAATCAGCCAGCCAGGAATTTTTATTTTTGCTTTATTTCTTTCATCAAGCGGTTCTAGCAAGACTCCTGCACTTCCTACGCATTGAGAAGAATCGGTACCTGCTTCCCCATCTTCCCAGGCAGTGCCAGACAGGTTCCTCCTAATCCTAGCTGTGGTGGCTCAGTGGTTAAAAAGCTCGCCTTGTTAGCTGGAAGGCTGGCAAGTCAGCAGTTCGAGACCCGGGTACTCCATGACAGATTGAGTGCCTGTCTCTGTCCCAGCTCTTGGGGACATGAAAGGAGCCTCATTTGGGTGTTTCCTGAGCGGAGTTTCTTCCACAAAAAATCCTTTCAATCCAGAATAATTTCTGACACCACATTATTATTACAGTATTCTTATAGCCTTCAAAAGGCTGTAGCCATTTCTACTTAACAGATTTAACTTTGTTGTTGTTGTTGTCAGTGTGGATGCCCTTGGGTAAGTTTCACAGGAGGTCCCCAAGGGGCCACCAGAAGAAAGAGATGGTTAACCCCTTCTCTGTATTCTGTACAAAAGAAGACCCTGGGAAAGGTTGCCATAAATCAGAATATGCCCAGTCTTTAATTGCATGGGTCCTGCCTTTCCGTGCAAAATGATGTTCAAGGCCAAAAGACAATAAAACATCATTAGCGCTAGTAAAGTCTTGATAACAGTTGCATGTTGTCATTGTTTTACTAGGTTTATTACATATAAGACATATTACAAGAACACCAAATAATACTGGTGGAGGCCGCTAGAAATGCCAAAACAAGAACCTTGTATCTACCTCAGAGCTTGAAGTAGTGGTAGTGGTGGAAGGAAGGAAGGAAGGAAGGAAAATTTAACTTAATTTTTAATTTAAGTTTTAGACTTGTATGCCTCCCCGACTTGCAGAGAGACTCTGGTCGGCTAACAGAGATACACAATATACAATTACAGGTTCCACACAGTCATAATAAACATATCATAATACAGGTTCCTCAGTTATAATAAACATATCATTATCACAAATCATCACAGTTTCAACAGTATCAACATGACAGTAGCAATTAAAAAACTCAATATCACAGTAACAAAGTATTACAAAAAACCCCAAAATAAACGACCTTTTATTACTTGCTAGACTTATATGCAATGGTGGGCAGCAAAAGGGTTCATGCACCCCCCTAGGAGGGTGATGGAGGTGAAATTGGGTGGCCTTCGGGCGGGGGGGGGGAAAAAGCAAAATTGGGTGGCCACGCCCACCTCCCTGCCCTGCCCCATCAGGCTTTTTCCCTGCATTTGGTTCAAGGTCTCCCTTGCTCAAAAGCCAGTCACATCTGACTCTAAGGTGCAGTGCTCATCTCCATTTACAGCCAAAGAGCCAGTGCTGCCTGTGTTTGCAGATGTATACATGGCCATATGGCAGGCATGACTAGACCGCCCATGGTGTAGGCTCTGCACATGATGTAGGCTCCGCCCACAGAGTGGTAGCAATTTTTATTTTTATTTTTTGCTGCCCACCACTGCTTATATGGGTTTAAAGAAGCATCTCTCAGACCACATGCTCATCAGGACTGCTTCCTCCTCTAGCTGCCATTGACTGCCAAAATTTTGGGAACAAAGGTCTTCTCCTCTTGGCCCTGGCACCAGAGAATTGCTAAGCAGAGATGTCAGCCTCAGAGAGAAGTGCAAACCGCTCCCAGAAACAAGCCTTTGTGCTTGGTCTCCATTCCTTACCTGCCAGCTGTTGTGTTTCCACTCCAGGATCTGCCAGGGATCTCATGTGCCAGGGGTCTGGGTGAGATCAACTTGTGATAAGGACCTCATCAGAGGAAAAAGACAGCTTCTGAGCATACGCAGGCACTTCCACCCAGGCCAGAATGACGTCCAGGGGGTCGACTCGAAAGCCCCTTTCAGCAGCTGTTTTCCCTGGAAGAACAACTGGGCAGCTTAAAAGAGGCTGGACTTTTGATTGCGAAATGGAACATGAAGAACTGCTTGTCAGAGAAGTTGAGAAGCAGTAAGAGAGAAAGAGAGAGAGGATGTTGGGTTTAAGGTCGTCTGGCTGTTTCTGGTTTTGTTTTCAGTTTTACTGCATTTCATTTCCCCCTCCTCTCTGTCCAGGAGCTCTGCGTGAACTGTGAAGATTCCAGATGAACAGCCAGAGCGATAAAAAATACACACAGAGCATTTTAAATTGTGTCTTTATGTGCCTTGATCAGCCTCCAGGCAAGAGAAACATTTTAAAAAGTCTTCCACCCAGAAGATCATGCCACGGATCTGCACCAAACACCGGGGTTTGCTGTGGTTGTTTTGAGTGCAGTGAACAGGAAGCGCAACTGGATCGCATCGATTTTGTACAAGACAGAAGGGAGCACGAGATATTTATCTGTCCTGTAAAAAGTATAGCAAAATGTTTTGTGCAACAGTAAAATAAAACTTGACCGCACAATGACACTAACTTCTCTCTGCACATCATGTCAGGCCTTTGCTCACCATTGCTGAGTCCCGTTGGGATCGAACTCAGATTGTGAGCAGAGTTCTACCTACTGTGCTGCAGACTCCTAGTCCACCTTCCCCTCCTTCAATATCAGAACGGCAGTTTCTGTTCCTTTCCTCAGTTGAGACCATTCAGACTTTCTGTTCCACCTTAAACACTGGACATCTGTACAGCAACAACAGCTGCAGCAAAGAAATTTAGAAGTGACCCGGCCAGGACTAGCTTGTTCTAGGCGGGAGGCTTAATGTGAGACCTCAACTTAGAGAATCAGACTGCCTGGCGTTGGGATTTTGCAGAATATCAACTGCTAAAAGAAGCAGGAAATGCATGAACAAACAGCAAAAGCATGACTGCGAACAGAGTTTAAATAGCTTTTTATTGACTACAGTTCCCAGGATTCCTTGCTGGCTGGGGAATTCTGGAAGGCAGAGCTCCCCCCCCCTTGTTTCCAAATTATGATGATGATATTTGTCAAGTTAGTGCTGCTAATATTTTTTTTACATCAAAAGAGGAGTGGAAAGGAAAAACTAATAGTAGAGGGTTGTTGTTGGGTGTTTTTTTTTGGAGGGAGAGAAGGAATATATAATCCATGGATTCTTAACCTGCAGCCTGTGGGCCAGGTGCGGCCTACGGCACCATTTCATGTGCCCACCCCCACTGCCTCCACCACACCAGGAAGTGCCATATGGTGGAGGAAGGGCAAAATGGCTATCCAGCCCCTGAAGCTGTCTGAGGGAGCGTGACCTGGCCCCCCAGCTTAAAAGGGTTGAGAACTCCTGATATAATCTGATATAACCCTCCTCCATAAAATCAAAATAATTTTTTAAGAAAATCATTAAACAGTCAACCCACTGCAACCTGTATCAGATTAAAAAACAGAGTCAAACCATAATAATAATAATTTCATGTCAGAAATTATTCTGGGTAGAAAGGATTTTTGCAGAAGAAACTCCGCTCTGGGGATGCCTGAGTGAGGCTCCTTTCATGTCCCCAAGAGCTGGGACAGAGACGGGCACTCAATCCGTCATACAGTACGTGGGTCTCGAACTGCTGACTTGTCAGCCTGCCAGATAACAAGGCGAGCTTCTTGACCACTGAGCCACTGCAGTCCCCATTGAAATCTATGGAATACAGTACAGTATGTCATTTGGTGTGTTACTGACTTGTCTTGTTGGTTTCAAACGGCTTTATTTGAGTAAAAAGCCTTCTCTTTCTAGGTAAGGGCCAATGTCACCCTTGCTCTAAAGCAGTGGTGCCCAAACTAAGGCCCGTACGGGCGCGTTTTACTTCCGCTTCCAGGGGCAATGAGGGGTTCACAGGCCAGATGAATTGGCATCAGGGGCAGCACCCGGCCCCCGGGCCTTAGCGACCGGCTCCCTGAACCACATGATCGGCCCACGGCCCAAAACGTTTGGGCACCCCTGCTCTAAAGCCATTCATCTCCGACTCTAGGGTTCTGTTTACAGCCAAAGAGTCAGCACTGCCTGCATCTGCAGATGCTTCCATGGACATGTAGCAGGCCTGACTAGACTCTGGAGCACACAGAATGCTGTTATCTTTCCCTCTGAAGCAGTACCTATTTATCTACTTGCAATTTCTTGCTTTCGAACTGCTAGGTTGGCAGGAGCTGGGACTGAGATGGGAGCTCACTCCATCGTGCAGTAGTCAGGTCTCAAACTGCTGACCTGCTAACCTTCCAGTCTTCAAGTTCAGCATCTAAGCCACCGCAGTGCCTTTTCTCTTTCTAGTACTAGCCTAAAAGGTTTGTTTGTTTGTCCACATGTACACCTCACCCTTTTGATGTGAACACCACTCATAGTGGCTTACAATATACTGTATATAAAAATACACATTACAATATACAGTACAATATATATAACCTCTGAGAAGCAGATGTCAGGTTGTTTTACATTTACAGGTAAGGAGGCAAGTCCCCAATGCAGGCAGACAGGGGAGGTAGGGGAGGTTTTCAACTCTTCTCCTTTGCTTACAACCAACACGTGCACACCTGAAGATCTACCTGGGATATAAAACAAACAAGCAAAGAACTCTGCCTTCATGTACAACAGAAGTCTTTGAACTTGCAGCTGTGCTTGTGTGTGTGTGTGTGTGTGTGTGTGTGTGTGTGTGTGTGTGTGTGTGTGTGTGTGTGTGTGTGTGTGTGTGTGAGAGAGAGAGAGAGAGAGAGAGAGATTGTCCTGGTTAAGATGCTGAATTTGATGACTGGAAGGTTGGCCGGTCAGCAGTTTGAGACCCTAGTACTGCATGACGGACTGAGCTCCCATCCTCTGTCCTAGCTCCTGCCAACCTAGCAGTTTGAAAGCAAGACATTTCAAGTAGATAAACAGGCACCACTGAGGTGGGAAGGTAGCAGTGTTCCACGTCTAGTTTAGTCCTGCCTGCCACATGTCCACAGAAATGCCTGCAGACCCAGACGGCGCTGGCTCTTTGGCTATAAATGGAGATGAGCACTGAACCTTAGAGTCGGATATGACTGGCTTTCAAGCAAGGGCGACCTTTACCCTTTACCTAGTTGTCTTAAAAGGAGCAACCAATTGCAGGTAGACTCCTGAAATTATGGACAGGTAGGAAGATTGCAGGGGATGGCCTGGATCCAAGCATGAATCCCAAAGCTCATCTGATAATTGACTCTGCCCGATATAATTAATTAGAATCTGCTGGGGTGACATTTGACCCTTCCTTCCAAGGGAGCTTTTCTGGGCACGGGAAATCTGTGGCCATGACTTTTCTTTGCTCATTACCGTATTGGAAAGGAAGGCGTGCCTGGCAGATAAATGATTTTCCAGTATAAAGTTCACACCCTTGTTGTCTTTCATGTCCCACATTGAAACTTCCTTTCAAAGAACAGGGTGGCTCCATTTAGCTGGAGACAATAATGCAGTACTGTACTTTCTTTCTTTTTTTAATAAAAGAGTCTGTTGGATAATTAAAGTGCCTGCTTCCCCTCCCGTTAAATCCCAAGGTCTTGATTGTTCCAAGAATAAACTGCTTTCATAGTTGCGCATGTGTGTATATATATAGCCGACGTGCATATCTAGAGTTGGTTAGTTGCTTGTTGCAAGTCTGTTGGCCGCTGAACCTTTGCGATGTCTCTGGTCACATTCAAAGAGCTGGGAGAAGATGACGCTGACTTGGAAGAAGAGAACCTAGACAGTGTCAAGGCCTTGACAGCAAAGCTGAAGCTACAGACCCGACGGCCTTCTTACCTGGAATGGAAAGCCCGGGTGCAAAGCCCCTCCTGGAAGAATGGGCTCAAAGAAAGTGCCCTCAAGACTTTGCAGGAGAAGCTGGGCGAAGAAGCAACCTCAGAAGGCCACCTCGACCAGGTGCCCCTGAAGAGCATCTGTGGATTCCCTACAGTGGAAGACGCCTTCGAGTGGCTCAGAAAGGAACTGGTGAGTAGATCTTCTCAACACCTCCTTGAAGTGGAAGCATTTCAATATGTGGGTCTGAAGCTCTTCGAGGTAAGGACCATCAAGGGTCTTCCAAGGATGAACTTCATGTATTGGGAAGAGATCCTCCTGATGGTCTCACATGGGCTACCACCATATGACCACTAGGAAAGTCTTATGCTTTAAGTCTTAAGTTACTGTATTTGTATCTACAGCACAGCAAAGTGGGGTAGACTTTTAGGCAATTTTATGTTTGTATGCAAGTTTCCCAGTTCATCCTCTTTGCAGCCCAGCTAATAAACACACTTGGACTGGATACTAGAGAGAGAAAAAAATAGAATTTACTCACAGAATAAGGTCAGAAGATACATGTGCTCAAGAGTCTTGATGAAGTTGGTTTAGAAAGAAGTAAAGGAAAGTCTTTCTTCCAGCCATGTGGCTTGGAAGATGGAGGTGCTCAAAAAGACATCTTTCCTCTTCCAAAGCAGAAAGGCGAGAGAGAGAAAGCCAGAGCAAAGAAAGGCCTTAACACATGCAAATAGGGTCAGTTGATCTCTTGAGGCTGGAAAGAACCTTTCTAATTGTCATTAGAGACAAACAATGTAAAATCATGTCCTTTAGGTCAGGCTAGTCATTCCTGTCTCCCTAGTTACTGCATGATGGGGTTGTGCTCGAATATTCAACATTAAGTAAGCCTATGTGATGCCTCAGCTGCAATGTCAACTCCAGGAAGAAAATTATGTATGTTAGAAAAAATCTTACTAACCTACTACAAACTGATTATGCTTCTCTAGTATATATTTAAGCAAATCAGCTGATCCTTGCAGTAAAACACATGCTTTGCAAACAAACTGTTCCCGGTTTAAAGCCTGGTATCTCCAGGTAGGGAATGCTGTGTAAACATCTTAAACCTCCAATAGTTACTGCCAGTCAGTGATGGGCTAAATCAGTGATTTTCAACTTCCAGGTTCCCAGATGTTCTTGGACTTAAACTCTTAGGAGCCTTCTCCATTGAGTGTGTTGGCCATGATTTTTGGGAGCTGGAGTCCAAGAACATCCATGGACCTCTAAGGCTGGGCCCCACCACGATAGATAACCCACACCCTTAGTCAACACAAAGTAGCAGCCGATGTTCTTGTCTTTGAAACTGGTGGAAAGTTAGAATTGCAAAGTAAATCCACACAATGTCCAGATCAGAGTCTCCAGGCTTGTGAAATGGTGGGAAATGTCTGTGTTGAAAGGTATGGATGTCCCAGATGATAATCTGAGTATTAGAGTGTTAAGGAACCATGAATCTGTGATGTTTTGGAGCCTATGCACGCTGAATAACTTCCTCACTGATAACTTTGCTCCAAGGTTGGAAGTTGAATCCTGAACATGGGAATCCTCTTCTTCATCCTCTGTTGTTGTTCTTCTCCTCCTTATGCCCAGCGAGAGATGCAAGCCTTCGATCACCAGCTGGCACGTCAACTGATGGCTCTCCGTGCTGAGATTCACCGTCTAAAGGTGGAGCAGGCTTGCCACCAGCACAAGGAGATGTTGGACGATGCTACCTTTGGCCTGGAAGGTTGTGAAGAAGACTCGGACCTGCTGTGCAACATCCCACCCAAGATGGCCTTCCTGTTGTCCTCCCCTCTCAAGCACATTGGCGTCACGCGCATGAACATCAACTCTCGGCGTTTCTCCCTGTGCTGATAGGTTTTGCTCCCCTGGACTCTTGCTTTGGTGCTGGTGGACTTCAGCAAGAGGTCATAAGCAGTGTGGTGTATTGGGTAGAGCTGAACCTTTCCCCCTTAACAGGATAATCTTGAAGTTAAATCACAATACACCTTTCACAACCGTTTTAAATAGTTATTTATGGCAGTCTATAGCGTGTTCTGGAAAAAGCAATTTTATGAAAATATAGGACTGCAGTGGCTCAAGTAGCTAAGACGCTGACTGGAAGGCAGGAGGTCAGCAGTTCGATTCCCAAGTACTGCAGGACAGAATGAGCTCCTGTCTTTGTCCCAGCTCCTCCCAACCTAGCAGTTTGAAAGACAGAAATTGCAAGTAGATAAATAGGGACCACTTTGGTGAGAAGGTAAACAGCATTCTGTGCACTCTGGTGTCTAGTGAAGCCTGCCACATGACCATGGAAATGGCTGCAGAAGCAGACAGCGCTGGCTCTTCAGCTTTGAAACAGAGATGAGCACCGAACCCTAGAGTCAGATACAACTGGCTTTCAAGCAAGGGAAACATTTACCTTTTTAGAATTCAAAGACAGAGAAATATCTTCTTAATGCTGTGCCAGCAAGCCAGTGAACAAAACCTGTTTCATTTATCTTTGAGTCTGCCCAATTATCCTGCTATGGTAATAGAATAGACCAGTGATGGCAAACCTTGACACTCCAGTTGTTCTTGAACTTCAATTCCCAGAAGCCTTGATCAGCAGGAGTACTGATGGGCTTCTGGAAATTGAAGTTCCAGAACACCTGGAGTGCCAAGGTTGGCCATTGCGGGAGTAGACCATATTGCCAGTGACTCAACATCAGTGGTTAACTAACCCGACAACCCCGAGGACTAACAACCTTGGGTGCCGAAGTCCACAGGGAAGGGTGATGGTCTCCAAGTGGATTAAATCTCACTTGAATCCCTCTTGATGGAGGGCAGCAGCTTCATCCATCCTGAGGAGGACACTGTGTGCCAAAAAATCTCAGGACCAGAAAATGACTCATGGAACTGGATCAGTGGTACTATGGATCTCATGCTGCAATGTGGAAGGCAGATGAAAGGCCACTGCATCATGTTCACAGGACAGTCATCATGGCTTCATTACCATGAGGACTGCCAATATTCATATTTGGATACAGCAAGCAGAAGAAGTCACTTATCTAGGTTGAGTCTGCCCAAGAGGTTAAGTTTGCATGTGTTATCATTTCTGTTTCCCCCAGATGCATGTGATATCAAGACCACACATAGGACAGCTTGGCCCCCCTATGAAGCACAAAGGACTAAAAGCACATGCACACTTCAACAGGGAGCACACATCATATATGTAATTTGTCAAACAGTATAAAAGCATGTGGTTTTTATCATGTCAGAAGCACACAAAGGTGTTTTCTGGGTTGAAAGGGTTTTTTGCTGGAGAAACTCAGGGGATGCCTGAATGAGGCTCCTTTCATGTCCCCAAGATCTTTTCCCACCAAAGTGGTCCCTATTTATCTACTTGCAATGTCTTGCTTTCGAACCACATGAAATGGTGCCGTGGGCTGCATCCAGCCTGTGGGCCACAGGTTGAAAATCCCTGGGTTAGGTTGACAGGAGCTGGGACAGAGAAAGGAGCTCACTCCATCGTGCAGTACTCAGGTCTTGAACTGCCGACTTACCAACTTTCCAGCTAAGAAGGCGAGCTTCTTAACCACTGACCCACCTCAGTCCCAAGCATGGTTAAACCATCATTTGGGCTCCCTAGGTCTGGTATGACCTAAGTAACACATAGGTATATGTCTCTATTAAAATTCTTTTGTTGATAAACTTCTTTTTCTTTCAAAACCTTTTTGGCTGTTTTATTTATGGATTAAAGAAACCTGAGGGCCGATCCCTGTTTTGGAAAGTTACAGGTGACAGACTGATGGACTAGGATTCAGGGGGCCTTGGCTCAAATATCTCCTAAGCCAGTGATGGCAAACCTTGGCACTCCATATGTTTTTGGGCTTCTGGGAATTGAAGTCGAAGAACAGCTAGAGTGCCAAGGTTTGCCATCAAGGTGACCTAAGCTGTAAAAATGTATGGGATGATGGTAAAATTGGTAAAAACTCTCTAAACGTCTCACTTATTTTGAAAGTCCTATAAGGTTGTGAGTTCAATCTTCTCTCAGCTCTGAAATGAGACCTTTCAATTTATCAGCCCTTTCAGACACTGTACTTTGATGTGACAGTCATAATCCACTTGTTATTATCTTTCTATCTCTTGTTCCTATTGTGTGTATCATGTTATTGTGAGTTTTTAATCTGTTTCAATTGCTCTGGGGTGCCGTGGCTGGTGAAAACCTTTTCCTTGTAAACCCACAAACAAATAAAATACAGTATGTGTCTTTTGATCCTATCCCAATTTGTACACCACTGGTTTCTGCCTTTCTGCCTTTCACCATTGCCAGGTGCAGCTTTAGACAGACTTGAATAATGTTTTGTAGCTTCTTTAATACAGGAAGCGGCACCTGGTTGCAAACTTTCAGGATAGAGCAGGGTTCCTCAAACTTGGCTTTCCAGGTATTCTTGGACTTCAGTTACCAGAAGCCGAAGTCAGCACACCGGCTGATCAGGGCTTCTGGGAACTGAAATCCAATAACACCTGGAGAGCCAAGTTTGAGGAACCATGGGATAGAGCAGTGATGGTAAACCTTGGCACTCCAGATGTTCTGGGACTTCAATTCCCTGAATCCCTGATCAGCAGAGTGCTGACCTGGGCTTTTGGGAATTGAAGTCCAAGAACAACTGGAGTACCAAGGTTCACACCACTGAGATAGAGCCCTAATGGTTTGAAGCGATATCCCACCGGTTTGACCACCTACTGTCGACACACTCAATGTTCAGCTCATCCTGGTCTGGATATGTTGTTCTGGAAACAAAATGGCCATCTAAGAGTGACACGGAAGTCCCGACAACATGCCCCACGATGCACAGATGTTGCAGCTGCAAGACATCTGGTTCATGCGCTCCACATGGGGCTCTTGACGCCACCCAAAGCAGCAGGGAGGGTGAGGTTGGCAGGAAACTTTTTGGTTTTCTGAGCTGCTTTGGAACCTTTTGTGGTCAAGTCAGTGCTGAGAACAAGCGTTTATCTCATGCGTATGCGAAACACTTAGAGGACAGGAAATCAGCAAGAAAGACAGTGGAGGGAAAAGAGAAATTAAAGAGAGTTTTGACCCTGCTGACGACCTCCTGGAGTAGATGGAGTTGCCCCAATGAAAAATGGATTAACTTTACCAAATGTGATGAGGAGGCCCTTTCCATCCTTTTCAAGCTGTCGACCTCAGAGAACCTTAGCCCCCTGCCCCATCGTCCCGATTGACAGGTAAGTGATGGAGAATAAACATGGCTCTTAGAGACCCATGTTTTGTAACCTTAAGATTTGGTTGGTCCAATTTTGCAAGTCATGGAGTCCCTTGGACACTCCACCAAGTTCCTTCTCATTTCTTCCTGTTTCTGTGATTCTTCTACTACATCAGGTCACTTCTTAGGTCTGGGGACATAGGATTTTCAGGGGGCTTGAGATGTTTGAAGAGTAATTTACAGTTGACACTCATCCCTAGGTTTCCATGGCTGAGCGTGGATTCAAACCCAGGTCTCCCAATATGTTTTTGCCCAATACAATCTAAAAAACTAAGGGACTGTAGTGGTTTAGTGGTTAAGATGCTGAACTTGATGACTAGAAGGTTGGCAGGTCAGCAATTCAAGACCCGGGTACTCCATGACAAAGTGAACTCCCGTCTCTGTCTCAGCTCCTCCAACCTAGCACTTCAAAAGCAAGAAATTGCAAGTAGATAAATAGGTATCACTTCAGTGGGAAGGTAAACAGCATCCTGTGCACTCTGGTGTCTAGTCATAATATTTTGGCAAACAATTCCTGTTTTCTGTGGTTTAAATGTACCATATATACTCAAGTATAAGTCGGGGTTTTTAGCCCCCAAAATTAGGTCCAAAAATGGGACTCGACTTATACTCAGGTCAGTGTAAACACTCAAAAACATACCCACACAAATGTCTAAATTAATTAATTTTACTGACTTATATTTGGACAACTTATAGTCGAGTATATACAATGATTTTGTTGAAATTTTAAGTGATCATTGTGTTAGTCTGTGTTTGAAGCATATCAGAGAGTAAACAAGACAAAACAAAGCAACAACAATGTTGTAGCACTTTAAAGACTAACTCCTATATTCTGACGTTTCAATGTTTATATTTAATGCCATTGTTTTGTTACCCAGCAGCTTTGTGTCATTAAAAAACAAGCCAACGATTGAAAAGTTCTCCTGGTCCCCCCAACGAAAAAACATTTTTCATAAGCCTTGAAAACTCCTGTTTGTGTCTCTTCATGCATGTATTTATGTGTGATATCTTAAATCTTTTATTAAACAAATGTCAACTACTTAACATACACACATGGAATGGGCTAAACAATTGTAATTCCACGTAGGTAAGAGTTAAGAGACACTAGTGAAAATTAAAACATATGAAGAGAAAAAACGGGTGGAAAAAGTCAGTGGCAAGAAGTTTTGCTGGAACACACAGAATTATGCAAATTTAAGTGTTAAATACCTAAGGGCTAATCATGTTCAGTAATATAAAAGTAACAACTTGTAGCAGTCATATAAAACTTTGTTGGCTGTCCAGAACCCTATATATTTTATTTTCTAATAGTAAACCAGACTGAATTTGATAGGGTATATTTCTTTTTTTAAAATAATACATTTTATTAAATTTTAAAAAGCAAAACAAAAGTTACATAAGCATAATAGAAAAAAGAATAGTAATAATACTCTCTCTCTCACACACACACACACACAGAAATCATTTCCATACATCAGTTCTCTTAACCATTCTACTTACATATATAAGTAGAATGTATGTATGTATGTATGTATGTATGTATGTATGTATGTATGTATGTATGTATGTATGTCATACTTT
This sequence comes from Furcifer pardalis, assembly GCA_030440675.1. Classification (NCBI taxonomy): domain Eukaryota; kingdom Metazoa; phylum Chordata; class Lepidosauria; order Squamata; family Chamaeleonidae; genus Furcifer; species Furcifer pardalis. The sequence goes on along the minus strand of CP126890.1, from coordinate 303,681,839 downwards.
ACTCAACTTGATCACATTAATATGGTATTTCAGTTTTCTCTTAACACAAATACATAAAACACCCTAGTGTACTAACCCAAAGTCCTTGAATCTACCAGTTGTCTTCTAGTAACTTAATTATTTTGCCAGAAACTCATTACCTCCGGTACAGGTTCGTCTCCTTTATTTTTTTCCAATGTGTATTGCAGAAATGGTTTCCAAATATCGCAAAATGTTTTGTTTTAAAATCCCTTTTTTATATTTAAATCCCATGTAAGTTTTTCATTAAGTGCCATATCCCAAATATCAATATACCAATTACTCAAATCTAAATTCAAACCATCTTTCCAGTTTTTGGCAACCTGTTGCCTTGCAAATGTGAATAAAATAGCTAATAAATCCTGTTTATTTTCATCCAAGTTTAAATCCTCTAAACTAGTCAACAATACAATTTTCCCATTCAATTTTTAAATTAATATCCAAAATGTTGGCTTTTTCTTGTTCAGTTTTGTGCCAAAAATAAAAAACAATTTCACAGTCCCATCACAAGGGTGTATTTCTATGAACAGGGACTGCAGTGGTTTATTGGTTAAGAGGCCAAACTTGATGATTGGAAAGTTGGCAGGTCAGCAGTTCGAGACCCGAGTGCTGCATGACAGAATGAGCTCCTGTCTCTGTTCCAGTTCCTGCCAACCTAGCAGTAAGAAAGCAAGTAATTGCAAGTAGATAGACAGGTACCACTTTGGTGGGAAGGTAAACAGTGCTCCGTGCACTCCGGTGTCTAGTCATGCCTGCCACATGACCACAGAAATGTCTGGAGACCCAGACAGTGCTGGCTCTTTGCCTATAAACAGAGATGAGCACAAAACAACTGACTTTTGAGCAAGGGCAACCTATTTCTGTGTGCAGCTGGCTGAATGGCTCAGTGGTTTAGGATTTGGTCTGTGGAGCCAAACGTTGGGATTTTAATTAAGCCTTCCTTCTCCCTCTCTTTGCAGAAATTATGGGTAGCTGCTACAGTTCTGACTATGATGATGACTGGCTTGAGAACATAGAAATTTGTGACATATGCCATTACCCCATTGACCCGGCCACCAAGTCCCAGGTGAGAGGCAATGCCTTGGGTTCCCTCCTCTCTAGGTGATGTCTTGCCTTTCCTTAAAAACTCACACTAACTCTTTGTCAGTCTAATGGGACTTCACATGAACAACAGATATTTTAAGACATTTTAAGATTTTTTTATTTTAGGGAATTTTAAAGCATAAATCCTAAATGGCATGAGAAATATTATTTAGGGATCCCCCCTCTTTATTTTTGTAAAAATAAAATCACCAGGTGTAGTATCAGAATTAGCCACTAGGGGGAAATAAAAGATCTCTTCCCTGCTCTTCTGTTTGCTCTTTAAAAAGTATTATTAAAGCTCAACTCAAATGTTACTTGCAAAATTCAAATGACAATAACAATGGTGCAAACCTGTGCTGCCTATTTGCACGGTCGGCTATGGATTTTCTCTTTGCTTGGATACTAATTGTCTTTTTAACAGCGCATCGTTAGATTAATTCTTCTTAAACGTAAATTTCTATGTTCTAAGACTGACCCTAGACATGGTATATATAGGTACAGTACTTTGTTTATTTTCGGTGATCGGCGCAAATCTTAATTCAGGTATTCCTCAAGTGGTTTTCAAAATAAAATAAAATTGGGGTCTGATCTTTTAGCCAACTCTCAGTTAAAATCCTACTTTATTTCCCCATCTAAATCAAATCTAAAGGAAGAAACTGAACAGTGTAAACTAGAGCATTGGTAGGAAACAGGGGTGTGCTGGGCATCTTGGGAGGGTGGTGGACGGGAAGTAACGGGGCGCCTATTTGGGGTGTGGGGGAGAAATGCCATACATTCCCATTACCTCTGCCTGCCTCTAGGGGGCATCAGCTGCTGGGGCGCACCGGGATGAGTCCCTGTATCCCTGTGGGCCAGCAGACTACTTGTAGGGAACCTGACGATCATTGCTTCTGCTTGAAGGATCTTTGTGGTTGCTTTTGTTTGTTTTGCAGAGACTGTCATTAAACACGGAGTTGTGCAACCCTCTAATATCTCTTGAATCATCTCCTTCTCCCACCTCGCCTCTTCAAGGTTAGCATCTTCCCATCCCACTTATTTCTTATCTTTAGGTCAGGGTGCTAAACCTCATGGGAATGCAGAAATTGGTAAAGCTAGACAACTGGCAGGTAGCAGAAGCTGGAAGCGGGTTACCTGGGTCTATGGTCTCAATATTGTACTCCGCATGGGTGGGTGTGAAGAAAAGGACTCTTGTCCCTGAAAGCCCCTGCTGAAACACATCAGTTAGGTTAAATGGTGCTGCCAAAAATCAACACCCCTTCCTCTATTTATCACTCACACTACAACAGGAAACTCCTGGTTTTGAATACTCCCCAGGCTGGGTTGCTCTGTTTTCTGATCATCCATCGCCCCAGAGTTCAGGACATGTAATAATGGGCTGAAACTACAGGAAGCCAGATCTAGGCTGAATATTGGGGGGGAAACTTCTTAACTGTTAGAGTGGTACAACAATGGAAACAACAAACTCAGGAAATGGTGAGTGATCCAGTTCTGGAGGAATGCAAGGGAAAATTGGACAGCCGTCTGTCAGATCTGCATTGACTTAGATTCCTGCCTTGAGCAGAAGATTGAACTCAATGGCCTCATAGAGCGCTCACCGCCTCCCGAGTTCATTGTTTCCATTCTTGTACTGCTCGAACAGTTAAGAAGTTTCCCTCAGTATTCAGCTGGGATTCTGTCTCAATTGTTCTGTGATTCCATATGATACATGAAGAGTTCCTTTTCTCTTTTACAAAATAGCACCCTCCACATAATTACTCCATCAGCTTGTTTTGGAACTGAAAGATAGGCTGTGTGTGTTTAATAATTTTCTATTCTGCTTTTCTAGGCAAGGAATGCTAATTATGAAGCCAAACCAGAAGCAGGCAATGAAAATGTGTCAGAAAGAATGTGGGGAAATAAGACAGATTAAAAACACTTAGGCAAATGTTAATTCTTGAAGTAAAGCAGCTGCCTCCTAGCTGAGTCTTTACGTCAGAAAAGAGAGAGTCCCATCTCTTTGTGAAATGCATGCCCACACTTTTGGTGCTAACACTGAAAAAAGCTTGCGTCTTACATCTATCAACCGTACAGTTATGACTTGGGGGGGGGGGGTTCTTCTCAAAAGTGTCAAGGCTGCTGAGTGGTTAAAATGCTGAGGTTGATGACTGGAAGGTCAGCAGGTGAGCGGTACAAGACCTGAGTGCTGCATGACAGACTGAGCTCCCATCCTTTGTCCCAGCTCCTGCCAACCTAGCAGTTTAAAAGCAAAAAATAAAATAAAATAAAATAAATCAAGTAGATAAATACTTTGGCAGGAAAGGTAACAGTGTTCAGTGTACTCCACCGCCTAGTCATGCCTGCCACATGACCATGGAAACATCTGCAGGTGCTTTGGCTGCGAACGGAGATGAGCACCACCCCTTTGAGTCAGACGCGACTGGCTTTCGAGCAAGGGAGACCTTGACCTTAGAAATTGCCACCTGTCCATTTTCTGTTTAGAAAAGCTGGTTGTTGCCCTGTATGATTATGAAGCGACCCATGATGCCGATCTGGTGCTTCGAAAGGGGGAACAGCTGCGGATACTGGAAGAGTAAGTATATTTTCACATCCTGGTACTATGCTTTTCTCCCAGAGGCCCACCTTCTTGTCCCTTTGTGCTGTGGGCCAGATCAGGCCCCTGACACCAATTCATCTGACCCACTCTGCCCTTGTTGCTCCCAGAAGCGGAAGTAAAATGCGCCCGTATGGGGGCATTTTACTTCCGTTTCTGGGAGCGACGAGGGCAGCGTGGATCGGATGAATTGGTGTCAGGGGCCGGATCCAGCACAGGGGCACTACTTTGGCCACCCCATCCTAGAGATTTGTTTGCTCCCTACATCTGTAGCTTCAAATCTCAAAATTGTTCCATTGCAAACTAGACTGAAGAAGCAGTTTGAAACTGCTTTACATTTGTAAGCGCACACGTACATCCTTAATATGTAATCAGTAGTAATTAACTGGATGAGAACAGAAGTTTTATTCTTCCCCCTTTTAGATCTGGAGAATGGTGGAAAGCTCAATCACTCACCACAGGAAAAGTGGGTTATATTCCGTCCAACTTTGTGGCAAAGATGAACAGCCTGGAACAAGAGGCGTGAGTTGAGAAAAATCCTCTTTCTGTCCATGCAGGCAGCCATTGGTGCCTCATTTTGTTAAAGGAATGAACTAACAATTTCAAGTTTGAAAACTACTCTTTTTTGCCAATTTGGGACTGCAGTGGCTTAGGTGGTTAAGATGCTGACTGGGAGGAGGAAGTTCAGCAGTTCAAAACCCGAGTACTGCACGACAGAATGAGCACATGCCTCTGTCCCACCTCCTGCCAACCTAGTAATTCAAAAGCAAGAAATTGCAAGTAGATAAATAGGGACCACTTCAGTGGGGAGGTAAGCAGCATTCCGTGCACTCCAGTGTCTAGGCATGCCTGCCCCATGACCACGGAAACGTCTGCAGACGCAGACAGCGCTGGCTCTTTGGCTATGGACGGAGATGAACACTGAACCCTAGAGTCAGATACGACTGGCTTTCAATCAAGGGTGACCTTGACCTTTAACTATGCCAATGTAGGCTACACATATCCTACAATTTCATTCATAGCCTGTATTAAAGGGGCTGATTTGGGAATTTGGATTGATTCTTCGATGTAATGTGATTCTCATTTCCCTCCTTCTTTCCCCCCTTCCTGCGGTTCTACCTTAGCCAATCCTTTTATGGTTCAAGGTCAAGCCACATGGTTTTTTAAAGAATTGCTTGGCGTCTGTTCCAGAAAAGGTGGCAACACTCCAAAGTTCTCCATTAATTGTACGGGAACACTACATGCCACAGGAATATCTTTTATTTAATCTGGGTTGCTTCTGTTTTGCTCATTTTAAAAAATCACAATTGGAGGTGATCTAGCGTTAAACCCGTCTATCAGTACTAGTGATATACTGTAATGATAAGGTGATCTAGCACTATCTTATATACGGGGCATTTTTAAATTAAATACAGAGGACAATCAGGGGAAAAGAATGTGTGAGTCGTATAATTAATGAATTGATTAAACGAAATGTGTCGAATTTATTAGGTGCATCTCACTTCTTCTTCTTCTTCTTCTTCTTCTTCTTCTTCTTCTTCTTCTTCTTCTTCTTCTTCTTGACCTAGTATGAGAAAGATTAGCTGGTAACACAGGAGGCCCTTTCTGCCCACCAGCCTCCTGTTCTCACTCCGTTTTGTTTGAAAGCCAAATGATTGTTACTTCTTTGCCTAGATAAAACTTTGCAGACTCTCTGTTGTTTCTTGCAGGTGGTTTTTCAAAGCCCTGAGCAGGAAGGATGCCGAACGGCAGCTCCTGACCTCAGGTAACACGCACGGTGCTTTCCTCATCCGAGAAAGTGAATCCACCAAAGGTAACTGAATAGCTTCTTCCATCTCAGAATTCAAATGACCCGGTCCAGAGCAGGGGTGCCCAAACTTTTTGCGCCATGGGCCGGTCACATGGTTCAGTAGGACAGTCACATGGTTCCTCCCACCAGAAAACAGAAGTACTGTAAAACGCACTTTGCAATCTGTTTTGCAACAGGATTTTTAAGCTGCCATTTTCTCTGCTTAAACCGGGAGTGCTCAAACTATGGCCCACAGGCCAGATCTGGCCCCCAATGCCAATTCATCCAGCCCGCACTGCCCTCGTCGCTCTCGGAAGTGGAAGTAAAACCTGGCCCACAGGCTGTAGTTTGTGCACCCCTGGTCCAGAGGAAACGCCAGCCTGATTTCGACCCAGGAAAGGGAAAGATGTACACAGACAATTACAGCCATCCCTTCTCCAGGAATAAATACTGAGAATGTTTAAAACGACTCCAGCTGTTACGCAGAGTTCTGTGTTTAGGAAATACCCATATCAGATTGGTAAGCCACCACAAATAAGGCAAGCTTTTGAACTCTCTCCAGGACTCCTTATCACATCATGCCACAATGGGATGAAACTTGGGTTTAAAACAAGAAATTCCAAAATTGGAGCCATTGATTAAGAATCTTCAAAAGGGAGGCAAAAGAAGTTTCTTCTCTTTGGGGACACCTGGGAATGTTCCATCTTCAGGCACGAAGGAGATTTTTCTGAATGGTTCGCAAATCTCTCAACCCAATGTGTAGTTTAAAGGGGGGGGGGGGAAATATACATAAAATTTATGGTTTTAAAAAAAATCTTTACAGGTTCCTTCTCTCTCTCCGTGCGTGACTTTGACCAGAACCAAGGGGAAGTCGTGAAGCATTATAAGATTCGCAACATGGACAACGGCGGCTTCTACATCTCCCCTCGCATCACCTTTGAGAGCCTCCATAGCCTGGTTGACCATTACACGCGTAAGGCGGAAGGTGTAGTCCCCCCCCCCCTGCTTCTGGGATTTAGGGAGGTCTCAAACAGGCACCAGCCTGGATGGTTGGCAGGTCGTCAGGTCGAGGTCCGAGTGCTGTGTGATGGAGTCAGCACCCATCCTTTGTCCCAAGCAGGCTCAGATACTGTATATATAAACCCATATATCATTAGGATTAAGTTATGTACACATCAGCTTTGAACTATCTAAGGCAGTGGTGGTGAACCTTGGCACACCAGCTGTTCTTGGACTTCAATTCCCAGATGCCCAAGTCAGCACACCTGATGATCAGGGCTTCTGGGAATTGAAGTCCAAAAACAGCTGGAGTGTCAAGGTTCGTCACCCCTGCTCTAGGGCTAACTTTTAGCAACTCTGTTTCTGAGAGATGTGGTCTAAAAAGATTCATTCTCAAGCTGTGATCTGACGTGCCCTTTCTCCAGGTGTGACTCTGTCTCCCTGTGCCACACATTAGCTAGACTGAGTTTTCGTGTCGCTAGATTGAGCTTTCCTGACGTCACTACGCTGCAGTGCATTTCCTGATTGAAACTACAATTATCCAGAATGCAAAAAAAAAAAATAAAAACAGCTTTTCTGCATTCCTCTAGTTCCATGTTTCTCAATATGGGGCCCAGGCCCCACAGGGGGGGGTTTCAATTCCCAGAAGCCTAAGTTAGTACATTAGCTGATCAGTGCTTTGGGGGAATTGACTTAGGCTTCTGGGACTTCAATTTTTGGACTAGCTGGAGGGGTGGGCTGGCTCTAAGAGTTGTGATTTGGAAAAGTAACTTCTTTAAGTTTTGGGGCTGTTGTTGCCTTCCAAAAGTGGTGCATGCTTCACATTCCCCCCTAGTTTCTTTCCAAAGCAGAAAGTTAACATGGCTTAAAAACACATAGACCTTTGGGATTTGTGCCGTAAACACAACAACATATAGGGAATTGGGAATGAAGTGGTTTAGGCTGAAGCCCTTCTATTCTTTCCCAGGTCCAGGATTCTGCAATGACTCTCTTCTTTCACTGCTGCCAGGTCTTGTGAATGTGCTTCCTGCGCTTCACAAGGCATGTTTTGTATTCTTTTCTCTTTGCGTCACCCCTTTGTAGGTAATACAGACGGGCTTTGCACCCGCCTCGGCAAACCCTGCCAGACACAGAAACCCCAGAAGCCGTGGTGGCAAGACGAATGGGAAGTCCCTCGGGAGACCCTCAAACTGGTGGAGAAACTGGGCGCAGGACAGTTTGGAGAAGTTTGGATGGGTGAGTGTGGAAGCTTGGAAAGATGTGCAAGGAGACGGCCATAGACCAGTGATGGCCAACCTTGGCGCTCCAGGTGTTCTTGAACTTCATTTCCCAGAAGTCCTGATCAGCAGGAGTGCTGATGTGGGCTTCTAGGAACTGAAGTCCAAGAACACTTGGAGCGCCAAGGTTGGCCATCTCTGACCTAGGCAATGTTGTGTGACAACATAGGAGCAAGTAGCCATGGATAGAAGTCCATCTGAAGGACCAGAAGGCACCTCTTGATTCCACAATGGGGCCCCCACTAATGTCACAGGCAAAGGCACCATTCTCAGTGGTGGGTCCTGCAGAGTTGCCTTTAACTTGGATAGCTACTTTGTTCCAAGAAGCTTTTGAAAATGTCTCTCTTTAAGGAAGCTTTTGCCAATTCGTTGGTGGGTTGATTTCTATTGTTCTGAGCCAATGATTTCATTTAGTGTCATTTAATTTCTGATGTGTTCAATTTCTGTGAATTTTGACGTTCCCTGCTGCCATCTTAGGATGTTGGTTTTATTTGGATGTGAGGGCTTTCTTTGCCCATTCTGGTTTTAACTACTTTCTGTTCACCACCAAGAGTAGCTTGCAAGTGGACAGTAAATAAGTGTCACCAGACAACCAACCAACCAACCAACAAGAATAGACAGACAGACAGGCAGGCAGACAGCCACTCACCAGCACACCAACCAAGCAACCAACTCACCAACCAACCCACCAACCAAGCAACCCACCAAGCAACTAACACCAACCAACACACCAACCAACCAAGCAACACACCAACCAAGCAACACACCAACCAACCCACCAACCAACCAACCCACCAACCAACACACCAACTAACCAACCAACACACCAACCAAGCAACACACCAACCAACCAACACACCAACCAAGCAACACACCAACCACCAGCAAATCCTGAGTGAGTCATGCCACTGATTCCAACCTTGGCTTTGAATTCCTCTCTGTCTTTATCTCCAGGTTACTATAAAGGTCACACCAAAGTAGCTGTCAAGAGCTTGAAGCAAGGGAGCATGTCTCCAGAAGCCTTCCTCGCTGAAGCTAATCTGATGAAGAAACTGCAGCACCCACGGCTGGTGAGGCTCTACGCGGTGGTGACTCAGAAGCCCATGTACATTATCACAGAGTACATGGAAAAAGGTGAGGCATAAAACAACTATGCTTGCTTTTTGATTCTGTCAGGCCTGGGTTTCCTTCCAGACTCCTCTTTCCCATGCTTTCTCCTTCCCCAGAGAAGATGTGCTAAGCAATGGGAGTTAAATGGACAAGCAAATCCAGAACAGCCTTGTGGCACCATAAAGATTAAACCCATTCTTGCCACAGGAATGTGGGTGGATTATGGCCACAGTGTTATTCGGCTTTCGGAGTGGTGGCCGTGTTAGTCTGTGCAGACATATTAGACAAGAAGTGAAACAAAACAAGAGTAAAATTGAAATCTGGTGTCCCAAGAGTTAAACTGATATAAGGTCAAGGTTGCCCTTGCTTGAAAGCCAGTCATGTCTGACTCTAGGGTTCAGTGTTCATCTCTGTTTACAGCCAAAGAGCCAGCGCTGTCTGCGTCTGCAGACGGTTTCTGTGGACATGGGGCAGGCATGCCTCGACACCAGAGTGCACAGAACGCTGTTTACCTTCCCACCGAATTGGTGCCTAATTATCTACTTGCAATTTCTTGCAAGGTTGGCAGGAGCTGGTGCTACAGCCCATACTGCAGACATTGTGAGTTCGATCCTGACTGGGACCAGGTTGCCCCAGCCTTCCACATCCATACAGCTTGTTGTTGTCCACCAACGACCCCCACTTGAGCCTGTTGGTCTTGCATTTAGGGACTCTGACCTTCAGCAAAAGTGAAGAGGGTTGGCACAGCCGAGTGTGGAAGTTCTGCATCGAAACTTGCCTAATCTAGTCACTGTGAAAAGCACAGTTATCTAACCCGCCTCTCTCCACCCTTCCCTTCTTTTTCCTCTGTCCCCTGAGCCAGCTGGGTTATTTCGGAAAGTTCCTCTCCTTCTCCCTTTGCTCTTGGTAAGGAAGGTCAGGACCCCAGCTCTGCTGGATCAGGCCCAGGGCTAACGGAGGAGATGGAGAAGGAAATGAAAAGCTGTTGCCAAAACTCAACTACAATAGGAATGGCTTGGCCAGAAAGGCAAAAATAGATGGGTTTTTTTGGGAGGAGTTTCCTGCTTTTCTAAGATCAACTTGAATTATCTTGCCCTCTGAACAAACTCCCATCGACCAAAGGAGCACGAAGGGCCCGGCGTTCTTGTTGGTGATGGAGTTTTTAAACCACCATCACTTGCATGGTGGCTTTGTGGCTATGACGCTGAGCTTGTCGACCAGAAGGTCAGTAGGTCAGCAGTTTGAGTGCTGCAGGATGGAATGAACTCGCGTTTCTGTCCCAGTTCCTGCCAACCTAGCAGTTCGAAAGCAAGAAATTGCAAGTAGATAAATAGGTACTGCTTCAGAGGGAAAGGTAATAGAGTTCTGTGTGCTTGAGAGTCTAGTCAGGCCTGCCACATGTTCACGGAAACATATGCAGACAGTGCCGGCTCTTTGGCTATAACGGAGATGAGCACTATACCCTAGAGTTGGATACAACTGGCTTTTAAGCAAGGGAGAACTTTACCTAACAGTTTAAAGCAGGAGATTCCAACCTAAGGCTCATGGGCTGGATCTGGCCCACAGTGCCATTTCATGTGGCCCCAACCCCTCCAAGGGCATTTGAGAAACAAAATGGACAACCTTTTGAAGATGTTGGGACAAAATGGCTGGCTGCCCCATGCAGGCAGGGCAAAATGTCCATCTGGCCCTCGAAGTTGACTGAGAGAGGGTGATCCGGCCCCCCAGCTTGAAAAGGTTGGGAAACCGCTGGTTTAAAGCCAACAAAGGGGAAGGGTCCTTGCAATTCTTGGGGGCTGTTACTTATTGTGGCCACTGGCCAGTTCTAGGGTGGAAACTCATTCTTTAAAACTGGATCATAAGATCTCTCTTGTGTGCTATTTAATTCCATGGGATACCCATGTTCCAAAATGATGTCTGTTCACTGTCTTTCTTTCCTGGACATTTCGGAATGTGTGGCAGCCCATAGACTCCTCAGAGGCTTAGAAAAGGCTCTGGCCAGCTATTCAGTGAGAGTCACTGTGGTGCAGGGGTTATGCTGCAGTCCAAACTCTCCTCTTGATCTGAGTTCGATCCCGAGGGGCTACAAGTTGACTCAACATTCTGAAGTTGGTAAAATGAGTACCTAGCATGTTGTAGGCAAAAATTCACTACCTTGTGAATTGCCCAGAGAGTGTTCTAAGTACTATGGGAGGGTAAGGTAAAGGTCACACTTGCTTGAAAGCCAGTCGTATCCAACTCTAAGGTTCAGTGCTCATCTCTGTTTATAGCTGAAGAGCTAGCACTGTCTGCATTTGCAGATGTTTCCATGGACATGTGGCAGTGGCAGGCATGCCAAAGTACATGGAACACTGTTTACCTTCCCACCGAAGTGGTACCTATTTGTCTACTTGCAATTTCTTGCTTTCGAACTGCTAGGTTAGCAGGAGCTGGGACAGAGACAGGCGCTTTCTCCGTCATGCAGTACTTGGGTTTTGAACTGCTGATCTTCCACCTCCCAGTCAGTGCCTTAACCACTCGAGCCACTGCAGTCCCTTATGGGAGGGTATATGAGTATAATTAATTCCTATCCTCATTATATTCCCAGGAACAGTTTTTAAGGAGGTTTTCCAATTCTTTTTGATATTTTGTCATTGGGTCCATAGTTAGGGGCTGGTAAAATGTAGAGCTGGATATTTGTCTGTCAGCTTCTTGTGTGTAGCTCAGGTTGTCCATGACAATTACAGCACCACCTTCATAAGTATTTCATGTGTTTTGATCTATGCACCTTCTCCCCCACTTCTTCTAGGAAACTTGGTGGATTTTCTCAATGCTGCTGAAGGCGCCAATATGACAATTTTTAAACTGCTGGATATGTCAGCCCAGGTGGGGACCAGAGGGGATCTGAAATGTGTTGAAGGGGAAAGGAAACATCTTGAGATGGTTGAGGAGAAGCAGCTAGTGGTGGAACCTCCTAGTACCATGATGGCAAACCTTGGCACTCCAGGTGTTGTTGGACTTCAGTTCCCAGGAGCCCAAGTCTCTGTGAATCCACATGAATGGGTTTACTGTGCGTACACACAGTACATCCATTCGTGTGGATTCACAGAGATTTGGGCTTCCAGGAACTGAAGTTCAAGAACACCTGGTGTGCCAAGGTTCACCATCATTGCCCTAGTAAATGTGCAATGGAGTGGGTAACATTTTTTTGAAAGCTTATTTTCAGTGTTGGTAGGACAGGACCTCAGCAGGTTACGCAGAAGCTAGAAACACGCCCACAAACTGTGTTTTTAAATAGTTGAAGTGCCCTGTCTTGCTTCTTTGTCTTAGTTTTTTTTTAACAATAGCTTTCCTTTTTTTAATGTTTGAAGAAGTCTTACTCACTCACTCACTCACACACACACACACACACACAGACACACACACACACACACACACACACACACACACACACACACACACACACACACACACACACACACACACACAGCCTTTCTTGACATTTAAAAAAAATTGAACTAGTAATTATGTTTTAATTTGATCTTTTTAATATTGTGAGCTACCTTGAATCTCCCATGGGAGAAAGGTGGCCCATCCAGCCAGCCAGCCAGCCAGCCAGCCAACCAACCAACCAACCAACCAACCATCCATCTTACCTATCTACCTTCCTTCCTTCCTAGCTAGCTAGCTAGCAAGCAAGCAAGCAAGCAAGCAAGCAAGCATCCATCTGTCCAACTGTTTTAGACTACAGTTCCCATCCATGGCAACCAGTATGATCAAATAATTAAGGTGGAAGAGAGCAAGTGTAGTTACAGAACTTGGTTAGCACAACTGTATTAAATCAGGAGATCTGAGATACTGCTGTGTGGTGCAGTGGTTGCGGTGGGGAATGGAGATATGGGTGATGGTGCTTTCTTTGTCCAGGAAGTTGTGCAGGTGGCAGTGTCCAGATCAGTCCAGCCTGAGGGATCCAATAGGATTGTTATGAGGATATGGTGGGAAGAGGTGAGCCACATGTCTTGTCCTGAAGGGTGGGAGAAAAGTCTGTCAGATAAACTTTCCACAATTTTGACCTCTTCTTCCCCAAAGATTGCAGAAGGCATGGCCTTCCTGGAGAAGAAGAATTACATCCATCGCGACTTACGCGCTGCCAACATCTTAGTCTCGGAAACGCTTAGCTGCAAGATTGCTGATTTTGGCCTGGCCCGGCTGATAGAAAATGATGAATACACAGCTCAAGAAGGTGGGTCTTCTTCCTATATGAATACAAGGATAGATGATGCTATTCCTTCCCCCTGTTGTGAACACACACTCAAAAGATCAGCAGGGCTGGTATCTTGGGTAGGTTTTTTTTTTTTTTGCATGCTTGGCTTTGTGGCAAAGCCTGTTTGCAAGCACATATATTTGCAACCTCACTTGAGGTCCCTGCCCACCCCAAAGCCACAAGAAGCTCAGATGTTTAGTGAGTAGGTCCTCAAACATGGCTCTCCAGATGTTCTTGGACTTCAATGCCCAGAAGCCCAAGTCAGCACACTTGGTGATTAGGGCTTCTGGGAATTGAAGGCCAAGAACATTTGGAGAGCCAAGTTTGAGGCCGTATGGTCCAATGCAGTGGTGGCCAACCTTGGCACTCCAGATGTTCTTGAACTTCACTTCCCAGAAGCCCTGATCAGCAGGTGTGTTAACTTGGGCTTCTGGGAACTGGAGTCCAAGAAAACCTGGAGTGCCAAGATTGGTCATCACTGCTTTAGTGGATACCCTTTTCCAGGTGGTCTAGCATCAACCCCCTCTTCTGCTCCTAGCCAGGCGACTTTCTGCACCGGTGTGTGGCTTTTGCTTGATGCATCAACCCTAGGTCTTGAGGAAGTCAGAGCCCACAGGCAGGCAGGCAGGCAGGCAGGCAGTTGTGTTTTGTGTACAAAGCCAGATGTGTGAAAGAGTCCTTTGCGTAAATGAACTCATTGCAGAAGGACCTGTGGTTTCTGAGTTGCAATGTGCAGCAACATGGAAGCAATCAGTATGGAAGAAGCAAACCAAGCCCTTGATGGGAAACTGTTGCTTTGCTTCCTCCTTGACTCCAAACATTTTGTGGCAGTCAGAATGATCATAATTTGCAATCATCTAAAAGGCAGCCGGCAATGGTCCCGAGCAAGGATTTCCTGTAGAACTCATGAGCAACATTCGTTTAAAGGCTTCTCCACACAGTTATTTTAGTTTCATGCACATTTCCTGTCCTGTTCTCACAGCGTAAGAAAGGGAAACATGTCCGCATGCTCTGTTTTAACTGGTTTCTTTCACTTCCTTTCTTTTTCGTAAACGAAAGATCACCTTCCCTTCCCTTGCCTCTGAACAGGTTTGATCCTGTATAGATTTTACAAATTAATGTCTCTTTAAGGGCAACAAATTCTGGTCCAGTTATTATATGTGTTTCAAAACTATCTTCTAGAATATTATACTGGGTTAGATTTAAAATTTGAATTTTACAGCTCTTGCCAGGTTTGGAATTAAAAAAGTTGAGTTATTTTGCTCATTGGGTTCCTCAGTATGGAGGCAAAGCTTTTGAGTGGCAATTGATGGTGCTCCGTCTCTTATGTTGTTGTAAAGTCGACAAATGCTGCTCCAGTTATTATATGCGGCCAAGGTGGGGTTGTCTGATGGAGGCACAGCTCCTTCTTGTGGCCGGCATGGTATGAACACCTGAAGAATCTAAAATTCTTTCTGGACCAGTTCTGCGACGCTGTCTTGTTGCCTGTGAGATCAAAACCGCAAAATGGATAGAGCAACCTTCTTGCTCACTTTGCAAAACAATGGACGCCCTTGGCCATCTCTTCCTCAGTGATGATCTTGCTCGTTGTCTCTTCCTCCTCCTCCATCTCCATCTCCTCCTTCTCCATCCTCTCCTTCTTCTGAAAGTGAGCTGTTAGCTTTTTTCCTGAAACCACCTGCACTGCATTACTGGCTATTTGTTTGTTGTTAGTCATGCATTGTTTCTTAGTTGCTATCTTATGTATTAGTTTTTAAAATAAAAATATAACCATGGCCAACAATCCCCTTGAACCCCCCCCCCCCAGAACAAATTTGAAGGCATAATGAGTAAACCTCCTTTTTTTATTATTACTCAAAAACATAGTTCCATTTAGTTTATTTTGTTAGCCATTTATTGCATTTCCCCACAGAAACAATATCTTTTCTCACCTGCCATTTATGCCTTCATATTAATATTCTATACCATCAATGTCATCATATCTTCTTTGTGTCCTTCAGGAGCAAAATTTCCCATTAAATGGACAGCCCCGGAGGCTATTAATTATGGGACATTCACCATCAAATCAGACGTCTGGTCATTTGGGATCCTGTTGACTGAGATTGTCACCTATGGCCGGATCCCCTACCCAGGTCAGAATATCTGAGCTAAAGAACTTTCTTTGACTCCTTAGTAATAACTTCCTTCTTTTAGCTTCAAGCGTTTCTAAATAAATCATATTGGTTGCGTTTCTTGGGCACCACATATTGATTGCATTTCTTGGGAACCACATGTTTCTAAGTCCCTGGTAATAATAATAATTTCATGTCAGAAATTATTCTGGGCAGAAAGGATTTTTGTGGAAGAAACCTGCTCAGGGAACACCCAAATGAGGCTCCTTTCATGTCCCCAAGAGCTGGGATGGAGAATGGTGCTCAATCCATCATGCAGTACCCGGGTCTCGAACTGCCAACTTGCCAGCCTTCCAGCTAACTAGGTCAACTTCTTAACCACTGAGCCATCACATTCCCTTCCTGATGATTGTTTTTTTATTGGAATCTCTACTTCCTAAATGTCTCATTTTTAAGTTATATCATGTAGTAAAAAAAAAAAAAAGAAAACTTTGCTTATGGCTCTCCATTTGTCATCTTGAGATTCTCCAATGGCGTAAGATCCCCTACTTTTTAATGCTCTCTCCCAATCGTAAGAGCCACCCATAATGCAAAAATGTTGGGAACTCGTCCCTTTTCTGAAAATGCTTTGTGTTGCAACTGCAGGAATGAGCAACCCCGAAGTCATCCAAAATTTGGAGCGTGGCTATCGCATGCCATCACCGGACAACTGCCCGGACGAGCTGTACAAACTGATGCTCCAGTGTTGGAAGGACGATCCGGAGCAACGGCCGACCTTTGAGTTCCTGAAGGGGGTCTTGGAGGACTTTTTCACTGCAACAGAAGGACAGTACGAACACCAGGTGTGAGATGGGGTGAATGTAAGCAAAGAACAAGATCCAAATCTCAGTTCCATGTTGGACATTCCTTGAATGTTCCCTAACAAGGAGTGCAGGCATGATCTGGAAGAACTTGGTGCACCCAAAGGACCCTTTGAGACTGGAATCTTTCCCTTTTAATCTGAAATATCTGTTAGGGCGGCTCTTTTGGTATTCTTCTTTTTAATGAGAGGTACAGGTTATGGGGATGAGCTTTTCTGAGCCCTGGGGCAAAACATGCCTTTACTTTCTTCCTTTTACTACGTTTTGATTTATAAGAAATGAAAAGAGAGGTTGAACATGCGTAGGATTCGAATGTCTATCCCAGCGGTGCCCAGTCATGTGGGTCAGGGAGCCCGTCACGTGGTTCATCCTGACTGAGTTCAGTTTCAACTGTAGAAATAATGCACAGAAAATAATATGATGAGCTGTTTTGCAGGAATTAGGAGATGTTGCTTCAAACCTTATTTTGCACTGAAGGTAGTTACTGACATTGTTTAGTGTTGCTTGAAAGCCAGTCGTATCCAATTGTAGGGTTCGGTGCTCATCTCTGTTTACAGCCCAAGAGCCAGCAGTGTCTGTGTCTCTACGTGGTCATGTGGCAGGCACGACTAAACACCAGAGCACACTGAATGCTGTTACCTGTCCTGCCAAAATGTTACCTATTTATTTGCTTGCAATTTCTTGCTTTCAAACTGCTAGGTTGGCAGGAGCTGAGACAGATGACAGGTGCTCACTCTGTCACTCGGGTCTCGAATTGCTGACCTTCTAGTCATCAAGCTCAGCATCTTAACCACTAAGCCACTGCACTCCTGATACAGGATTAGTGTGTATCAAATTATGGCTAATTCATTTTACATTTGCTTGTATACTAGATTCCATCCATCCACCCAAAATGTCCCTCGAAATGCCGCCTTGTTCTCTGTTGACTTTCACTGCAGACACTTTTATTAACTAATTGGCTTTAGATATTTATGTCCGGTCCTGCAATAAAATTCCCCAGCAGGACAATGCAATAGTACAAAGGTTCCCAACCTAAGGCCCGTGGGCCGGATTTGATGTGACCCCCCCCCCTCCAAGGGCATTCAAGAAACAAAATGGCCACCCCCTTTGAAACTGTTGGGACATAATGGCTATCCCCATCGTGCAGGCAGGTCAAAATGGCCATCCGGCCCTTGAAGCTGACTGAGAGGGTGTGACCCGGCCCCCGGCTTGAAAAGGTTGGGAACCCCTGCAATAGTAGCCTTGTCAGTGCATGCAATTATATTTTTGTGTCAACATTCACGGATTGCTGTCCACACCCTGAGGACAATATTGAGGTCACAGGCCTATGTACACAATTTTTACAGGGACGTGCACTGTGCATGCAGACCTGTGACTGAAATATTGCACCCAGTTGATCTGAGAAAGCAGGTGCTGCTCAGCAAAAGTGGAATAAATGGTTTTTTTAGCCATAAAAGCATCTCAAGATTCTTTGCTAAGTTTATACTTAACAAATTAGTAAGCGCAACATAAATTTACAGCAAAGGAAGTGGGCAAATAAATGTGGCTTAATAGGTCTGGGGTCTGTGAGCGTGTTGTGACCTGCTAGACATAAATTGTTTTGGCAACTCAGGTTTAGCAACTTGCACCTTATTAATAAACTTTTGAAGGGGAGAGGTTGCAACTGGTTTTTGAAAGAAAAATCCCAAAACTGTACTCTTTACAGAGGCTTTTAAGAACATTCTCCTGCTAGCCAACGAATAAATGTATAATAATTAAAATATGCCACCCTTGGATACCATCAATTGTTATTTTGTGTATATTTCTGGTTTTAATTGTTGTACACTTCCCAGAGTGGAGAAATATCCCAGATGGATGGTATAGAAATTTAATAAGCAAGCAAGCAAGCAAACAAACAAACAAACAGGGCAAATGGCTCTTTGGAGGGAGATTGTCTGTGAGGACCCCCCTCTGCCTCCCCCCGCCGTTGGGATGGCACATTCCGCCTTTCACTTTCATACGCTAGGTCTATGTGTGGCCGCGGGAATCCCTCTTTTTTCGGGGGGGGGAGACCTCTTTCACTTGCGCCTCCCTCCTTATGTGGAAGTGGTTTAATCCCTCCCTTGCCATCCCCCCCTGTAGTTTCCCTCATGTGACAAAATGGTTCAGTCCAAAGAAAACTCCTCGCCGCTCGATCTAACATGCTGCCTGGGAACGCCTCTTTCTCATTGGCCGCGCTAAGAGAGACTCCGCCCGCTATTGGTCGGGACGGTCAGAAGGGGCGGGGACAGAGACGAAGGCGGCCCTCCCCGGACTCCAGCTCGGTTGCGTGGCGGGACTCGGGACGGTGGAAAATGGCGCTGACTCAGGGGACCAAGCGGAAAGTCTGCTACTATTACGACGGTGAGGGGGGGGAGGAGGGGGCTTCGCGGGGGTGTCGGTCCGTTGGAGGGCGTGGCCTAGGGAGGAAGAGGAGGGGCTAGTGAGGAAGGCTGAGGAGGGGGCGAGGAGGAGGATGCAGAGGAGCCTGGGGAGGGGGATGAAGCAGCATGGGATGATGAAGAAGAGGATGATGATGAAGAAGGTGGAACTGAGAAATGCTGGGGAGGAGAAGGGAGAGGGGGATGAAGATGCATGTGAGGATGATGACAAGGAAGATGATGAGGATGGAGAAGGAGCTGAGGGGAGGAAGGGAGATGAAGGCACATGTGAGGATGAGGATGGAGAGGGGGCTGAGGAAGGCTGGGGAGAGGAAGGGGGTGAAGACATGTGAGGATGGAGAGGGGGATGAAGGCACATGTGAGGAGGATGGAGAATGATGATGGGGAAGATGCAAAGAGGAATTGTAAGACTGTGTAAGTGTAAATGAGTGCGAGGGCTTTAAGTTTTATCTTCCCAACAGCCCTGGGAGGTAGGACGGTGGGGAGGAGGCAGAGACTGGCCAGGCTCATCTCTTGAGTTTTGTTGTGGCCACATTTGGTTGGGGGTGGGGGCAGGTATTTGAAAATGTGGGTCACTTCCACCCTTAGCCTTGCTCCATCCTTGAAGGAGAGGATGATGGGGGGGGGGGGAAGGCTCCTGGAGGCTCACATAGTGAATTAAAGGTGGTTTTAAACTTGCTTTGAGTCTTACTTTCTTTCCTGCACAGAGTCTCAGTAATGAGGCTCACAACCCTCTTGCAAGGCAGGCTACCGTGGAGCACAATTAAGGATTGTGTAGCTAAAATGTGGGTCTACTTGCCTGAATTGGTAACTGTGGTTACTGTAGGACCCGGGTGCTGCTTCTTTGTTCTAGATCCCAAGGAAGGGGTGAAGGGGACTCTTGCCTCCCCGTTGGTGTGTGGATTGTGGGTGAGTGGATTGTGGGTGAGGAGAAGGAGGGCAAGGAAGGCTTTGGGGTGAGAGCAGGAAAGGCTGGGAGAGGAGATCCTTGTGATGCAGAAAATGCAGAAGGGGCTTGGGATACACAGGAAGAGAGCAGCAGGGAGGATGATGATGAAGGTAGGGAGCGAGGATGAAGAAGGATCTTGGGGTGGAGCAAGAAGAACCATTTGAGGAGGGGTCTTTGCCATAAAAGGGTGGAGGAGGCCATGTGCTGCTAAGAGAAGGCGAACCGGGTGGGAAGTGGCATTGTAAAGAAGCCTAAGAAAGTTACTCCCCTGCAAACTTTCCTCCTGGCCTACGTGTCATACGTGCACATCTCACCGTATGGTTTTTTGTTTTTTGTTTGCCCTGCTGGAAAAGACAAAAGAACCACAGTGCACAGATGATCAGTTGTTCGGCTCGCAGTTGCATGGGGTTGGGTTCTGATCACCCTAGGGCTGGGGTGCCCAAAAATTTTGGGCCGTGGGCCAGTCATGTGGTTCCTCTCACCAGAAGTGGAAGTAAAACGTGCCTTGCAGTCTGTTTTACAACAGGATGAGATAGATTTTTAGGTTGCCATGTTCTCTGCTCAAACCAGGGGTGTCCAAACTGTGGCCCATGGGTTGGATCCGGCTCCCAACGCCAGTTCATCTGCCCAGCGCCTCCCTTGCTGCTCCACATGGGCACATCTTACTTTCACTTCCAGGAGCAGCAAGGGCAGCGCAGGACAGATGAATTGGCCTCAGGGGCCGCATCCAGCCCACGGGTCACAGTTTGGGTGCCCCTGCCCTAGGGCTAGGCGATTAGCAGACAGGCTGTTTACAAGCCCCTGTGGCGGAGAGTCAGGCAGCCTGTATGGGGGATCCTGAAAAGGCAGGAAATTGCTTTTATGGCTTTGTTTTTTTATGGTGGTAAGAGACTGTGGTGGTTCAAGTGGTTAAGACGCTGAACTTGCTGACTGGAAGGTCGGAGTTCAATTCCCTGGGTACTGCATGATGGAGTGAGCTCCTGTCCTGCCAACCTAGCAGTTTGAAAGCAAGACATTACAAGTAGACAAATAGGGACCACTTTGGCAGGAAGGGAAACCGTGTTCGGTGCACTCCGGTGTTGAGTCATGCCTGCCACATGTCCAAGGAAATGTCTGCAGACGCAGATAGCGCTGGCTCTTTGGCTATAGACAGAGGTGAGCACTGAAGCCTAGAGTCTGCTATGACTAGCTTTCAAGCAAGCACAACCTTTAACTTTTATGGCGGTGGTGTATGCACAGTAAACCCATTTGTGTGGATTCACAGGGACTTGGGCTTCTGGGAATTGAAGTGCAAGAACAGCTGGAGTGCCAAGGTTTGCCATCACTGCACTATGCAATACTGGTCTTTTGCCAGATGCCAGGGCAGGGTGATGTGCCTTTCCCTAGTTGTTTGCCTGGGGGCATCAGAGACAGTCTTTCTCCAAATACTGAAGCTAGGAGACACCCCCCACCCTTTCCAGGGAATTTGCCTAATCAAGATGCAGGCTGTGCTTGCTTCTCAATCTTAAGTATTCTTCATAAAAAGGAGGCCTGTCCTTTTCTGGTCGTAGTCCCCACATTATGGAACCACCTCCCTGGTAGAACTATGCCTCCAGATCCAGTTGTTACCATTTAGGAAAGAGCTGAAAACATGGTTGGCAAAATGGGTCTGGGGGCCGGGATTGTCAACAAGCTCCCCTTTCTGGCTCTTCTGAGGCTTCCCCCCTCCTGTAACCAATTTTAATGTTAATGTTATGTTGATTGTATATTTGTTTTTAGATAGCAAAATGCCACGGCGGTGGCCAATACTGTATTGCCAAATGTTCTTAAGGGTTTTTAATTGTTTTAGATAGTTTTTAACTTGTTTTATTGTATGGTCAGTGAGGTGCTCGCTGCCTTATGTACCCAGAGTCCACCGGATTAGGGCGACATATAAGTCTATTAAATAAATAAATAAATTCCATGGTGTCGAAAGACAGCCCTGTAAACAGATGCAGCACTAAGCAAGACGCCGTCAGCATCCACCAGATACTGTAGCAGTGAGTTCCATAAGCTCATAGCATGTGGGAATAAATACTTTCTTTAGGTTGTTTCTCAACCGCTGCCAACGTTGTGTTTATGTGAAACATTATTTTCTCTTGCTTATCTCTTGCCTCTTTTGAGAGGCTGCCGGAAGAGGCTCAAATTTGATTGTACTGTACAGTGTTCCAAAAACTAGGTTAGTGAAGACCAGAAGCATGCCTGTCTTGACATTCACCTCTTACTCTTTGGAATGGTCTCCCCAGAGAAAGATGCTCTGGGAACAAACAGCCTTATACTGTTTTAGTCTTAAAGTAAAATGGCTTCAGATGGCTTTTCTTGGGCTTGCAAGATGAAATTGTTTCTGCAAAATAAATAAATTTCATGTCAGAAATTACTCTGGGTTGAAAGGATTGTTGCTGGAGAAACTCCACTCAGGGGATGCCTGAATGAGGCTCCTTTCATGTCCCCAAGATCCGTCGTGAATCACTTGGGTATCAAACCCTGATCTTCCAGTCTCCAAGCTCAGGATCTTAACCACTAAGCCACCGTAGTGCTGTATCATTCATGAAACATTCCTTCTGAACGCTCCATTTTTCAACCATTTGAGAGTGTTACTTGGTGTTTTTGACAGGAAAATATTGTAAATAATTGTTTAGTTCAGGGATTCCCAGCCTTTTTATGCTGCGGGCCTGATCATGCCCCCCGGACAGCTGAGCGGGCTGGTCACATGGTTTCTCCCAATAAACGGTGCCGTAAAACATGTCCGCGGCTGTCGCAAACATTTCCGCTTCCAGTGTATTGGCATTGTAGGCCACATGAAATGGTACCACGAGGCGGATTTGGCCCACGGACTGTAGGTTGGCCATCCCTGGTTTAGTTTGTTAATAAATCAGCTTTGTTGGGTTTTTTCACATGCTACGGCACTTGAAAAGTCTTCCATAGGGCCTCTGTTCCTCTATTCTTAGTCTTGCAATGGTGGGTGGAATAGACTCATTTTGGTGGGTTAAATAATAAATTTCGTGTCAAGAAATTACTCTGGGTTGAAAGGATTTTTGCTGGAGAAACTCCATTCAGGGGATGCCTGAATGAGGCTCCTTTCATGTCCCCAAGATCCGTCATGCAGTGGTGCATTACAAATGGACTTCTGATGATTTTATCTGTAGTCATGCAGTAGCCCTCCAGAGAAACAGCCTCTCTCCCCTGGGCTCTTTGGAGAAGATTTCAGGCTGAGCTCAGAACCTTTGACCTCCAGACCAGGAGATCCATTGTTGATCCAGCCTCACCCCACCCCATTCATGGTCCCCTTTCCCAACATTTAAAGTGTTAAAAATATAATATACACTTTTGTCTTACCTATCTCCCCTCCCCTTGCATCTCAGGTGATATCGGAAACTATTATTATGGTCAGGGTCATCCTATGAAGCCTCACCGGATCAGAATGACACACAACCTCCTCCTGAACTACGGCCTCTACAGAAAAATGGAAATATATGTAAGTTTAAAACAAAACAGATATATATGGTTTAAGCTGCGGACGGCATACAGCAAGGATAGCCTTCGTGGTGCAGTGCACCCAAAACTCTGCTCATGATCTGAGTTTGATTCTGATGGGACACGAGGTCGACTCAGCCTTCCATTCATCTGAGGTTGGTAAAATTAGGACACAGCATGTTGGGGGCAAAATGCTAATTAACTTGTGAACCACCCATTGAGTGCTCTAAGCGCTATGGGGTGGTATAGAAGTGGAATAGCTATTGCTATGATGAATCAGACAAGAAACATACCAATGCAGTGTAACCAAACACCTCTTTTTTGCTTCCAGAAAGCAATGATTCATCCCCTCCCCCCATTATATCCCATCTTGGTTATCTAGGCTTACTAAATAGTAGGAGACTGTGTGAATGATTCATAGTGTTTTGTTTGTCATATGCTGTTAAATATCTCTGTTAGCCATTTATTGCAGTGAAAGAAAAGAGAAACCTATTTTCCTTTGAATGATTTTCTTTGGTCTGTGGTAGATGGTTTGTCTGGCCAGGTTATTCTGTTATGGTAATAGAGTAAACCATACTGCCAGTGACTCAGTGCTAATCATCAAGTCATGGTTAACTAATCTGACAACCATGGTTTGTAATGGCCTTGGGGGTGAAGTCCACAGGGGTGACGGTCCCCAAGTGGATTAAATCTCACTTGAATCCATCTTGATGGAGGGCAACAGCTTCATTCGTCCTGGCCTGGGGCTGAGGAGAACTTTGTGTGCTGAAAGGACTCAGAATGTGACTTGCGGAATTGGATCAGTGCTATGATGCGAAAGGTAGATGTAAGGCCACTCATTATATTATCAGGACAGTCTTCATGGTTGATTGCCATTAGGATCGCCTATACTTGGACTCAGATATGGCAGAAGAAGAAAAATATGTTTTGTAATCATCAGGCCCAGTCAGGTTGCTTCTGAGGCTAGGCTAGTATGTATAAGGGTCAAGTAGTTGGTTTACTGTTCTCACCTTACAGTGAGTTTCCAGAACAGGTGGGGGTTTGAACCCAAGGGTTCTCTTCACCTGCACAGAAAGAGTAAGGGAGACTCGCTATCTTTTCCTCCATGCCAGCTCTACCATAGATCAGTCATGGTGAACCTTGGCACTCCAGGTGTTTGCGTAAACCCATTCGTGTGGATTCACAGAGACTTGGGCTTCTGGCAATTGAAGTCCAAGAACACCTGGAGTGCCAAGTTTCGCTCTCACGACCATAGATGGTAGATCCTCCCTGTCCATGTAGGCTTAATGGCAAAACCGCTACCGGAAAGCAAGCTGGATAAAGTCCAAACTATGTTCAAAATTAGCAATATTATAACCAAGATGTTCTTTTATTAAAAAAAAATTTTTTCTCACTGCAGCGACCGTACAAAGCCAGCGCTGAAGAAATGACCAAATACCACAGTGACGACTACATCAAGTTTCTGCGGTCAATTCGTCCAGATAATATGTCTGAGTACAGCAAGCAGATGCAGCGATGTAAGCTCTGGTGTTTGGAGAGATGGGGCAATGTTTAGACGTTCTGCAAATCCACTCTTGTCTCTAGCATGGAGCACGGTCTCTGGCTACCTGGAGGCGCAGATGTACCTCTGGTGCAGAGTAGATTTCCCTCTCGTTGAACACCATTAAAAAAATGGTTTCCCTAGGATGCCCGTTACAACGAACTGGTGCTTTATGGGGGCTCCATTATGTAGAGCAGGGGTTCCCAAGCTTTTCAAGCTGACATCTGGGTCACTGTCTCTCAGTCAGCTTTGAGGGCTGGATGGCCATTTTGCCCTGCCTGCATGATGGGGTGGCCATTTTGTCCCAACAGCTACAACGGGAGTGGCTATTTTGTCTTCCAATTCTGTGTTTCTTCGAGCCTATAAGTTGTTTTAAGGTTTTCTTTTCTGCCGTGTGTGTTCGCAGCGCTTGCATAAACTTTGTCTTGTCCGTGTTTTTAAAACTTTCTCTTTCAAGTCAACGTCGGAGAGGATTGCCCCGTGTTTGATGGCTTGTTTGAGTTTTGTCAGCTTTCCACAGGAGGCTCTGTTGGTAAGTAATCACAAAGGGGCCAGGGGGGTTGAAGGGTGAATAAACGGTAGCTCAGAAAGGAAAAAGGCCTCCTTTTAAATATTAGGCCTACATTTCTAGCAGTTTCTAATAGGTTTAGTTGGAATAAAGGTCCCCCCTTGACCCTCTCTGTTGACATCTTTTGTGCTTTCTGTTTTGTCTCTGCCCCCATTGACTTGAAATTCTCGCTCCAGCCAGCGCCGTGAAGCTAAACAAGCAGCAAACGGACATTGCGGTGAACTGGGCAGGAGGTTTGCATCACGCCAAGAAGTCCGAGGCCTCTGGCTTCTGTTACGTCAATGACATTGTCCTGGCCATCTTGGAACTGCTCAAGTAGGTTGAACTACCTGTTTGCTCCAAACCTTCCCAATGAGATGCCCTGTTTTGACAGAAGGGGAAAGCCTGTTTATGTATTTGAAGAGCACTATCTCTTTTTGGGCTGATTTCTTATGCAAAATCGTGCTTTGGAGAATTCGGATTGTTGCATTGAGCAGGGGGTTTGACTCGATCACCTCAAAGGCCCCATTTCCAACTCAGGGATTCTCTGATTCTCTGCTCCAGAGCCCTGCATTTGTGTGGCTTTCTTCAACTTCATTTCCCATCGAAGCTAGCTGAGATGTTTGTCTTTTTCTTTAAGTAAATTGCATTGCTTGTGAAAGAAGCTGGGCGGTAAAATTCCCACCTCGGCCTTCTTCCCTCTACAAACTGGGAGTGATGAATGACTAATGGGGAGAAAGGTGGGAGGGTTTTTGCCAGAGGTTGCTCAGTCAAAACACCGACTCATGTGTTTGACAGCTCTGGAGCAGATGAGTTCACTGCTGGGGATCGTTAGGAAATGGGTGGAAAACAAACCTCCTACTGTTCTCATGCTGTTGTTGAAATATATGGTGCTGTTAGACTTTGAAGTACAGTCTGATTTCTGCCAAATGGTGCACTAGAGGCAGGAAAGGTATAGGGAAAAAAGACAACCCAAATGGCTGAGGAATTGGAGTATGTTATTTGTGCTGCACTATTAGTGTGAGCCCACTCTTACGTCTGAGGAAGTGGACTTGAGCCATGAAAGCTCACATCAAGTTCTTGGGCACTTGACACCTCCCTTGCTACCCCCAGGTACCACCAGAGAGTGTTGTATGTTGACATAGACATCCACCACGGCGACGGTGTGGAAGAAGCCTTCTACACCACAGACCGCGTCATGACGGCATCCTTTCATAAGTACGGCGAATATTTCCCTGGGACTGGAGACCTACGGGTGAGACGTGAAGCTTTGTGTTGTTTATCCCTTTGGAAAGTCCTACAACTCTTACCCTTTTAAGGAGACCCACTTCTTTCCAGGCTCCTTTGCCAGTTGAGTTTTGAGACATAGCGTTACGTTGACCTGCTTTCATTTGAGGATGTCTTAAGGAGGGACAGATCTAGATCAGTTTCAGGCTCTAGAGCAGGGGTACCCAACATGGGGCCCACACCCCACAGGAGGATTTCAATTCCCAGAAGCCTCAGTCAGTCCATTGGGGAATCAACTGAGGCTTCTGGGAATTGAACTCCCCAAACCAAAGGTTGGGAAGCACTGCTTTAGTGTTTAGAGGGCAAAGCATTCTCAGTTGGGTCCCTTTGACATGGAAGGGGCAAGCCCAAGCAGTGATGTTCATGGGCTGGCTAGCCATTGTCTAGGCTAGGGGTGGCCAACTTTGGTACGCCAGCTGTTCTTGGACTTCAATTCCCAGAAGCCGAAGTCAGCACACCTGCTGATCAGGGCTTCTGGGAATTGAAGTCCAAGAACCACTGGAGTGCCAAAATTAGCCACCCCTGGTCTAGGCTTTACACAACTTGAGAAATCCATTTGAAGGCTTGGTTGACCTTCAGAGTTTAGCAAGGCCTTGTCTTGGCCAACATCTGGAGGTGGCCGGGATGAGTCTTTCACTTCCTCTCCTTTCTCCTCTCTTCCAGGACATCGGTGCAGGCAAAGGGAAATATTATGCTGTCAACTACCCTCTCAGGGATGGGATTGATGACGAATCCTACGAAGCCATCTTCAAGCCGGTGATTTTGACTTCCTCTTTCTTAGGTCTCCCTGTTGGACAACCCTTCTGCCTGCTGTTAGTGCATCAGGGTCTGGCATGAGATTTCTGCTCAAATTGTTTAGTTTCTTACCATTCTGTTGTGAAGAGGATAAATTTGTGTGTCAGTCTTCCTTCCTTCCTTAACCTGGAGCTCAGGTGGCCATCTCTGCTGTTGTGCTATTCTTCAGAAGGCTGGAAGAAATGGCTGTAGTTAGCCAGGTCTCCTCTGCACCCTTCCCTGCTGTCAGTGAGCCTTTTCGCCAGCTCCAATATTTGAGGGACAGGCTGGTCCCTGATATCTTAGAAAATAGTGTCACATCAGGAATCAAAACAGCTAATATGAGCATTCAGGGACTGCGGAGGCTTAGTGGTTAAAATGCTAAACATGATGACTGGAAGGTTGGCAGTTTGAGACCTGAGTGCTTCATGACGGAGTGAGTGCCCGTCTCTGACCCAGCTCTTGCCCACCTAGCAGTTTGAAAGCAAGAAATTGCAAGTAGATGGACGGGGACGACTTCGGTGGGAAGGTTTTAGTGTTCTGTACACTCCGGTGTCTAGACATGCCTGCCACATGACCACAGAAACCTCTGCAGGTTTAGCACTGGTTGTTTGGCTGTAAACAGAGATGAGCACTGAAGCCTAGAGTCAGATTCGGCTGACTAGGGATTAAAACAGCCATTATGATCATTCTTGGGAAGAAAACAGACTGGACCCAAGAAAGCTTGTTTCTGAGTATACCTACCTGCGTGGGCTGATAGGAGGGAGCAGCCCCCAAGAACAGCATCTGTTGAACTTCGTCATTCCTGCTAAGCCACTCTGCCATGGCCTTGATGGGACTCCTCTTTGCCCCTGATCAGGTGATGTCCAAAGTGATGGAAACCTTTCAGCCAAGCGCGGTTGTCCTGCAGTGTGGTTCGGATTCCTTGTCGGGAGACCGGCTGGGTTGTTTCAACCTGACCATTAAAGGTGCGAAGGGGTTTGGAGCAGAGGGACCAGGTGGTGGTGGTGGTGGTTGTTCAGGGTGTGCCCAACCGGGTGTGTGTATGTGTGTTGGGCTCTCTCGTGTTCTGACCTTGCACTAGTGGCTCAAGACCCAGGAGAAGCTGATGTTGTCTTCTGTTGAGCATGGAATTGATATTGTTCACAGCCTAAGTAAGTGGCTGTGGTGGCTCAGTGGTTAAGACGTTCACCTTGTTAGCTGGAAAGCCGGCAGGTCAGCAGTTCGAGACCCGGGTTTTGCATGATGGATTGAGCGCCCGTCTCTGTCCCAGCTCCTGCCAACTTAGCAGTTCAAAAACAAGAAATTGCAAATAGATAAATAGGTACCACTTGGGTGGAAAAAGATCTTGGGGACATGAAAGGAGCCACATTCGGGCGGCCCCTGAGCAGAGTTCCTCCAGCAAAAATCCTTTCGACCCAGAATAATTTCTGACACTAAATTATTATTATTACAGGCTAAATGGGAGTAAACAGTGCAATGTGGCTTCAAAAAAGGCCAACGTTGTTTTAGGCTGAGTTTAGGCTGCATTTAGGTTTTTAAATAAGCAGAACTGCAATGGCTTAGTGGTTAAGACAGTGAACTTCATGACTGGAAGGTCAACAGTTTGAGGCCTGAGTGTTGCATGATGGAGTGAGCTCCTGTCATCTGCCCCAGCTCCTGCTAACCTAGCAGTTCGAAAGCAAGAAATTGCAAGTAGATGAATAGGTACCACTTTGGTGGGAAAGGTAAACAGCATTCTGTGCACTCCGGTGTCTAGTCGTGTCTTCTACATGTCCACGGAAACATCTGCAGATGCAGACAACACTAGCTCTTTGGCTGTAAACAAAGATGAGCACTGAAGCCTAGAGTTGGATATGACTGGCTTTTGCCCAAGGGTGACCTAGGCTTTTAAATAATGTAAAATGCTCTATCTCAGATTTAAATGTTACATTTTAATTGTGATGCTTCTACGCATGAATAATGAAAAAATCCACTTGAGCCATGTATTCCCCTTCCTGCCTTGTCTGCCAGGTCATGCTAAGTGCGTGGAGTTCATCAAAAGCTTTAACTTGCCCATGTTGATGCTCGGAGGAGGTGGCTACACCATTCGCAACGTAGCCAGGTGTTGGACTTACGAGACGGCCGTGGCGCTGAACACAGAAATCCCAAATGGTAAAGTCTTGTGGGATGTGGTGTCAAGCCCCTTTGGACTTACAGAGATCCGATTAGAGGAGTAGGTTGCTATGGTCAGTCTCCAGGGAACTCGGATGGCAGGGTTTGGGACAGCTAGGTCCTCGTGCAGTTAGTTAAATTTGTAGCAACTACACAGCAAAGTGGGACTGGTTTTGAGCAATTTTATGTTCGAATTAAGTCTCCCACTTCACTTCTATCTAGCCCAGCTAATAAACACACTTGGATTAGATACTCGAGAGAACGAAAAATAGTATTTACTCACAAAAATGAAGTCAGAAGATAGCTGTGTGCTCAAGAGTCTTAGTGAGGTTGGTTTAGAAAGAAGCAAAATCTTTCTTCCAGCCACGTGGCCCAGAAGATGGAGGAGACAAATTGGCCCAAAAGATGGAGGAGACAAATTGGTTTTGCATTTTGAACTAAGTTGTGTGTATTAATAAATGTGCACGCCTTTCTTACTACCAATACAATGTCCGGAGCCTCGGGGTGATCAGGATAGTTAACCGCCATCTGACATTCAGTGTTGAGTCACTGACAGTAGGGACTATTCCCGTGATGGCAAATCTTGGCAGTCTAGGTGTTCTTGAACTTCAATTCCCAGAAGCCCAAGTCTCTGTGAATCCACATGAATGGGCTTACTGTGTGTACTCCAGATGTTCTTAAACTTCAATTCCCAGAAGACAAAGTCTGTGAATCCACACGAATGGGTTTACTGTGCGTACGCCAGATTTTCTTAAACTTTAATTCCCAGAAGCCCAAGTCTCTGTGAATCCACATGAATGGGCTTACTGTGTGTACTCCAGATGTTCTTAAACTTCAATTCCCAGAAGCCCAAGTCTTTGTGAATCCACACAAATGGGTTTACTATGGATAACCTGGCCAGACAGATAAGTTTTGTTTATTGAATGAATTGCACGCTTTTCTTTATCTCATTTAGTACCAATACAAATGTCCAGAGCCCGGTGGAAATGCAGGGACCCCTTTGAAACCATGTGCCGTTGCAGCGCCCCCTCTTTTCTTAGACCCACACTTGAATTCCAGGACTCTTTTAACATTGGCCTGCTTTCCAACCCCCCTACTTTTCCTGCAGAGCTTCCGTACAACGATTATTTTGAATACTTTGGCCCCGACTTCAAGCTTCACATCAGCCCCTCCAACATGACGAACCAAAACACCAATGAATACCTGGAGAAGATTAAGTAAGTCACCCTTGCCTCCCCAGTGGGGCTGGTGCCCTTCTGCTGTGGCCGAGTGTCTGGTCTTCATCTGATGGGGTGGGGTCTCTCTGGCTGCTTCCCAATAGGCAACGCCTCTTTGAGAACCTGCGGATGCTTCCTCACGCTCCTGGGGTCCAGATGCAGCCCATCCCGGAGGATGCTGTGCCGGAGGATAGTGCCGATGAGGACGATGAAGACCCAGAGAAACGGATTTCCAGTGAGTACCGGAGACTCTGGGGGTGGTGTGACTTGAGTATACAACACTGTGGCACTGACAGCGTGCGATGTTCCTTGGTGCAATGTCCAGACGGAGAACACTCCCTTAGGAGCCCTGGTGGGTTAAACTTCTGTACTGCAGCCAAAATGTTGCGAGTTCAATCCTGACCAGGGCTCAAGGATGACTCAGCCTTCCATCCTTCAGAGGTCGGTAAAATGAGGACCCAGGATGTTGGGGGCAAAATGCTAATTGACTTGTGAACTGCCCAGAGGGCACTAAGTGCTCATGTGGGGCAGGATAGGAGTGTAATTGCTGATTGCTATTATCTTATTAAATATAACACTGGGGCTGCAGTGGCTCAGTGGTTAAGAAGGTCGCCTTGTTAGCTGGAAGGCTGGCAGGTTGGCAGTTTGAGACCTGAATACTGCATGACCGATTGAGCACCTGTCTCTGTCCCAGCTCTTGGGGACATGAAAGGAGCCTCATTTGGGCGTCTCCTGAGTGGAGTTTCTCCAGCAAAAATCCTTTCAACCCAGAAGAATTTCTGACAAAATTATTATTATTAATATAACAATTAAAAACGTAACAATGTTCTAATTATGGGCTGTGTACAGTGCCTATTTCTGTCCACGCTCTATCAAGCTCTTCTTTGTGGTCCCTGTGAATCCACACAAATAGGTACTGCGTACGTGCAGTAAACCCATTCGTGTGGATTCACGGGACCATGAAGAAGAACAGTTCCAAGTAAGCACTTGTCATTATAGAGCCCTGGTGGCACAGGAGTTAAACTGCTGTACTGCAACCAAAAGTTTGTGAGTTCAATCCTGTGACTCAGCCTTCCAGTCCATCCAAGGTTGGTTAAATGAGTACCCAATATGTTGGGGGGCAAAAATGCTAATTAACTTGTGAACCACCCAGAGAGGGCATTAAGTACTATGGGGTGGTATAGAAGTGCCATTGCTTCTGACGTTTCTAAGTGGGAGAATAGATATGAGCAGATCTTGGATATCTTTGGCCTCTAAGCATGAGCTTCCCTTAGCCAGCTTTGAGAGGCTGATGGGTACTGGAAGTTGCAGCCCAGACTTCTCCCCGCCCAAGATCCGAATGTGAAAAGATATGTTTCTGAAAATCTACTTCGAAATCCGCTCCTTCCCCGAACAAAAGCAAAACCCAGCCCTGATCTCCCTTTTCCTTTCCTGCCCCCTCGCTAAGTCCGCTCGTCCGACAAGAGGATAGCTTGCGAAGAGGAATTCTCCGACTCCGAAGACGAAGGAGAAGGTGACCGCAAGAACGTGGCCAATTTCAAGAAGGCCAAACGGGCCAAAACGGAGGAGGAGGAGAAGGAGGAGGAGAAGGAGAAGAAAGGTAAGAGGAAAAACAGAATGAACGACGGACGATGTGCTTCCTGTTTCACAAACTACTGTTTCCTGTATCAGCCTTGGGCGAAGCTTGTTGAAAATCCATAGCGAACGATATCTGCTCGTACTTGGAACGGTTTCAGGGTTTGATCGGATCCGTGCCTCTTTTGGTCTGGTCTTTCTCCCAGACTGGTGGTTAAGACGCATAACTTGATGACTGGAAGGTTGGCAGATCAGCAGTTCAAGACTCTAGTGTTGCACGATGGAGTTTGCTCCTGTTGTCTGTCCAAGCTTCTTGCCAACCAAGCAGTTCAAAAGCAAGAAATTACAAGTAGATAAATAGGTACCACTTCAGTGGGAAAGGTAAACAGCGTTCCGTGCACTCCGGTGTCTAGTCATACCTGCCACATGTCCACAGAAACGTCTGCAGATGCAGATAGGGCTGGCTCCTTGGCTATAAACGAAAATTATCACCGGGGCCTAGAGTCGGATATGACTGGCTTTCGAGCAAGGGTGACCTTGACCTTCTCCCAGAAGATGTTCTTCAGCCTAGTATATTTTGAGAATTGGGAAAGTACTGTAAAATAAGCGCAGAGTATTTGTATTTCTCTTGCTAGTGATTAAACTCTAGCATCCCTGTTGTAGGGGTTTTCTAGGTCAGGGGCGCCCAAACTACGGCCCAGGGCCCGGATCTGGCTCCCAATGCCAATTAATCCAGTTTGCAAAGCCCTCGTCGCTCCTGGAAGCAGAAGTAAAACACGCCTGTATGGGCGCGTTTTACTTTCACTTCCAGGAGTGATGAGGGTTTTATGGGCCGGATGGATTGGTGTCGGGGCCCAGATCCGGCCCCTGCACCATAGTGACTGGCTAGCACGAGAAGGAGGGCCTTTTCTGTGTCCACTCCAGCCCTATGGAACCTCCTGCCAACTGAGTTGAGTCTCCAGACGGAGTTGCTGCCCTTTAGGAAAGGAGTGAAGACCTGGCTGGCGGGCCAGGTGTGGGGAGTAGGCCAGACGACCAACTCGGTTGCCTGGCTCTTTTAAATATTCCACTTTTCTCCTCGGTGTTTTTAACTTGAATTTTAATTTTTAATTCTAATTTAATTTTATGTTAATTTTTAACTTGACTGTATGTGTTTTAATTGCTTTTAGTTGTAAAGCCGCCCTGAGTCTTCAGAGGAGGGCGGGGTACAAATGAAATTAAAAAATTAAAAATAAAATAAATTCCTGAACCACATGACTGGCCTGTGGCCTGAAAAGTTTTGGGGCTCCTGTTTTAGGTTATGCTTCCATTTTGCATTGCTGCACTTGCATCTCTTAGAGGTACCATGTCATGTCTTTAATCCTAGAAGTCAAAGAAGAAGAAAAGGCAAAAGAAGACACAGTGGAACCCAAAATGTAAGTGTACTTTTTCACAGCCTGGGGCGGGGTGTGTGCACCATAGGCCTCTGACACCTTCTCTTGGTTCCTCTCTTTAACTGGGTCCCGTGCCATTTGAGACAATGGCTTAGAGGGCATATCTGTGGGTTTGAACATGCCACACCTTCCTTGGCCAATGTTTCCCTACGCCAAAGCTATTTGGAGGCAGAGAGGCCGCTGTGCCATATAGGGAGGCGAATCTGTCCCTTTGGGAGCAGGTTTGGGGGGCTTTTTTTTGTTAAGTTATACAGCACCACAGTAAAGCAGGACAGGTTTTAGGCAAAGCTTAGTTTGAACGCAAGCTCTCATAAGCGTTCTCCCTCTTTAGCCCAGCCAATGAATGCACTTGCACTAAAATGCTTAGAGAAAGAACAAAACATTGCTTACTCACGATTCATTCAGAGAAATATATGTATGCTCAGGTTACCTGGTGAAATTTTTTTTAGAAAAAAGTATAGTTTAAAGTCAAGTCTTTAAGTTTTTTAAGTCTTATAGGCCTGCCATGTGTCCCACAATATGGAGGATTTCAAATAGACATCTTTCCTCTTCGAAAGGCAAAATAATAACAAATAGATAGATAGATAGATAGATAGATAGATAGATAGATAGATAGATAGATAGATAGATAGATAGATAGATAGATAAAAGAAATAATAATAGAGAGAAGGTCAGAACATGTAAAGCCTTAATACATGCAAATGGGTCAGGCAGGAAGATAGGAAACTTTCCAATTGGTTACTTAGGAACAAACAATATAAAACAACTTCCTTTAGTTTGCCTTTATAGTTATTGTGCTAAAACCCACTGCATGCTGGGTTTGCACTACGATGCTCAACAATTTTAAGAGCGGCAGCACCAGAGCAGGGTAGTTCTTTATCTCTGGAGCAGAATTTCCTTGAAAGAAATTCTCCCCAAGGAGCAGCCCTTGCAAGATGGGAAATATTGCGGGTGGAAAGGCAAGATGCAAATCCCCAATATATGTTTTTGGAAGGATGTGATGCCATCCACAAAGTAACACACACACACACACACACACACACACACACACACACACCTGTGTTTGTTTATCCCACAGCGTCAAGGAAGAAACGAAAACAACCTAAGAAGCAGTGGCTGCCGGGTAACCTCTCCGTCCCCAGTTCCCTGCTTTCGATCTCTCTGGCACGCGCCCGTTTCACAAGATTTGTATTTTATACATTTTCTGTAGATATTTCTTATCTAAAGAGAAGGGGGGATGTGAGGTCTGGGTGGAATCCCTTGCTGCCCTTTGCCAGGGGGTCGACTGGACTTTTTGCAGGTGTCAACCTGAGCTGATAACCCAGGGGTGCCCAAACTATGGCCCGTGGGCCGGATTCGGGCCCCGATGCCAATTAATCCGTCCCATGCCGTCCTTGTCACTCCCGGAAGCTGAAGTAAAACATGCCTGGGCGTGGTTTAGTTCTGCTTCCAGGACTGACGAGGGCAGCGCGGGCTAGATGAATTGGCATTGGGGGCTGGATCCGGCCTGTAGTTTGAATACCCCTGGTTTAAGCAGAGAAAACGGCAGTATAAAATCTATCTCATCCTGCAAACCATATCTCTTGCAAAACAGATTGCAAGGCATGTTTTACTTCTGCTTCCGGTGGGAAAAACCACGTGACTGGCCCGTGGCTTGAAAAGTTTGGGCACCCCTGCAGCAGCCTCCCGTTGGTTGCCACTCTTGGTTGTGTGTGTGCATATATATATATTTTTAATAAGTCCCCTCTTTCTCCTGTCCTTCCTCTTTTGAAACGGTGATTTCCCTCCCTTCCGTCCACACCTTCTTAAACATCCTATAACTTGTAAGGGGGAGGTGGTGTCGTTTTGTCTTCACCTTTTCCTTAAATAGCTTTTTTAGAAGAAGAAAAAAAATATGGATACAGCCATAAATCTTTGGGATAGTTTGGGTCTGGGATGGGGGGGGGGGGAGATCACGTTGTGGTCTTGACGTTTAACCAGACCATACCTGAAAGAGTTCACCTTGGTCTGGATAGCCACCGGTCGGTGTCGCTTCCCGGCATCCAAGCGCCATCGTTGAAGAAGTGAAGAGTTGACTTCTTTGAAGCATGACGTGCGCAGGGTGGGACGGGCCCCCGTGTCCCCGTGAGCCGGTGGACCTTGCCGGGCGTGGGACTGCTTGGGGCTGCTTGTAAATGTGAAGCCTCTCCCCTTTGCTTGTATTTATAATTCTAGAGCCATGATGGCCAACCTTGGCCCTCCAGCTGTTCTTAGACTTCCAATTCCCAGAAGCCCAAGTCAGCACTCCTGCTGATCAGGGCTTCTGGGAATTGAAGTCCAAGAACAGCTGGAGGGCCAAGGTTGGTCATGTGACTTTGTCTGTTGACCAGCAGTTCCTTGTGACGTGAGATTTGCATCCCTAATTCACGGTTCCTAATCCTCTCTGATCCCTTGCTCCCTTTCCCAAGGGGGAAAGGGAACTTTCCCCAATGAGTCCAATCCACTGATGATGGGGAAAGAGAGAGAGCAAGAGCCCCTTTGCATGGTTGCAGAAAGGCCTGCTCCGTATTGACAGGCTCTTTGGTACTCTTTATTGGCAGTGTTTCCTATCCTTTAGTTTTGGGACTTCAATTCCCAGAAGCCTAAGTCAGTTCCCCAAAGCACCGATCAGCCAAAGGACTGATTCAGGCTTCTGGGCATTGTAGTCCAAGAACCAAAGGTTGGGGAACACCGCTCTGTGAATCCACACGTACGTGCAGTAAACCCATCTGTGTGGATTCACAGCAGTGTTCCCCAACCTTTGGCTCTTGGACTTCAATTCCCAGAAGCCCCAAAGCTCTGATTAGCCAGTGGACCGACTTAGGCTTCTGGGAACTGAAGTCCAAGAACTATAGTTCAGGAAACGCCGCTTTATGGAAACGTTCATAGGACGGGCTTCGCTGCACACCGGCAGATGGGGCAGTCATTTTTCAGGGGCGCACAGGGTTGGCGGATCATCCATGGGGTGGACTCCAGCCATGCTGCTAATATAGCCATTGTCACTCTGGGTTGGGCTGGGGGGTGTTCAGAAAGGTTTTTATTTTTCTAAGCCTCCGGTTTAGCTGTGTGTTTTTAAAAAGTCTCTTGGACTCCAGATCCGCGTAGCTCTTCCTGCTCTTTGATACTTGTATTGGTGAAATGAAAGATCATTGTATTTGTGTGGGTTTTTTTTGGGGGGGGGGGTGGACAGGGAAGAGATATATATATTGTGTGTGTTTTTTAAAAGAAGATATAAATTTTTATTTTGGTTTTTTTTGGAAAACGAGAGAAAACCTTTGTAATAAAACTGGTCTGTTCCTTGGTTCGGCGTGACATGTTATTCCCGGTTTCCCAACGAATAAAATCTACATTGCAGGCTTCTGACGCTGGCTGAAAACTCAAGAGGGACCCATCAGAGTCAGTGGGTTCTTGATGGCAAATCTTTTAGGGACCCGAATGCCCAAACATAACAGGCTGTCCTCAGCACCAGAGGGGCAGGGTGAACTCCATGCTGGGCGAGGGAGGAAACACTCCCATTGGGCTGGCTCTAGGGTTCAACGCTCATCTCCGTTTACAGCCAAAGAGCCAGTGTTGTCTGAGTCTGCAGACATTGCCGTGGCCATGCAGCAGGCAAGACTAGATGCCTCCGTGCAAGGAACGCTGTTACCTTTCCCGCCTTAGCTGGATCTTTGGCTATTAGTTGAGATGAGCACCGAACCCTAAAGTTGAATATGACTGGTTTTCAAACAAGGGAGACCTTGATCTTTACTAACTTGAGAAGATCTGTAGCTTGCAATCGGAATTTAAACATACCCGTTCTCCTCTTTGCTTCCTCCAAGTTGTCTGAAAGTTTTAACATGGGGAGAAAGAGGATCATCTTTAGAGGATTATCCAGCATTCCACTTTGCTTGCAATGCCTCCCCATCTGCAATTCCGCTCTTCTTTGGGGCCAATGGTGAGGTTATCCATTTTAGTGAGAGGTGAAGTTTGTATCCTAATGATCTCTACACTTTCCCCTGAACGCCACACACTTCACAGCAAAATCAGAAATGACGCAAACAGGATCCCTCCCTCTCTCCGTGTTTTCAAGACTTGTTCAAACTTGGTCTCACAAGAAGTCTCCAATCTGAGCAAGCAAATATTTACAGTGCTGGTTGCTAGATCCAGGAAGTGTACTTTAGCCTTTATACTACTGGTGCCCAAACTTTTTGGGCCATGGGCTTGTCACATGGTTCAGGGAGCCGGTCACTATGGCCCGGGAGATTGGATGCATACGGGCACGTTTTATGACAAGGGCTTCACAGGCTGGATGAATTGGCATCAGGGGCCACATCTGGCCCCTGGGCCATAGTTTGAGCAACCCTGCTTTACACGAACAAGGATATTGCTAATTGCATGAATAACTTCTGGAAAGCAAAGTGACCACCTCACCTGGCTAGGATGATGAATTTCAGAGATTGTTGTAACTGGAATTGTTACTGGAATTGCAACTTGCAGGATGGTTTCTGGAAAGGGATTTTAAATACAGGTTTTACTAGGCTATTTTGAGCTGTGGCTTTGCCAGTTTTTCAGCATAGGTTCAAAGAGGGCCGTGATCTCCCTGCCCAAAGGTTGGAGCAGATGGTTCCTAGGTTGAATTTTGTTAAAACTAATGCAAGGACGTGCATTATCTTAGCAGCCTTAACAAAGCACGGAATCAAAATCTGACCCAAAAGGTGACCTTATATAGTGGCTAGGACAGTAATGGCGAACCTTGGCACTCCTTGAACTTCAATTCTCCAAAGCCCAAGTCTGAATCCACATGAGGTATTCTTGGACATCAATTCCTGGAAGCCTGTCTGTGAATCCACACGAATGGGCTTACTGCAGTAAACCCATGTGTGTGGATTCAGAGACTTGGGCTTCTGGGAACTGAAGTCTAAGAATACTTGGAGTGCCAAGGTTCACCATCATGGGTCAAGGAATATAGCAGTTTGAAGAGGGGGAAGGGTATGTGATTTTGATTCCAAAGTTTGGGCTAAGGAATGGCATAACCTCAGAAAATACTTTTGCTTTGACAACTTAACCTTTTCACATTTACCCAAAGATAGGTACTAAACCATATACCATATAATTGCTTTTATCAGACCTCACAGCTGCCTTTACTTGCAAAACACTGCCAAGTAGGTAGGGAAATGGAAAAAACACACCCCTATTTGGCTATGTAGGGTCAGTTTGGGAGTGAAACTGCTCACTATCTGAATTCGATCCTGATGGGCTCAAGCCTCCCATCCTTCTGCAGTCAGTCCTCAGGATATTTGAAGCAAAATGTGAACTGCCCAGAAATTGCTCTAAGCGCTATAGGGTGATACAGAGAAGTGTGTTTGGTATATAGTACATCTAGGGCAGCCATACCTTTCCAAGTCTGAATTCAAGCTCTTACGAGCAGTGGCAGATAAGGGCCATGGCAATTAATTTGCACATCTTTAAATGCACAAGAGCAATGAGAACCAATTTTCCTGGCTGGGCGCTGAGGAACAACGGGATCACACGGCATCAGATTCGTCAGGCTAATTCCCTACAAAGAAGAGTTTGACACTATTTACTCTGCTGTGACCTACTTACCGAAAGCATCTAAATGGGCTATTTTACATCCCTCCCCGTTGGAAAAAAAAAGACTATGCTCCCCTACCCTTTCACATGGCCCAGGGAGCGGATCCTCGATGCATGCATGCCATTCCCATGTGCGTATCTACAAAAATCCCGCACCACATCAACAGCTGAGGCAGGTGACGCAGTGCATCAATCTGGTTTGGAGGGAGGGTCCCTTCCCAGCCCCCCAGCTGAAGAATCTAGTCTTATCCCACAATTTTAGAAGAAACCCAATTCCCACATCTGGAGTTTGCTTGGAAACGTCTCTCTCCTCCATCGGCCTGCCATCCATTTTGAGAGAGAAAACCATCTTTTCCTCTCCATCTGGTCACTGCAGTACAACTAGAGCTGTTAAACCGAGGCAACCGCGCCGCCTGAGCGTTTGAGGGTGACTTAAAATGGCTGCCATGCCCTGCCTAATGCAACATGGGAGACGCCAGCTTGCTGAAGGGCACGGTTTGGCTTCGTTTACCCATGTGAATCAGGGCCATGCCAAAGAACAAAGGCCAATAATGCCTTTCCACTGCCTGTTCAAATAGTTAAATAGGTACAAAGGGTTTTGTCCCATTGTTTAGCACACAGCCACGACGCACAGGACTTGTAATCCAGTAATTAAGCTGGATGCCAAAGTCTTTTCCCATTATCCGCCGTGTCGGGGCTTGTAAAGCAAACAGGCAGATGGGAACGGGGGCACCTGAAACCCTCTTAGAAGTTCATCATGATAAACCTCGTTAGGAAACAAAGCTTTTTTCCCTACCCAGAAAACGCGCTTCTGTCACAAATCGATCTTGCCTCTCAATCCCAAAATTGAGAACTGCAGGCTAAAAGGTGCAGAAGTTCCCAATTCTGAAGGAAACCAGACAAAGGGTGTTGTGAATAAAACCGGGAACCGGCCACACCAGGGTTTCCAAACCATGGGTTCTTGGACTTCAGTTCCCAAAAGCACTCATCTGCCAATGATCTGACTTAGGCTTCTGGGAATTGAAGTCCAAGAAGTGCCTTAAGGCAGCGTTTCCCAACCTTTGGTTCTGGGACTTCCAATTCCCAGAAGCCTAAGTCAGTTCCCAAAAGCACTGGTCAGCCAATCTGCTGACTTGCGCTTCTGGGAATTGAAGTCCAAGAACCAAAGGTTGGAAGACGCTGCTTTATACTTTAAGACAAGGGTTCTCAACCTACGGCCTGGGGCCAGATGCTGCCCATGACACCATTTCATGTGGCCCCGCCTCTGCCACACCCGGAAGTGCCATGTGTGACAGGTAAGGCAAAATGGCTGTCCAGGCCCCCGAAGCTGTCTGAGGAAGCGTGACCCTTGGCTTGAAATGGTCGAGAACCTGTTTTAAGACATCCAAAGTCACTCTTCGAACTAAACCAGAAGTAATTCCTTCCTCCTCTTAGACCATGAGGATCCATTCCCCACAACTGTAGAAGGGTTGAACATTCCCACAAGTAAACTCCTGGAATGTTTCCATTCCCTAAGCTTTCAGAAAACCAAACCAGCATTGAATGCAACTCTTCCTACCGCCAGCTTTCTTTGAACCTTGGAAATGTTAGGGTCAATATTTTCATAAACAGATGTTTCTCCAAAACTAACCCAAGGAGAAGAAGAAGAAGCCATCTTCAACATAGAAAGAACCCAAGCTTTATATCCGTAAAGGAAGAGGGGAGTCACCATTTATTCTTTTCAAATGTTACAATAAGACCCAGGCCACTTTTTATTTAGGAGTTAGAAAATTGCAGATCAGAAGCTGGGTCGTTAAAAAATTATTTACAAAGACAAAAGGAAACAAACAAAAAATAAACCGAAGCACATCATACAGCATGGAATCCGTCTCCCTCCCCTTAATGCAGACATCCCCCCCCCCCAACCCCACAAATAAATCCCCCAAAGAAGTTCTCCCCTCTGAAGTCAAATTCAACACAGTGGACTTACAAGCTTTTATGGTTCCAAGCCGATAGCAAGACATTATAAAAAACTAACCAGATTAGCTTTTAAACTGTTGGTTTCTATAAAAAGCACAAAATACTTTTAAATGAAGTCAGAACGAGGAATGTAAACCGAGAGATAAAAAGAAGATCCGGTTTTGTTTTGAAGAACAGTCAAGTTTTTGCTGGTTTACTGGACTTTTTTTTGTTTTCTGGAGAGGAAAAATTAAGAAAAAAAGCTGATTTTTGAGGATTAGTAGAAACAAGACGATCCGAGAGACCCGAACTTAACTTGGTGTTAACTTTGGGAGCGAGTCTCATTAAACTGAGCGTGCCCCAGTTTCGGTCCCGGAAGTTTAATTCCTCCTCCGAACAGTTTTTTAAAAGGAGGGTTTCCAGGAGCCCCTACTCCAGAGTCGCAGGGCAGTGGTGGCTGTGCCGGTTGGTTACCAACTCTCCCCGAATCGGTGGTTTTGATTCTCTCTGTGGTTGTCTGAAAAAGGAACGGTTTTGAAGTGGGGAGGGGGAGAGGAGGAGAGAAAGCTTGTCAGTTCTACACTGAACTTAGAAGAGAGACTTGCTTTTGGTGGCCTCTGTTGCGTGGACGTCGCGTGTCGTCGGTGTGGGGTTGTGTGTGTCTGTGTTTGTGTGTATACGAACAAGGCAGCAGTTCCATGGGATTAACTGGGATGAGAAGGATGGCACAAAAAATGTCTTTCGTTTCGTTTTAAGTTAGACGGAAACTTTCCGTCGGTCTCCTTATTCTTCCTTCTGCTCAACAGGCGCAGAACTGGATTCGACCTCCACTGGTTTGGAGACCTCCTTCTCCGCTTTAGTCTCCTCTGGGATCTCACTGGCCGGTTGTGGCTTTTCCGCCTCCTCAGCTTGCCCTTCACTTCCGGCCTCCCTCTCGGCCACCACTTCTGGCTCAGGAGCAGAAGGTGGGGCAGATGCCACTACAGTGGTTGCAGCCTCCTCCTCCTGCTTCTCCTCCTCTTTGGTTGCGCCGGCCTGATCCGTCTCCCCAGTCACACCGGCAGTGGCCTCTTCCTCCTCAGCCTTGGTCTCCTCTTTCCGTGGCTCCTCGGTGGGAGAGGAGACGGCTGAGGTGTCCGCAGAGTCCTTCTTGGTCTTCCGGAAGGAGATGCCGCTCAACTTGAAGGGTTTTTTGAAGGAGAACTTCTTCTTCTTCTTGGGGGTCTCCTTGGGAGCCCCGGTTGGCTTGGCATCTCCGCTTTCAGCCACGGGGGCAGGTTCAATGGTGTCTCCGTTTCCAGATTCTACCTTGGCTTCTTCCTTGACTGGCTCAGCTGACCCGTTCCCGTTGAGTGGGGTGGGGTCCCCATCTGCTTTGGGGGAGACATCCCCGTTGATCTTGATGTGGCCGTTCTCCTAATGGCACAGAAGAGGGAGAGAAACACAAGGAGATGTGAGCATCTCTCTATGCAATGCTTCTTTTGGAACCCTCTGGCGATGACTAGATTGCCTTTTTGGGTAATCTAGAACTCAATATGGCAGATGCCACCCCCCAAATGGAAGCAGAGAAAGCAAGGTGATCCCACCCTAACACCAGAGGGGACAATCCTGACCCACACTCCCCTTTCCAGTTCCTGGAGCAGACCTCTGATCTCCGACGGCAGGAGGTTCTAGACCCACCTAGTAGGAGCATTGAACCCAAAGTCCACTGGAAGCCCTGCAGTGCGATCCAGAGCAGTAGGCCTTAATTCTACATGCTTAAGTTTGGGATCAATGGTGGAAGGAACAGAGGGAGGTACAGGCAGGAAGTGGCTACTGACATCCACCACCCCACAAAAGGAGACGGCCGTTTCCTTGTAGTTTTGGAATGGGGGAAAGTCCATTTTATGGGTCGTCTCGGCCAAACCCAACTCCAACTTTGTCCCCAAGAGAGATCCAAGATCTGGCATCCTAAATGGAACACAACACACACACACACAGAATGGGCGGGGCCAACCAGAGAGGGCCCTTATCTCGGCCGCCAGGGGGCGCCAGTCTCCAACTACTGCACTTTCTCCGCCCAACTCCAGCGCCATTTACACGCGCACGAGGCGGGAACGGGCGGCTCAAGGTGCGCGCTTTCCTCCCTCAAAGCAGGCGGCCAACAATGCGCTACGAGCGCGCGTTACGCGTGCAAAGCCCCGGTGTGTGCGAGTTCGAATCCGGGATTCCCCACCCCAGCCCACCCAAAAGGGGGAGAGAGCTTTAACACTGGTTGCAATTTTCACTTCTGCTCCATTTGCAAAATCCCCACCCCACAATCGGTGCATTGGGCGAGATCGGGGAGGCGAGACCCGGCGCGCGCCGCGATCCCCCGAGGGGTTGAGCCGCCCC
The DNA here is from genome assembly GCA_030440675.1 of Furcifer pardalis. NCBI lineage: Eukaryota > Metazoa > Chordata > Lepidosauria > Squamata > Chamaeleonidae > Furcifer > Furcifer pardalis. The sequence goes on along the minus strand of CP126890.1, from coordinate 303,638,471 downwards.
TGTCCCTCCTCGCGACTAAAAAACCACGCCGAGTTGCAAGGCCCCGGAACTAGAGCTTTTAGGGCGCCCGATTTCCAGGTCCCGATCCCCTCCTCCAAATCCGAATGTGCACTCTTTGTATTTTGCAGCGACCGAAGAAGCCTCCTTTTTGCAAAGGAGATCCGCGTCGCACGTGCAGAAAGCGATTCACGGAGTGGAGGCGGCGGCCCCCCTTCCTCCCTCTGGGTCTCCCGAGAGCTTTCCTTGGAGTAAGGCGTTTGCAAGGCGTCGCCCGCCGCGCCCCCCCCCCCGGCCGCCCATCGGCCTCTTCCTTTGTTTCCTCTGCAAACAAGTCCAGCAGGGAGAGAAAAGCGGGCGTCGGGGAAGCGAAGCGAGGAGGGAGGGAGGGTCGTGGCGGCTCCTTTCTCGGCAAACAAAAGGCTGATTCCCCTCCCTCCCTCCCCCCCGTCGACACCGTCTCGCTGGGCTGCAAACCAGGCGGCTCGGCCGGGGGTTCGCGTCCCCCCGACGGCTTCTCGGTAGGAGACACCCCGAAGTCTCCTTTTTTGGGGGTGGGGGCGATAATCGCCGGCCGTCCCCCCCCCCCCGGTCTCCCATCCCCGACACCATCTCTCTGGGCTGCAATCCTGCTGGTTCGGCTAAGGGTTCGCGTCCCCCCGACGGATTCTCTTAAATTTGACTAAGAGACGCCCCGCACCCTATTTTTTTTTGGGGGGGGGAGGACGCCGGTTGCCCCCCCTCGAGGGCTCTTCTCCCCCCCCCCGAAGAAAACTGGCTGGATCGCCCGTCCATGGCGATCCGACGGGCGGGGGTGGCTAGAGAAACCTTTCTCCGCTGTTTCCCCGGATTCTGGGCTCCCTATCCGGGTTGGGCGCATTGGACGCCTCCCGTCCAGGGCCAGCCCCGGCCCCACCCGCGCGACGCGGACCGAGGGGACCCACCTGGCCATTGCTCTTGGAGGGCGAGGCGCCTCCGGCGGCCTCCGCGGCAGGGGCGGCCGCCTCCTGCCCCACCACGTCCCCCTTGGCAGCCTTCGAGCTGTGGCTCCCCATCCTGCGAGGCGGGCGGCGGGGATGAGCGCAAAAAAGCCTGGGCGCTCCAAGCCTGTCCCCGACGACTGCGGCGCCGGGAGTAAATCCTTTGCCCTGGGGGGGCGCGCGCGTGTGTTAATCCAACGGGGGAAGGTGGTGATCCGAGTGGCTGCGTGCGACCCCCCCCCCTCGGGAGTCGGTCGGTGGATCGGGTCCGGCGCTCCCCCCCACCTCCGTCCGCGCCGTCGGCTGCCTGCGCGCTCCGACCGCTGCGCGCCCTGCTTGGCTCTGCTTGGGATGCGCCAAAGCGGACGCTGATAAGGGCGCACGGGCGGGGGCGGGCCTTGAAGCCCCCGCCCAATGGGAGGCTGAGCCAGCCGGGGGTGGGGTCTTCTTCCCTCCCTCCTTTGCAACAACTCCCCCTCCCCACCGGTCGTAGCAGGGAAAGGCAGCGGGTTGGGGATCTTCTGGGGTTTTCAAAGGGGGGGGGGGCAAGGGTGCTCCTAGGCGTGTACAGAGAGCGCTACCCGCCGCCCGCCCCCTAGGCCAGCTGGAGGATGTGGCTGTTTTAGGCTGCATTAACAGAAGTGGCTGAAGTAGTTAAGACGTTGAACTTGGAAGGTCTGATTTCGGGACCCGAGTGCTGCACGACGGAGTGAGCTCCCGCCTCTGTCCCAGCTTAACTCCCCCCAACCTAGCAGTTCGAAAGCAAAACATTGCAAGTAGATAAATAGGGACCACCTCGGTGGGAAGGTAAACAGCGTTCCGTGCGCTCAGGTGTCGAGGCAAGCCTGCCACATGTCCACAGAAACGTCTGCAGACACAGACAGCACTGGCTCTTTGGCTATAAACAGAGATGAGCACTGAAAGCTAGAGTTGGATACGACTGGCTATCGATCACTAATTAGACCCCCATCTAGAGTCCTAATTTACTCCTCTGTTATGCTAATCAACCACCCTGTACTTGATGTGTATAAATTGATGCCACGAAGTCTCTCACTACTATGACAAAGTGGTCTTGATCCACAAAAGCTCATATTAAAAATACAGCAGTAACTTTTCCAAACTCTGGGGATTGGCTAGTCAATCCTTTGGAACTCTGCACATGAGTAAAGGTGGCCTTTGTTCAATGCATCAGTCCCAGAGAGAGAGAGCAAGACCTCAGATGACTGTTACATCATTCCAGTACCTTTTGTCACTCAGGGTACAGTATTACTAGGGTCCACCATTCAGCATATTACTGGTCCACTTCCACTATTTTATTCCCACAAAAACTTTGTGAGGTAGGTCACACTATAATTTGCCCAAGATCATGTGGCAAATCCCAAAGAACTCTTAATTTGGACCTGGTCTTTCCCACCCTCGTCTGATGTTCCATCTCACCCATCCTCAGTTGCTTCAGGTGTCATTCAATTAAATCTTATTTCAGTTTTCCCAATTCCTTCTTGTTTTCATTGCCAGTCTTGTGTGGCTAGTCTAGAATGTTATGACTTCTTGCTTTGGCCAAGATCGGTTTGTTTGATTTTAACAAGGAAGTGTGGGGGATCCATTTACAAAACAAACACGTCGTTACCCATGTGGACGTTTGATCCGGAGGAAGTTGACTTTATGATCACAGGGCTAGACAGCAGCCAGTTTTTACATGCAAAAAACACCTGTTTTGTCCCTCTTGTGCCGTTTCTGATTCCGAAGATTGGCTCTCATTGTGCCAATCAGCCATGATTCTTCTTCTTCTTCTTCTTCTTCTTCTTCTTCTTCTTCTTCTTCTTCTTCTTCTTCTTCTTCTTCTTCTTCTTCTTCTTCTTCTTCTTCTTCTTCTTCTTCTTCTTCTTCTTCTTCTTCTTCTTCGTTGTCTCCTCCTTCCATATCCAATTCCAAATATTGGCCATCATCAAAACAATCAGCCACGAAGATTGTCCTGGAACAATATAACGCAGAGGACTTCCATTTGCCTTCCTCATCGCAATGTGACACCCATACCACTGGTCCAGACCGATTGCCCAAACACAACAGGCTGCAATCTGTGCTGCAGAGGGGTGGGGCAAATTCTGGTGCTGGGGGAGGGAGGAAGTGCTTCCATTGGGCTGCTGGGCAGAGGGTGCGGGGTGAACACTGTGTTGGAGCAACTGTGCCCACAGAGAGGGCTCTGAGTGCCCCCTCTGGCATGTGTACCATAGGTACGACACCACTGATCTATGGGAATCAGGCATCAATATGGGATACACAGAAAGAGTGTCCTATAAAATTGTGGTACAGTATTTGGAACCACAATCAGGCATATCCTGATAACATCAACCTTGCGTTACCGGCTAATCTTTCTCACACTAGGTCAAGTGAACTGCAGAATGAACTCACCAAAAGGGGGTTTCATTTTGGCAGTTTCATATGTGGCCTAGACACGGGAAAAGAAGAGAGGCATCAATATATCCATTCCTGGCTTTTAAAGTCTGGGATTCCCTACCATTTAAATATCCGTGGATCGAGTACTGGACCAGAATTCAGGAAATCTGGGGCCAAGCCACTGTTCGTCCTTAGAAAATCATGAAGGGGTGAGGTTGCTGTGTTAAAATGACATCTCATATATCTTGAAAAGCTATTAAGGTTCACCATAAATGTGGAAGTGGCATGATGGCAGAAAAATACAATTTCACAACTTGATAAGGGCATTTGAAACACATCTAACCACTGGTTATCTCTACCTTGTATCATGAGATACAACAAGAAGCCGCTCTTTGTGGCCATATGGAAGTATGTTCGTAACATGCTTCCATTGGTGGTAGGTCTGCCAATTGGTTGCTGCAGCAAATTATTACCATGCTCCGTTCCCCCCCCTTGCGATTTCATAAACTAACATGCACAAATTGACTTCCTTTTTGACCGCTGCATGTCACAAAATTGCTAGATGCTGGAAAGCACTTGAAAGTTTCCGTGTGTGTAACTGGCTTGACAAGATCTGGGCAGTTTCATTAGACAGGAAAACTTAACAGTGGCAAGAATCTGGTCCTGTGTTGCAACAGAATAAGCCCACTGAATCAGCAAAGGCTGGATGAGTCAATACCCATGCAAGTCCCATAGGTTCAGTGGGCCTACTCTAGTTGTGACTTACTGCCAGGTTGAGGAAATGGCTCAGGGAAAGTAATTGTGCTAGGCTTTGCTAGCAAACATCAAAAGAAGCCTTGTGGTGTCTTAAAGACTGACAAGATTTTCCTGGCTTCAGCGTTCATAGATTGTAGCGCATGCCTTCAAATGGATGGGAAATGTATACAGATTGACTCAGTAAAGGAAGTTGCTTTATTAAGGAGTGTAAGGGCATTGTAGGACTGCAGTGGCTTAGTGGTTAAGACCCTGAGCTTGATGACTAGATGATTGGCACAGTTCGAGACCCGAGTGCTGCATGATGGAGTGAGCTCCCATCATCTGCCCCAGCTCGTGCCAACCTAGCAGTTCGGAAGCAAGAAATTTGCAAGGAGATAAATAGGGACCACTTCAGCAGGAAGGCAAACAGTGTTCTCTGTGCTCCGACATTTAGTCCTGCCTGCCACATGACTACAGAAATGTCTGCAAGTGCAGATAGCACTGGCTGTAAACAGAGATGAGCACTGAACCCTAGAGTCAGATACGATTGGCTTTTGAGCAAGGGTAATCAAAGTACAATACGTGTTTCCTCAAGATCTGCTCTTGCTTTCCTTTCTGCATTGTAGAGTTTGAACCTGAGCACTGAATTAAAGTGTCTCTGAGAAATTCCAAACTGTCAGCCATCATCCTTCTGAGTCAGTAAAACTAATCCCCAGCACGATAGAGCAGTATGTGAGTGTAATTGCTATTTCCTTGTTAAATGTAAGGATGTTCTAATTATGGGCTATCTACAATGTTTATTTCTGCACCTGCACTCTTTCACATTCTTCGTGGTCTCTGTGAATCCACACAGATCGGTTTACTGCACAGATTCACAGGGGACCTTGAAGAACAGTTACAGGTAAGCAACCTGTCCTTATAAGGGACTGCGGTGGCTCAAGTAGTTAAGACACTGAACTTGAAGACTGGAAGGTTGGAGTTTGATAACCAAGTACTGCCACAATAGAATGAGCTCCTGTCTCTGTCCCAGCTCCTGCCAACCTAGCAGTTCGAAAGCAAGAAATTGCAAGTAGATAGAGACCACTTTGGTGGGAAGGTAAACAGCGTTCTATGCACTCCGATGTCTAGTCATGCCTGCCACATGACTACGGAAACGTGTGCAGATGCAAACAGCACTGGCTCTTTCGCTATAAACAGATGAGCACTGAACCCTAGAGTCAGGTACGACTGGGTTTCGAGCAAGGGTGACGTAACTTGTCCTTACAGAGCCCTGGTGGCACAGGGGGTTAAACTGCTGTCCCGCAGCCAAAAAGTTGTGAGTTCAATCCTGATCAAGTTGAATCAAGGTTGACTCAGCCTTTTCATTCTTCCAAGTTGGGCCAAATGAATCTCTAGCATGTTGGGGAGGGTAAAATGCGAATTAACTTGTGAACTGCCCAGATTGTGCACTAAATGCTATGGGGTGGTATAGAAGTGTGATTGCCATTATGTGCACATGGTCACTGGGGGAAAATAAAGGGTGTGCTAGTGAGAGAAGCCATGGCTTCCAGACCTTCCCATATCCCTCACTTTTCCCAAAGACTCTAGAGAAGAAATGAGATCTTGTCTGTCCTGACACAGTTTTCTCCTCTGACGAGTAACCAAAACAGAACACAGATAATAAAATCAAGGCTTGTAGCACCTTTGGTCTGACTCTAGTCGACTAATTGATTTCTTCTATCCGGGATGTGTTTCCTTGGATTACAATCCAATTACTGAGGCACAGAGGTGGGGAAATGCAGGCAGAGGTTTATATACCATGGATTTAGAAAAATACCAGCTGTTTGCTAAAAGCCTCAAACCTTTTCTGCAGCTGCAGGTCAAGATTACGGCAGGCAGTTCAGTGACTCTAGTTATGCCGGGATGTTTGTGCTGTCAGTAAACAAAACACTCATTACTGGCGTTAATAACACCCTTGTCACTTTGAAATGTTATTTTCTGTACCTGCATCAGTCTCTACATTTACAGTACTTATACTGTATATAAACTTTGGCTGAATGTTTCACTCCATGGCTGAAATCCTGTTGCGTAGCTCCACATGCTTAGCTAAGATGATGTCCTCATCAGCCGCAAATCATTGCTAATTACAGGATTCCTTTAGGAGCTTTGGTACATACATGTCCCCCCTCCAATGGCTTTTAATCACAGGCATTATGATGATTTATTACAGGCATTTGATTGTGGCATTTTGCAACAGCTGATGACACGCTCCCCATTGTGCACATGGAGCCACGTGACAGGATTTCAGTGCTTTCGCTCCCTGCAAGGGACTAACACATTTGCCTCTGTGGAAATGTTTCCAGGGAGAAAGACCACAGAAACTCACATCACCTTAAAGTATAACAATGGGGTTTTGCCATAAACGCCATAAACGTCAGTACCCTGCAGCAGAGTCCAAATCGCTCCATAGTAGTCGCAGCCTGGCTGAAGAGAAGTTATTCAAAAGCCCCCCTGGAGAGACATGCCACACCAAGGCCTAAAGAGTGTGATAATTTGAAACTGTATCATCATCATCATCATCATCATCATCATCATCATCATCATCATCATCATCATCATCATCATCATCATCATCATCAAATATTATTTGTCAGAATTTTTCTGGGTTGAAAAGGGTTTTGCTGGAGAAAACACACACACACACACACACACACACACACACACACACACACACACACACACACACACACACACACACACACACACACACACACACACACACACACACTGACCTGAGTTTAATTGCTTAATCAGGAATTAGCACCAACACCATCAAAAGACCCCTTTCCCACTCCCAGCCACCAATGTACGTTTGGCGCTGGGTCAATTCCCAAAGGATACGAGACCTGATGCCTCGCAGAGCCATTGCTGACGCTGAGGCGCAAAAGAGAGCGCAGCCTGCCATTGAGATTTTAAAAATAGCAAGAGAATTAGCTAATTAGATCTCTCCGGGGAGCAGATTCCAGCAGGGAGAAAGCTAAGCCTGAGCGGCAGGAGTCTGAAGGCAAGGCAAAGCAATCACACTTCTATACTGCCTCACCGCACTTAGTGTACTCCCTGGGTGGTTCACAAATTGATTAGCATTTGGCCCCCAACATGCTGAGGCCTCATTTTACCAACCTCCAAAGGATGGAAGGCTTTGGGTCAATCTTGAGCTCTGGTCAGGAAGGCTTTGGGTCAATGTTGAGCCCAGGTCAGGATCGAGCTCACAGCCTTTTGATTGCAGGACAGCCGTTTAACCACTGCACCATCAGGGCTCCTCAGGAACAAATAGAGCAAAACAGCAAAGCGTCTCCCAAACCATTTTATCCCTCTTGTCCTCTAAATACTGTTACCGTAAATGTTGATTGCAAGCTCCTTGGGGCAGGTCAATCTCCTCTGAAAATTGTGGCAGGGAGTTGATTCTTCTTCATCTTTCATGTCCCAATCAAACCCCGGACTAGCAAAATGAAGCCACATTCTTGACCAAACTTAAGTCCTCATTGGCACACCCACAAACAATAAGAACAATATGCAAATGCTGTAGGGTCTAAATCGTCCCATGCCAAGTGGATGCAGCTCTTAATGAATCACACAGGATTATTACTGGCTGCCTGAAATCTACCTTCAATAGAAAAGCCAATTATTTAGCTGGCATTGCCTGTCTAGAAGTATGTTGAGAAGTGCTAACGAACAACAATTTAAGTAGCACAAAACCCTGTTCACTTTCTGAACACCAACATCACATGAACTAAGACAGTGGCTAAAATAGAGGAAATGTTTTCTGCACCTTCTACATGACTGCAGTGGCTTAGTGGTTAAGTTGCCCAACTTGATGACTGGAAGATTGGCAGGTTGAGACTGGAGCGTTGCATGGCGGAATGAGCCCCCATCGTCTGTCCCAGCTCCTGCCAACCTAGCAGTATGAAAGCAAGAAATTGCAAGTAGATAAATAGGGACCACTTCAGTAGGAAAGGGGACAGCATGCATGCACTCCGGTGTCTAGGCATGGAAACATAGACGGTGCTGGCTCTTTGGCTATAAAGAGAGAGGAGCACCGAACCCTAGAGTCAGATACTACTGGCTTTCAAGTAAGAGTGACCTTTACCTTTATGCCAACTCTAGGGACTTGTGTAACCAGTTTCATAGTCCTAGATAAGCGTCTAGACTATTTTCTAAGCCCTAGTAGTGGGAATTTGGGAATCGATCCACTGGGTCAACCTCGCACCATTGTTGGAAGGATTATGAGCTATCTCTCCAAAGAGGTTTAAAAGCCATAGGGAAAGTTTGACAACAATACAGTGGCCACCTCCCAGGTTTTGTGTATACAAACACACACACCACCCTTTCTGCACCGTTGCTCTATAAACAACCCTTCCAGTCAACCAGGAAGTTGTGGTGCATGCGGCTTATCAAAGCTGCTTTGGATGGCTTCAACCACCTGGGATTTACTGAAGCCAACAGCATCATCTTCCCCTCACCCCGCCCCGCCCCACCCCACCCCACCTTCAGGCTCTCCTCCAGGCTGAACATCCAAGTTTGGAGGACAATCATCCTATTGTTGCTCAGGGCCAGACTTTAGCAGCAGGACACAACAGTGGAGGTGGTAGGAGAGGTCTTGATAGGGTCAGGTAATAAGGTGTCTCCCCTCCCTCCAGCCATCTGTTGTTTCTCAATCTCCTTTCTTCCTTGGCCATTACCAAAGAAAAAGGAGTTGCAGAGGCTCAGTGGTTAAGAAGCTTGCCTTGTTAGCTGGAAGGCTGGCAGGTCAGCAGTTTGAGACCCGGGTACTGTACGACGGATTGTGCGCCTGTCTCTGTCTTAGCTCTTGGAGACAGAGGAGCCTCATTTGGGCATTTCCTGAGCTGATTTTTTTCCAGCAAAAATCCTTTCAACCCCGAATAATTTCTGATATGAAATTATTATTATTATTACCAAAGAAAAGGGAAGATAGTTGAGTCTTGTATTGTCTCCTTTTTTGAATAACCTGTGGATTTTCTCTCTGAAAAAGAGATTCCATTGTCTGAAACACTTATTAGACCTTCCTTTGTATATTGTAAGGTCAAGGTTGCCCTTGCTCAAAAGCCTTTCCACCAAAGTGGAAATCTACTTGCAATTTCTTGCTTTCGAACTGCTAGGTCGGCAGGAGCTGGGTCAGACGGCGGGCACTCACGCTGTTGTGCAGCACTTTGGTCTCGAACTGCTGACCTGCCGACCTTCCAGTCATCAAGTTCAGCATCTTAACCACTAAGCCACTGCAGCCTGTGAATGAAAATCTGCATGTCCCAAAGGGGAAATGCAAGAACAAGAAGAAATTGGGGAATTTAAGCTTAAGGAGAGAAGGAGAAAGGAAGAGAGCCTGCAAGTGACAACCTAATCATAAGTCTTGAAAAGTTAAGGGTGGCAAAACGCCCACTGGTGCAGGAGCTGGTCTAACCCTCTGGCCTTTTCAGTGTCGGAGATGCTTTCATCTAGACACCAGCAGAAGACAATTCTCATTGAGGACGGGAAGAGAATGGAGTTAAATCAGAATAACTTCATGGGATGCTGACCAAGTGCCGGAAAGAGACCTTGGCAATAGCTCTGTCCAGCCTGTGGCAGAAAGCGAGCGGAGAACGCTCTGTTTGGCCTGAAACAGGCTTTTGTTCCTATTATAAACTTCCCTTTTAATGAGGAAGGAGCGGGGCCTGAGAATGAGTGGCCATCCACTTATTCTGCCATGGGGCGCCTGCCAAAAGCTGACTGGGCAGCCACTGTGGCCGGAGGGGGGTGGAGAGCAAGCGGCCGGAGGCCAAGAAAGCCCGGCCGCCCTCACAGACTAACCTCCCTTCCTGGGGCTCCTGCCAAGTGGAAGCTGATGCTTTCCCTCTCCTGGCAAAAGAAGGGCCAGCTGCCAACCTGTGGTGGTCATAACGCAGGAACACACCGGTTTCTTCTTTATCAGGAGCAGCCTTGGAGAGATAAGGGTGAGAAAGGGTTCATCTTCTTCCCGGGAGGGAGCACCAAAGATGCTCGTCTTCCCTCTCTGAGGTCATGGCCATAGGGGCGGAACGGGGTGTTCTCCACTCCTGCGCATGGAACCACAAAGATTGGGGAAAGTATAGGTCAAGGTCACCCTTACTCCAGACCCTAGTCGTATCTGACTCTAGGGTTCAGTGCTCATCTCTGTTTATAGCCGAAGAGCCAATGCTGTCTGCTTCTGCATGTGTTTCCATGATCATGTGGCAGGCATGACTAGACACCAGAGTGCATGGAACGCTGTTTGCCTTCCCACCGATGTGGTCCCTATTTGTCTACTTGCAATTTATTGCTTTTGAACCACTAGGCTGGCAGGAGCTGGGACAGAGACAGGAACTCCCCATGTGCCTACACCAACTGCCAGGGGAGGAGGAAACCTGGGCAGGATGAGGACTTCGCCGCCCCTACCCCTGTGCCCACCCCAACATATTGTAATGTAATGCAATGTAATGTATTGTCTGTAAGCCGCCCTGAGTCACCACGGCAAGTGGGCGGCAATATAAATTTGAACTAATAAATAAATAAATAAACTCACTCACTCCGTCGTGCAGTACCCAGGAATCAAACTCTGACACCTTTACCTTTAAGCAGTAGTCCTTTCTTACCCGCATTCACTTTCTTTTTTCTGTAAAAAAAACCCCTTCTCTTAAACGTTCACCTTTTTTTGAGGAGGTGGTGATGGGCTTATGTCCATTCCCCTAGGCAGAGGTCATTGACCCTGTTGTGCCCAGAAGCCTAGTTAAACCTCCGGCCTAAGGGCCCTTGTGAGGATCTCTTGGGCTTCCTTTCAGCAGCCTTGGCCTGCCCAATGGACCCATCCGGGAAGAGAGAAAGCCCTTGTCAGCATCTTCTCTAGAGGCACCAGGAGTGGCTGAGAAAGAGAGAGAGGGACCATGTTCTTGGATGTTCCCTTCAGCGCACCAGGCTCTTCCCTACAAATCCCTCCCCCCTTCTCAACCCCCAAGTGCAACTCTGAGCATCTATGGGACCCTTTCTCCTTCCCCAGAGTCAATGTGTCTTTTTGTTACCATGCAGGGTTTTGGAAGGCTGCAAGGCAGAAGAGACAATAGGGGCCATTGTTCCTTTGCAAAAACATCTGAGGCTCAGAGATTGAGAGAGAGAGAGAGAGAGATGGTGAAGGGGGGTGGCATGGGAGGGGGGGGGAGAGATGGCCTGGCCAGAGGATGAAATGAAGAAGAGAGGAATGGTCCTGAGGCACAGGAATGGAGGGCTAACAGACAGCCCCCTGAGAGTACTGTCCAGATGTTCATCAGGCATCCAGATGTTCACCAGTAAAGGTGTCTTCCTTCCTTTTTTCCTTCCCTCCTATCCATCCATCCATCCATAACAGACCAAAACAGTCAAAGGGAAGGAATAGAGGATGCTATCATAGGGTACTTACTTAGAGCTGTCCCTAAGTTCATACCTGCCTGCCTGCCTGCCTGCCTACAGTAGCACCTCGGTTAACAAACGGCTCAGTTAACATCAAAATTGCATAGCAAAAGGAAATCCATAAAAAAATAGTGGCTTGGTTTACGGAATTTCCCCCGGAACAGATTAATTGGTTTTCAATGCATTCCTATGGGAAAATGTGTTTCAGTTGAAGTATTTTGGCTTTCAGTTCCTTCTTATGGGAAATAGCATTCAATGTATTCCTATGGTAAATGCGGTTAAAGTAATCTTTGTTGTAAGAAACGTCCCGGATAATGCATTAATTATGGTAACTAAGGTTCCCCTCTTTCTCTCCCACCTACCTACCTACCAACCCATTCATTGTTCCCTCTCTCTTTCCCTCCCTCCCTCCTTCCTATCTCTTTCTCCTTCCTTCCTTCCTTCCAGAGATTAGAGCCAAAGGCCATGGACCTTTATTCCTATAGGCTTCTTGTCATGGTTTTTCCTGGGCTTTTAGCCAAGTCAGCTGAGAGAACAGCCCCCAGAAACTCCACCCCACCTTCACAGCTCCTATGGGCCGTTAACTTTAAAGGCTAATTAGCAAGCCTTCACTCGTGTCAAAGCTGTTAACCTTCCGACTGCTGATCCTTTAACCAGAAAACCAGCACCGTGACTCCATCCTTGCGGGCTGGCCAGAAATTTTCCCGCAGAAAAAGTTGCAACCGCTTGGATTTCGAAGAACAGGATGGTACCTAGGCAGAGTACACGCCTACTCAAGAGTAACATAGTTGGTCCCTGGTGTTAAAATGAAACAAATGTAGGAACTTGAGTTTCAGCACTTCTTTATAAAGTACAGTAAATGAAAAAACCCAGCCTTTTATTTAAGATAAATAATTTACCAAACTGCGGGAGGGGAGCTAGAAGAAAGCACATTTGCATTTGTTGCAAACAGATCTGTGTGATATAGATTTTATAAGAATTTGGAATTTGTCAAGAAAATCGATTTGTGTTCATTTGTGATTTACAAAGAGTTCTTGCATTTCTTTTTCATTTTAAATTGTATATTGATTTTTTTTATAAAAGGGGCAGAATTGGCTGACGATACAAAATAGACACAAGGATTTATTGGAAATCAAAACAGGGAACTAATGCTGTAAAGTTTGGGAAGTCCTATGAATGAATCAGCTGCCACTTTTGGGCAAGAATTCTTCACTCTCTTCTGACACCAGCAGCCCATCAGTTGCTATAAGGGGAGCACAGGGAAATCCCCCTTTTCTAAGCAAAAGTGAAAGTTCAGTAAGGGTGCTCAAAGGTTGCCAGATTCACTTCTGGGAAAGCAGGGACTTTTTGTGGGGAGCTGCAAAGCCTGTGAGCATCAAACAGCCTTGGTCTTGGGGAACAGCACAATGTGGAGAACCCTGTGGTTAAAAGCAATCAAACAGGTTTTTGATTGCTGCAGGAGTCTAAATGTATTAATGCCATCTCAGTAGGTATTTTATTGATGCTTGTTCGTGTTTATCATTTATTTTTATTTTGTTTTATAATGACTGTCTGGGTTGTTGTTTTGAGAGCTGCCCACCCACCCACTCACCTCACCCGCCAACCAACCAACCAACCAACCAACCAACCAACCAACCAACCAACCAACCAACCAACCCACCAACCCAACCCAACCCAACCCAACCCAACCCAACCCAACCAACCAACCAACCAACCACATGATTTCTGATCATGGGGGAAGAGGATTTCTTGGCCTTCCAGGATCTTACCTGTCTACCTGCATTGGCTATATCTGCAGGTATGTCAGCATCAGTAACACCAGCTCAGAGATAACCATTCTTTTCTCAAGGGAGAGAGACTGAGAAAGAGATTGAGAGAGAGACCATCCAGACAGATGAGACTTGCCTGTCAGGATTAGTTTTGGGCCCCCAGGGGGTTTTATGCTCTAAAAATAGAACTCAGCAGAAAGGGGTGGTGGGGAAGCAACAGGGCTTAGCAGGAAGAAAAATGCAATTGAGCTGGAGAATGAGCAACTCTTCTGATTCCTGAAGGATCTTGGAGATGTTGTAGATCACAGGTGTAATATCAGTCAACAGTGCGATGTGGCTGCAAATGAGGCTAATGCTGTTTTGCCCGGAGACAGGGCATCAAGATGCGGTCTAAAGGAAAGGCATGGTGTTGATTGTAGCATTGTTTCCCCACCCCTTGCATTTTCATGTTATAGGGCAGTGGTGGTGAACCTATGGCACGCATGCCAGAGGTGGCACCCGGAGCCTCTCTGTGGGCACCCGTGCACTCACCCCAGCACAGAGTTTGCCCTGCTCCTCTGGCCAGCAGCCCAATGGGAGTGCTTCCTCCCTCCCCCAGTTCACTACACCCCTCTGCCCAGTCACCCAATGGGAGCATTTTCTCCCCTCAGCACAGAGTTTGCCCTGCCCCTCTGCCCAACAGGCCAATGGGAACTTTTCTTTCCTCCCCTGTTGCTGTGTTGGCACTTTTCGATAAATAAGTGGGTTTTGGGTTGCAGTTTGGGCACTCGGTCTCCAAAAGGTTCGCCATCACTGTTATAGGTTCAGTACTAGGAGCCTGGGCAAGTGCCAAGACCCACATCCGGGCAGGAGTCAATTGCAGGCATCTCAACCAAAGGTATCCCAGGTCTGCAGCCAGTCCCTGGATGATGCCCAGGGAATTAAGACCATCAAACATCCTAAAGGCAGACTTCATCGTCTTCCAAAACCACTTGCCCAGAGCTACCCAGACACCCAAGAAAGTGCAGCAGTTCCTTGCGACATCAGGTGGCATCCCAAAAACCCGGCCACCCCATTTTCATTCCCACAAAGATGTTTCGGTGTCTCTATTCCTCTTTCTGTTTGCAGAGAAGGGCTGAAAGCACGTGTAGCCTTTAGGGAGCACGTTAGCAGCTTGACTCACTGGGACGATTGTATAGGGTCAATTGTATAGGGTCAACATGAGTCAAGGAACCTCTCCGTCAAAAGCTGTCTGTTTTTAAGGATGTATCACAGGTAAAATTGTAGATTATTGTCCCACTGATTAACCTTCAAACCTTTCTTTCCCGTCCTAAACTCATGGCCCCAAGGTAAGTGACACCCTGTTTCATCAGATGTTGCTCACCTTCAGGTAATCTCCAAGGGAGTGTCAAACTCATTGTTCCAAACAAAACCCATTAGCCTAAAAGGTGCCACAACATCACCTTTCAATTCTTCTGCTATACACGAAGGCTTCTAAGCAGCACTTTATTAATGGTTCTAAGCAACACTTTATTGATGGTCTCCCAGGGTTGGTAATGAAAACCTTCCATTTGAGGGAAAGCATACTGGGTGTAATTTTAAATATTGCATTATTAATCGAGCTCTGTGGCTTAAACAACAACAACAACACCATTTAAGTAACTAGTTGGAAGAGGCTTTCTGCTAATATTATTATTATTGGTATTTTTACCCTGTTTTGTAAAATTAGAAGAATGTGTCCAGTCATTACTTTATTGTATTGAACTGTGAGTCATTTAGAATTTCTTGTGGGTAATAATAATATTAATAGTAATATTAATAATAATATTAACATTAGCAGCAGCAGCAGCAACAACAACAACTGTTGTTGTTGTTGTTGTTATTATTATTATTATTGTTATTATTATTATTATTATTATTATTATTATTATTATTATTATTATTATTATTATTATTATTATTATTATTATTATTATTATTATTATTATTATTATTATTATTTCATGTCCGAAATTATTCTGGGTTGGAAGGATTTTTGTGAGAAAAACTCAGCTCAGGGGATGCCCAAATGAGGCTGCTTTCATGCACATAGTATTTTTCATTTATAAAATTTGTGCAAAATATAAACACAAGGGAAAACCACTTACAGACAAATACCATAAGATTGCTGCGGCGTCTCAGTCGTTAAGAAGCTCACCTTGTTAGCTGGAAGGCTGACAAGTTAGCAGTTCAAGACCTGGGTACTGCATGACCGATTGAGTGCCCGTCTTTGTCCCAGCTCTTGGGGACATGAAAGGAGCCTCATTTGGGCATCCCCTGAGTGGAGTTTCTTCTGCAAAAATCCTTTCAACCTGAATAATTTCTGACATAATAATAATAATAGTATTATTATAATTTATTAATATAATAATAAACATAATAATGAACCAATACCTGTTCTCCCAGGACAACTGGGATATTGTTATTTTTCTATACAATCTAAACCTGTAGTTCCCAACATGGGGCACACGCCCGGTGGTGGTGCTAGTGGTGGGCAATTTGATTTGGGGGGGGGCAATTTGAGAATGAGCTATTAACAATGAATGGCCTTTTAGGAATTCACTTTTTGAATAATAAGAATTACATATCACGGGAGTGGGGGGAGCATCAGGATTTTAGCGATGATTAGGTAGGGCATGGCCAAAAAAAGGTTGGGAACCACTGATGTAAATGAAATTTCCTTCTCTTATTATTGTCCCCTATTTCCATGGAGAAGATTGTCCTGGCTTTATACCACTATTGTTAACCAGATAGTGTACACTGGGGAACACAGAAAGAGCCTCCTCGAAGACTGTGGTATTAGAAGAAGAAGAAGAAGCTGCGATCAATTCATCCACACACACTAGTTTGTGGGTGTAAAGGTTAAAAGGAAAGGGGGTAAATAAACAAAGGGAATGTTCTTTTTATACATGAAATTATTCTTATTCTTCCCCAGGCTGGAGGTCTCAGAGTCCCTGAGCCAGTTCTGAGAGTGACCTGGAAAAACCTTCATTCAAAGCTGTCTTTAGCCATGAACTTCACTGGCCCACTTCCACCTCCAAGACAAGGGTGACGGGATCTTTCTATTCCTGCTTTAATTAGGAAATCCCAACGACTGCCTTAGATCTCCGGCTCTGGACGTCTTTCCATTGGAAATTCCAGCCTCGCTTCTCCTCACAGAAACCCAAGGCCAAAGGCATTGTGTAAAGGCAACGATGCTTGGATTTTCTCATGTGTACACACACACACACATACACACCTGCGTGCTCTGGTGATGGGAGACATCTTTTGCTGGAAAGATGGGGAATGCTGGTTGCCATGGCAACAACAGCTGCTCATGATTCAAGATGGTAAAAGAAAAAAAAATGAAGAGGATGATTGAGGAGGGGCCGTGGAGGGAAGAGAGAAAGGAGGAAGGAAGGGATGGAAGGAAAAGATCTGGGATGAATTATATCTACCTTCTATAAGACAGAGGAAGAGGAGGCATTAAAGCAGTTCTTAACCTTTTAAAGCTGGGGCCGGGTCATGCTCCCCCAGATAGCTTCGGGGGCCGGATGGCTGTTTTGCCCTTCCTCCACCACATGGCACTTCCGGGTGTGGTGGAGGATCACATGAAATGGCACCGTGGGCTGCTTCTGCCCATGGGCTGCAGGTTGAGAATCCCTGCATTAAAGGGTGATGAAAATTAGAGCCAATGGACACAATCCACTTTCCTGGAGAGTGCAGGCAGGGTTTCCCTAGAGCAGCCATGCTGAACCCTGGCACTCCAGGTGTTCTTGGACTTCGATTCCCAGAAGCCCTGATCAGCGGTGTGCTGACTTGGGCTTCTGGGAACTGAAGTCCAAGAACACCTGGAGAGCCAAGTTTGAGGAACCCTTCTCTATCTTATGAAATCATGAATGGCTTTACTGCACATTCTTGAATTGAAGTGCAAGAACACTGGAGTGTCAAGGTTCGCCACCATGGTCGGGATATTACCCGGGGAGGGAGCTTCATCCTCTGAAAGTATGAACAAGCCTGGTGGTTTGTGGCACTTGACCAGGGCTGTAGCCAGGGGGTGGCCAGTGTAGCCTTGGCCCATCCTGAGTTAGCACTTTGCCCACTCTGGCAGTTTCCCATAGGAATGCATTGAAAAGAGGCTTTATTGCCCACCCACATCTGGAGCTGCCTCTGACAATGGTATAGCTCTATTTCTTCGGGGTTTTGGACAACCTTGACTCCCTTCTGTGATGTTCAAGGTTTTGCAATGGTGGTGCCCCATTGAGACCTGACCCAATATCGTTTACTAGTTTGTTGTCAAGAGCAGAATTCCCCCTTTGCAAAATAGTCAAAGAAGAGGCAGAGAGGATGCTATCACAGGGTACTTACTTAAGGCTGCCCCTAAGTTCAGATAGATATTAAGGGCTTGGTTAAGGCAACATCCTTTCTATTTTAGATAGGGAGAATTTGGGAAATTGGGGGGGGGGGATGTATGAAAGCATTGCTCCTCACTATATGTGCTACTGGGGGTTCATTCATTCATTCATCTATCTATCTATCTATCTATCTATCTATCTATCTATCTATCTATCTATCTATCTATCTATCTATCTATCTATCTATCTATCTATCTATCTATCTATCTATCTATCTATCTATCTATCTATCTATCCAAATGAATACTGCAAACACAATGCAATACTGTTTGGATGGATAGATCTATTATATTTATGTGCCATCTTAATTTAATGCTGAAACACGATTTAGCAGTAATGCACAACAGATCACATCAAGTGTAAAGAAAAATACAATAAAAACACCTAACAAACACATCATAAACTATTATACACACCTATAAGCCCAAATAGCTACCAAAAGCAATTTGCTGCTAGTCAACAAAAGGTAAACATTAGAAAGCCAATTTCAAGCTCACCCACCCTCGGAGGCTAGGATAGAGTATGAGCATGCGTGTAAACACTGACGCCGTCATCAGCGTACGCAACGTGCCCAGTGGGATACATCCTGGTCTTGTAAAGATTATTTAAGTGTACAGTTGCTTTGGCTGTTGACATACTTCGCATAAGTCTTCCCAACCAGAGATCTGAGGATGGCAGAGATGAAGAAAGATAAGGGCAGGGTGACAATGGAGGAGAACCTGAGATGCTACCATACCAGTGGCGCACCCCTGGCCCCAATTGAGTGGAAATTAGGACCAGGATGAGGCTAGCACATACTGTAATGGGGGAGGGGAACAGATGAAACGTGCAAGGAGAAAAGGCTCATTCTGTGTTGCTATTCCTCTTTATCAGGGCCATAAAGAACTGGTTTATTTGCTCAAAGGTTTTGCACAGGGACTGCCTTTCCAACACCGCATTGTCGACTGAGCTAATGTTTAACAGCGGTGCTCTTTCATCCGCTCTTCTTCCAGTGCAGCCCAAAGAAGGCCAGGCCTAAGGCAAGTGTGGCAACAGGGCTATCATTTAGTCCCAGGATGGGCAATCCATCTCGAGTCAAGCTGGAAGACAGCTGAAGCGGAAGTAAAATGTGCCTTGCAATCTGTTTTGCAACAGGGTGAGATAAATTTTAAGCTGTCATTTTCTCTGCTTAAACCAGGGCCCCCAAACTATGGGCCATGGGCCTGATCTGGGCCCTGATGCAAATTCATCTGGCCAATGCTGGCCTCGTCACTCCCGGAAGCGGAAGTAAAATGCTTCCAGGAGTGACAAGGGCAGTGTGGGGCAGATGAATTGGCATGGGGGGGGCATATCTGGCCCACGGGCCATAGTTTGGGCACCCCTGGGCTAGCCCCAGCTCTGATTCAGGAGCCATGGCCTCCATATATCTGGTGTTCCAGGGGCCTGGCTCAGCTGGATGGGACAGGGAGAGGGAAACCAATACTGAGAACAACCGAGACACATTATCATGTTTCAAGTACTTTCCGTGCACGTACTGTATTTCTCACGGCAGAAGGAAGAAGGTTTGGGGAAAGTTCAGAGGAGGGGAAGGACATCTGAGGAGGCTTTCTAAGATGTCCTCCTGGTCCCTCTAATCCTTATCTGTGGCTCTTCATTGCACTGGGAAGATCTGTAGGGTAGCTCCCTTTTAAGAGAGTGATTTTTTTCACGATAGTTTCTCATGGAGAAACCTCTGAGAAGCTTCTGAGGAAACCTGGCCATTTCCTGGAAGTTGGTTTAGATTTAGAAGCCATATCCATCTCATGTCATATCTTGGAAAAAATCTTCCTCTAGAGCAGAGGTTCTCAACCTTTTCAAGCTAGGGGCCGGGTCATGCAATCTCAGTCAGCTTTGAGGGCCGGATGGCCATATTGCCCTGACTGCATGATGGGGTGGCTATTTTGTCCCAACAGCTTCAAAGGGGTGGCCATTTTATTTCTTTAATGTCCTTGGAGGGGTGGTGGGGCCACAGGAAATAGCACTATGGGCCAGATGTGGCCCATGGGCCTTAGGTAGGGAACCCTTGCTCTAGAGTCAGGCTGAAAAGGTCACCTGGGTTCCAAAGAAATTGGGGATTTGGGGTGTCAGCCCAGTGGAGATGAGCCATGTGATGGTGCAGTGGTTAAACAGCTGTACTGCATCCAAAACATTGTGACTTCGATCCTGATGCGAAACAAGGTTGATTCAGCTTTCCATTCTTCCAAGGTCAGTAAAATGAGCACCGAGAATGTTGGGGGCAAAATACTAATTAACTTGTAAGCTGCCCAGAAAGTGCACTAATTAGGGACTGTAATTAGGAACTGTGGTGTCTTAGTGGTTAAGATGCTGAACTTGACGACCGGAAGGTCAGCAGACCAGAAGTTTGAGACCCAAATGCTACATGACGGAGTGAGCTCCTTTCTCTGTCCCAGTTCCTGCCAACCTAGCAGTTCGAAAGTAAGAAACTGCAAATAGTTAAAGAGGTACCGCTTCGGTGGAAAAGTTAACAGTGTTCCTTACACTTGGGTGTCTAGTCATGTCTGCCACATGACCATGGACATGTCTGTAGACGCAGACAGTGCTGGCACTGGCTGTAAACAGAGATGACCACCGACCTCTAGAATCAGATACAACTAGCTTTTGAACAAGGGACACCTTTACTTTACTATTAAATGTAAAGGGGCTGTGGTAGCTCAGTGGTTAAGAAGCTCACCTTGTTAGCTAGAAGGCTGGGAAGTTGGTAGTTCGAGACCCAGGTATTGCATGGCGGATTGAGTGCCTGTCTCTGTTCCGGTTCTTGGGGACACAAAAGGAGCCTTGTTTGGGCGTTCCCTGGGTGGAGTTTCTTCCGCAAAAATCATTTCAACCCAGAATAATTTCTGACATGAAATTATTCCTTTTACTATGAAGTGCAATTCCTATTGCTATGGAAGCAACACACTGGACCCCCCCCCCCCCCCCACACACACACACAGACAAACTGTGGTGGCTGTGTGACGATGATGACAATTTCCGGTTCGATCCCAGCCAGTCCAAATGATGGGCTGGGGCCCTCAGGTTGAGTTTATGCAAGCCAACCGGCCTTTCCTGTGGCTCTCCCAAATTGCAGGCTCAGGTCCTGTCGCTGAAAGCTCTGATCTAGGCAGGAAAACTCGCCACTGAAGCCTCTCCACATCACACTGGATTGTGCAGGCTGGTATGAGTGTCACCTTGCCCTGTGGGTGGGCGGATGACGGCATCTCCCTCCCCCCAATCCCCATCCTCCTTCCATGCGCTGGTTTTGCCCTGGCAGCCTGGCAGGGAAACCACCGAGCAGGAGGGACCCCTCTGGCGCTCGAGTGACCCACTAACCTTCTTCGGGGGGGGGGGGATGCATGCAATGTGGGCACTCTGCCTAGGAGGGCTCGCAGATGCGGTCTCTCTCGCGCACTCACTGCTCAAACCGGGACATCCCCACCCCCTCTCCCTCCCCATTGCCTGCCTCGGCTTGCAAAGCAGTGCCGTCATCTCTGTGTGTCCGGTGGCAAATTTCTCTCCCACGATCAAATGAGCGCAAGTACGGGCATGCCAAGGCCGCGGGTCTCATGCGCTCCTATCGGCTGGCATCTTTCCACCTGCCTGAGTATTTATGTATCTATTTATGTGCATTTATGTATTTCTCTCTCTCACACACACATGCGTCTTTGGGACACAAAGACACACACAGTGTTTTTCATTTATAAAATGTATGCAAAATATAAACATAAGGGAAAACACAAACAAATAGATGATGGTAAAGGTTGCCCTTGCTCAAAAGCCAGTTGTATCCAACTCTAGAGTTTAGTGCTCCTCTGTGTCAGCAGATGTTTCCATGGACATGTGGTAGGCATGACTAGACACCGGAGTGCATGCAACACTGTTTACCTTCCCACCAAAGTGGTCCCTATTTATCTACTTGCAATTTCTTGCTTTTGAACGGCTAGGTTGGCAGGAGCTGGGACAGAGGCGGGAGCTCACTCTGTCCTGCAGTGCCCAGGAATCGAACTCCGACCTCTCAGTCAGTGAGTTCAGCAACTTAACCACTTGAGCCACCATAGTTTCCCTTACAAACAAGTACCCGCGATGGGCAATGTCAACTTTGTGTTGCCAGCTAATCTTTTTCATGCTAGGTCTGGTGAAAGGGCAGCCCTCACTTATATCATCCTGTGTTCATCAGTCTCTGCAGTGGATGAACCTCCTGTTTCTCAGAGACCCACTAAGCTGCCCATGACAAACCACGCTCTCCTTTCTTGGCCTACCTCAAAGGGACCTTTGTAAGGCCCCTAAAACGACCAGGGATGTTTTTTGGACATGGCCCTGCTCCTCCAGGAACAAACCCAGCCTTCCTCTCTCCCTCCCCTTCTTTGCAAGAAGAACTCCAGTTGGTTCCTAACACACTGGTGCTCGCGTTGTGTCACGTGTGCGCCTCTTTACACAGATGCATGGCCTCCTTTTCACTCACACAGAGTCTCTCTCTTTTCCCCCACCATGTAAAGCTCAGATTCTCTTTAAGAAACAATTCCTTGCAAATCCCTCCACCATCCAGGGTGGAGACAAAGAGGTATTTCTGACCCTTGCTTGCTTTGCAAAAAGGAGCTGGGGGTTCCATCAAGGCAACCAGCCGTTGGGCTAGTGGTGGCCAAGGGCTACTATCACGACCCAGTCCCGGCCCGCCTGTCCCCGGCTGAACGGCTGGCAGAGAAGCGCCGGAGGGTGGGTGGCTTCCACATCCCAGCGTGTACGATGACCTCATTTCTCTCCAGTGCTTTCTAATAAACTCGACACCGCCTGTCATTCATTGGACTGCCGCTGTGCATGGGAGACTCCCTGCCACCGCGTGGGGTGAGGTCACAGCAGGGGAGCACGAGAGTGCATGAAGTGCCGCATCACAGAGAGTCGGATGCCTGACTAGGAAAGGCAGCAGACTGTCCCAAGGTGGTTCATCTCCACCGTGCAATGCGGGTGGGATGTGTTTCAATCCTAAATGATGATGATGATGATGATCCTCTGGTTGCAGAGGTAGATTGCTGTTGAATATGGAAGCTCCATCTAGATCGGCCCTCTTCTTTCATGCATGTCCAAAAGCATGCGTGCAAATTCTGAGTTGTTTTGAGAAGCATATAATCCAATTCTGTGTTACAAAATGGTATTGTCTCTGTATGTAATCTAAGACTGGTTCTTTTTCAATTATTTCCCTTATAATCTTGTTCTGGATTTTATCCCTTCTACTCACTCCAGCAGGGACAGCAGTGACTCAAGGGTTAAGATGCTGACTGGGAGGCGGAAGGTCACCCGTTCAAAACCTGAGTATTGCATGACGGAATGAGCACCTGTCTCTGTCCCAGCTCCTGCCAACCTAGCAGTTCAAAAACAAGAAATTGCAAGTAGATAAATGGGTACCCCTGCAATGGGAAGGTAAACAGCATTCCATTCACTTTGATGTCTAGGTATGCCTGCCACATGTCCGTGGAAACGTCTACAAATACCTCTTCGACTATAAACAGAGATGAGCACTGAACCCTAGAGTCAGATATGACTGGCTTTCAAGCAACGGCGACATTTATCTTTACGTAGTCACTCCAGCAGTCTTCCTCAGAGTTCTCATTTCCATGGTGAAATATCTATCAATCAAAGCTATTTTCACCAAAATTTCACCAGGAAAATGAAATGTCTAAGGAAGGCTGCTGGAGTGACTAGAAGGGATAAAATCAGGAATGAGATTATAAGGGAAAGAATTGGAATAGAACCAATCTTAGATTACATACAGAGACATACCATCTTGCATAACCTATGTAAATATATAGCTATTTAGGGGCTGACTCAAAACATTTCCGTGTTTCTGCATCACATCAGGCAAGTTATCACTGGTTAAAAATTCAATCAAGAAGGTATTCAAGTAAATGCAATCTCTGATAAGATTTACGCCCCAAGGATCCTCACAATCTAATCAGTCAGGAAGGAAATGACAGGGTGAAGGTAAACAGGTAAACAAACAATGGGAAAGGAGGGGCGGAAGAAACCAGATCAGTGAGCAAGATTTTAGAAATGCATGTTTGCATTTATGTCAAAGAACCTTCATGGGAAGCAGGGCTTCCAGAGCCCAACCGCATGCAGTCAGTGATGGCTTTTGACAGGGTTCAGGCAAATGACATGCAAAACAGGCCCTCCGGGAATGGTTGCTGCTTTTCACATCAATGCATACAAAGCACATTTTTAAAATCCCTGTTGTAAAATGGAGCTTCTGACTACTCACCAGATACATATGGAGCATGGCCAGTGAGGCTGGCTGTGTGAGGTGTGCACAGTCAACTTTATCACACACTCTTTCAACCTGCGTGTGTGTTTGTGTGGGTCTCTCAACTCTACTCTTTTGTGGGGTTTTTAGTAAAGGTAAAGGTTGCCCATGCTTGAAAGCCAGTCGTATCCAACTCTAGGGGTCAGTGCTCATCTGTTTATAGACAAAGAGCCAGTGCTGTCTGTTTCTGCAGATGTTTCCGTGGATGTGTGGCAGGCATGCCTAGCCACCAAAGTGCATGGAACACTGTTACCTTCCCACTGAAGTCTACTTGCAATTTCTTGCTTTTGAACTGCTAGGTTGGCAGGAGCTGGGACAGAGATGGGGGCTCACTCTGTCCTGCAGTACCCGGGACTTGAACTCTGACCTTCCAGTCAGCGAGTTCAGCGTCTTAACCACTTGACCCAGATGGGTATTATTTTAGGGGCATGAAAGGGAGAAATAGCAATAACAATTCCACTTCTATCCTGCCCCATAGCACTCAGTGCACTCTCTGGACGGTTCACAGAGTAATTAGCATTTTGCTCCAACATGCTGGGTCCTCATTTTAAGGATGGAAGGCTGAGTCAATCTTGAGTCCTAGTCAGGATTGAACTCATAATGTTTTGGCTGCAGTATAGCAGTTTAACCCCTGCACTACCAAGGCTCTTCTTCTTCTTCTTCTATTTAATAAGAAGCAGAAGGACCACCAGGACATGAAAACATTCCTGGATAGGGATGACCCAAGAGATTCTGCTGCCTGAGGAAAAAAAAGGATGGAGCCCAATTTGTCCATGCGCTAAAGCCAACGGAAGGGGAAGCATTTTTCCACCACACCCGGAGGCAGCGACTTCTCTTAGAAGGCCCCAAGCAAGGGGTGAGCCATTCTGTTCTCTCCTGCGGCCCTCTTGGTAACTGCCGCCTAAGACAGCTGCATTGCTCTGCTTAAATTAACCAGGGTGACTCTGACCATGATACTCGGTCAGCCATGGTGGTCATTTCTTGCCAGTGGCCCTGGGTTTAGAGTCAATGCTCTCTGCCCACCCCCCAATATGCCATTGCTTAGCGTGTTGGCAGTGAAGGATTCGGTATATCAATTCCATTCTTGTATAAGAAGGAGAAGAACTTTCTGTGGTTAACAACAACAACAAAAATTAGCTCAATCTGTTCTTGCCGCTGCCTCCCCCATCCTTTGTAATGTTTAACTAGCAGCACAATTTGCTTGCTCAAAAAAGAAATACTGTATAGATAACATTGTTCTGGCCTAAAGGAGCAATAACAAAATGACCCTGGAAGGCCAAGCCAAGGCAGGGTGACTTTAACCCTTGGAGGGCTGGCTTGGGTGGCAGAAGCTCTATGGAACACGGAGCCCGTCTCCCATTCTCTCCCTTACAACATGTCCTGCCTCGGAGGGATGTTGTGATGACAGGAGGAAGAAAGGAAGACAACCAGTGATGGTGAACCTTGGCACTCTAGCTGTTCGTGTGGATTCACAGGGACTTGGGCTTCTGGGAATCGAAGTCCAAGAACAGCTGCATGCTAAACCCATTTGTGTGGATTCACAGGGACTTGGGCTTCTGGGAATTGAAGTCCAAGAACAGCTGGCATGCCAAGGTTCACCATCACAGACCTTGGCTATGGAGAGCTCCTGGGTTAGAAGGAGCACGAGGCTCTGCCTGAAGGCTAGCCTAACTGAATGGATCTTACCCAACTTGCTATTATCTCATGTCGTAATATCATTATCAATAATGCCATTCCAGTCTGGCGAGGTTATCCTGCTATGGTGAAAGAGCAGACCCCACTGCCAGCGACTCAATGCCAATCGTCAGGCAGCGGGTAACTAACCTGGCCCCCTTGAGGACTAATAGCCTAGGTTGGCAAAGTCCACAGGGGAGGAAAGGGTGATGCTCCCCAAGTGGATTAAATCCCACTTGAGTCCATCTTGAGGGAGGGCAGCAGCTTCATCCATCCTGGCCTGGGGCTGGTGATGAAGACTTTGTGTGCCCAAAGGGCTCAGGACCAGAAAGTGACTCATGGAACTGGATCAGTGGTATTATGGGTGTTACGCTGCAATGTGGAAGGCAGGTGAAAGGCCAATGCATTATATTTTCAGGACAGTCATCATGGCTGATCACTAAGAGGAGAGCTAATATTTGAAATTGGATATAGAAGAAGAAGAAGAAGAAGAAGAAGAAGAAGAAGAAGAAGAAGAAGAAGAAGAAGAAGAAGAAGAAGAAGAAGAAGAAGAAGAAGAAGAAGAAGAAGAAGAAGAAGAAGAAGAAGAAGAAGAAGAAGAAGAAGAAGAAGAAGAAGAAGAAGAAGAAGAGTGATGGTCCCCACGTGGATTAAACCCCACTTGAATCCCTCTTGATGGAGGACAACAGCTTCATCCATCCTGGCCTGAGGATGATGATGGGGAGGACGTTGCGTGCCAAAAGGGCTCTGGACCAGAAAGTGACTCATGGAACTGAATCAGTGGTTGAAAGGATTTTGGCAGAAGAAACTCTGCTCAGAGGACGCCCAAATGAAGCTCCTTTCATGTCCCCGAGAGCTGGGACAGAGATGGGCGCTCAATCCATCATGCCCTATTCAGGTCTTGAATTGCCAACTTGCCAGCCTTCCAGCTAACAGGGTGAGTTTCCTAACCACTGAACCACCACAGCCCCTTTGGGTCCAATGAGACACTATCTTTCCTCACCTACTCTGATCCTACACTTAGCCAGTTAAAGCCTATCCATTCTCTCACTTTACTCAGTTCCTTGGCACTAATGATTTCTATCCAGCGCTTCAAAACCAAAGACAGCTTTGGCTAATTTGCTTATAATTATGTTAACATCTTCTCTCCCTGCAATCTGTTGTCCAAATGAAATCAGCTTCAGCAGCCTGTGATCTGTCAGCTAGAAACTGGTTCAGCTTGGGAAGAAGGCTTGGGAGGGCTGTGTTGATTCTTGAACAGCCAGGCTTATCAAAATCAGAGC
The DNA here is from genome assembly GCA_030440675.1 of Furcifer pardalis. Classification (NCBI taxonomy): domain Eukaryota; kingdom Metazoa; phylum Chordata; class Lepidosauria; order Squamata; family Chamaeleonidae; genus Furcifer; species Furcifer pardalis. The sequence continues at coordinate 303,611,489 of CP126890.1, read as the reverse complement.
TGAATACAAAAGGCTGGCTGGGAAGGCAGAGTCAGTGTGGCCCATAAGTGAGTAAACATTGTCCTAACACCGCACTCTAGTGCTTGGCAGCAGAGAGGAAAGAACAAAGAAACAGCCACAGGTATCCCATTTTAGGTAAAAGTCAAGATCTCCCTTGCTCGAAAGCCAGTCGTGTCTGACTCTTGAATTTGGTGCTCATCTTCATTTAGAGCCAAAGAGCTCTGTGTCTTCAGATGTTTCTGTGGTCATGGAGCAGGCATGACTTAATGCCAGAGTGCACAGAACGCTGTTACCTTTCCCACCGAAGGGGCACCTATTTATCTACTTGCAATTTCTTGCTTTCGATCTGCTAGGTTGGTGGGAACTGGGGCAGACGACGGGAGCTCACTCCATCTGGCAATGCTCGGGTCTCGAACTGCTGACCATCCAGCCATAACATTCAGCCTCTTGACCACTTTGCTGTTCAGTCACACAGTCAATTCTGACCCTTTGCGACCGCATGGACCACTCTCCACCAGGCACTTCTGTCCTGCATCCTCCTCCTCAACTCGCTCAGCTCTGTGCCCATTGTGTCTACAATACCATCTAGCCATCTCATTTTTGGCCGCCCCCTTCTTCTTTTGCCCTCCACCTTTCCCAGCATCAAGGCTTTCTCAAGTGATGTCCAAAGTACTTTAGCTTCATCTTTACTACCAACCATTTTTACAGAAAACTGAGGTTATGATCCGACATGGGGCTGATCATCATGGGAAGTATTGCTTTAAAGCCGGGGTTCTCAACCTACGGCCTGTGAGCCAGATCCGGCACCCAGCTCCAAATAATCCTGCCCCTGACCTCACTCTAGCTGCCGCCACTGCCACCAGAATTGGCCACAGACTCCTTTATGGCTTTTGTAAACTCATTTACCAAAGCCATAAATGAGTCCATGGCTGTAAACACATTTACTACAGGCGTAAATGAGCCCATGGCTGTCGCAAACACATTTATGACAGCTGTGGACATGTTTTACAGCAGCGTTTATGGGGAAAGGGGACCACCAGTCTGGCCCAATTAGCTGTCTGAGTGGAAGTGGTCCAGCCCACAGCTAAAAAGGTTGAGAACCCGTGCTTTAAAAGGAACGCTCTTTAAGCAACCATTCAAAGTCATCCATGAAGAAGAAGAAGAAGAAGAAGAAGGGAGATCTACCAGTAGCTCCTACTTTCTGCCTATCCCCCTTCCCAGGGCACCTTAATGTTCTTAAAGCAGGGGTGCCCAAACTATGTCCCACGGGCTGGATCCGGGCCCCAATGCCAATTCCTCCAGCCTGCGCCACCCTTGTCATTCCTGGAAGCGGAAGTAAACGTGTTTTACTTCCGCTTCCAGGTGTGACAAGGATGGTGTGGGCCGGATGAATTGGCATTGGGGCCCGGATCCTGCCTGTGGGCCATAGTTTGGGCACCCCTGCTTTAAGCAGAGAAAATGGCAGGCTAAAATCTATCTCATCCTATCTCATTCCACTTCCAGTGGGAAGAACCACGTGACTGGCCCGTGGCCCCAAAAGTTTGGGCACCCCTATCTTAAAGGGTCTCCATTGGCACATGTGAGCATCAGAGACCCTTCGTCTCTCCCCCTCCAACCTAGAGATCTGATTTCTGTAGGTCTCTGGCGGAAGCCGGCAGAATTGCCAGTTCAGCCATTTCAATGTTCATAACAGGATGCAGACCCCCTCAAAGGGGTTGTGAGTTACCAAGGGTCGGAGGCCCGAAAGCCAGCAAGCAAAGCTGTCCCTGATTAATGGGGAATGTGTGGACCACGCCAGGAATGTCTTCTGAAAAATCCCCATCCTGTTTTTTGAAATGATAGCTGCAGCCAGGAAAGGGGGCGGTGGGGAGGGGGGCAGGATCTCATGGGCCGGCAAAAGAGACATTCTGCAAGGTTGCAATTTTTGCAGCGCCAAAGCCAGTCCCATCTAAAGCAGGGACCTCCCTGACATAAGGAAAGTGAATGCTCTTGATCAAGCCCTGCCTAGCAATGCAGCTTGGACGACGCCAGCTTCACTTTCTGTTTCCCTCCCAACCCAGATCTGATGTGGTTTGCATGCTTGGTATTTATCGCAACGGATGTCCCAACTGGGATTAAAAGGTACCGGAAGCCGAAGGGGCCTTCTTTAGTTGGTCCTTCCCCAAGAAGCGCCAGACGGAACTGTCACCCCTCTGGCCTTCGGGGAAGTTGACCTGCTCCCTGGTTCTCCATTCTTCTTCAGGACAGCCTCACCCTGGTAATAGAGCAGACCAGGGGTTCCCAACCAAAGGCCAATGGGCCTGTATCTCCATTTCATGTGCTCCCCCACCCCTCCAAGCGTTGCCCCTTTGAAGCAGTTGGGAAAAAATGGCCATCCCCCATCATGCGGGCAGGGCAAAATGACCTTCCAGCCCTTGAAGCTGACTGAGAGAGCATGACCCAGCCCTGGCTTGAAACGGTTGGGAACTCCTCCATCATGATGGAGGACGGCAACTTTATCCATCCTGGCCTGGGGATGATGAAGAAGACTTTGCATGCCAAAAGGGCTCTGGACTACAAAGTGACTCATGGAACTGAATCAGTGGTACTATGGGGGCCACACTGCAATGCAGAAGGCAGATGGAAGGCCACTGAATTATATTGTCCCCAGGACAATCTTCATGGCTGATCACCACAATCATAGCCAGAAACGGTATCAGGTTTCAGTTGGGATGCCACAAACTCTCCAATCTGTATCAATTTCAGGATATTTATTTTTTGGAAGCTCACCTAGCAAATCAAGCCTATTTTAGTTACCACTTTTAGATCCAAGCTTTGTCAGTACAAGATATACTGCTACAGTACGTTGTATCTTTTAACACACTGTCAAACTTTTTAAAGGAAAGTTTTGCAAACAAATAAACACACTCCAGATTAAGATACAAATTACTGATGCAAAGAGACTGACCAGCAAAAGCAATAAAAGTACCCTTAGATTAAGTGGCTAAGAAGCTGAGTTTGATAGCTGGAAGGTCAGCAGTTCAAGACCTGGGTGATGCTTGACTGAGAAGCAATTTAAGACAACCCTGTGCAAGAGGTGTGTTGCAAGAATTGTGCAGTTCGTACCTCTGGAGAGGGAAGAGAAAGAAGCAAAACCCAAATCAAACGACTGGACGAGTTCCAAAGTTCATTTAATTTTGCAAAATGGAGATGCTTGATTTGGATCCAAGTCCTGAATTGTCCCCATTCTGCCAAATCCAATAAACTTTGGTTTGGTTTTGGCCGTGCTTCTTTCTCTCCCTTTTCTTAGATATATTGGTTTCCCTACCAGAGATATGGATTTCATAATTTTTGCAAGATGCAGGAAGATGTTTGTCAGGTAATTGCTACCAGCCATGATAGCTCATTCACGGAAGCATCTTTGAACTGGTAAGGTAAAGGTCGCCCTTGGTCAAAAGCCAGTTGTACGGTTGTACCTGACTCTAGGGTTCAGTGCTCATCTCTGTTTATAGCCAAAGAGCCAGCGTTGTCTGCATCTGCAGACGTTTCTGTGGACATGTGACAGGCATGACTAGACACCGGAGAGCATGGAACACTGTTTACCTTCCCATCAAATTGGTACCTATTTATCTACTTGCAATTTTGAACTGGAAATTGTCATCATTGTCACACAGCCACAGGAGTTTGTGGGGGGTCTGATGTGTTGCTTCCATAGCAATGGGAATTACACTTCACAGTAAAGGTAAAGGTCTCTATTGCTCGAAAGCCAGTCATATCTGACTCTAGCAGTTGGTGCCCATCTCTGTTTACAGCCAAACAACCAGCGCTGTCTGCGTCTACAGCCATTTCCATGGTCTTGTGGCAGGCGGGACTAGACACCAAAGCACATGGAATGCTGTTAACCTTTCCACTGAAGCGGTACCTCTTTATCTACTTACAATTTCTTGCTTTCGAACTGCTAGGTTGGCAGGAGCTAGGACAGAGACAGGAGCTCACTCTGTCATGCAGCCCTCGGGTCTTGAGCTGCCAACCTTCCAGTCATCAAGTTCAGCATCTTAATTACTAAACCACTGCAGTCCACCCTTTGAATTATAGCAGCTAATTATAGCACCATATTCTCCATTCACTATATCATCTTCCATATCCAAAGATTGCCCACAACCATATTTACCTGGGAAAGGACTCCACAACTAGGGATGGTCAGTGCAATTTCACCAACAGGCAATTCTAGCAATGGAAGCTCTTGAGTCCAGAGAAATGCCTTTCTTCTCCTCTTTTATTCAGACTGGCCTGAAGAACGGCCACACCTTATGGCCATCTGGTCGGATGCTGAACGGACAGCAGGAGCTTCAGAGGAAGGCCAGTTCTTAATGGGCAAACGTCCACCTGACAGACTCCACCATCTTAATTGGTGCTAATTGGGCATTCATGCTTGTGACAGACTTGGCTTTTTGGAACGCGCACCTCAGGCGGTGTGGAGCCGCTTCCATTTCTCCTGGGCCAGTGGAAATTGGCACTTAAATCAGACCCAACGGATCATGGAACTGAGGTCAACCGGTCAGGGGCTGAATCACTCTTGCAGATTGGCTAAAATCTGGTGTGTGCATGTGTCCATGTGTATGTCCTAATCCTTACCTGCCCCATCTCTATGACATCTCAAGGACCCACCAGATATAAAGGTTTATCCCTAAAATCGTGGTCAACAGGTTCAACAGGCCTGGAAACCCTGTCACCTTGTGAGTTTCAAAACTCACGTGCTGAGCTCAGTCTGGCCTTCCTTGCCTCTCTCTGTTTCATTTCCATTAACATAAAAGCATCAAGTAAAAATAAAGGTCACCATTGCTCAAAAGCCAGTCATATCTGACTCTAGGGTTCAGTGCTCATCTCTGTTTATAGTTGAAGAGGCAGCACTGTCTGTATTTGTAGACGTTTCCATGGACATGTGGCAGGCATGCCTAGACATCGAAGTGAATGGAATGCTGTTTACCTTCCCACCAAAGTGATACCCATTTATCTACTTGCCATTTCTTGCTTTCAAATTGCTAGGTTGGCAGGAGCTGGGACAGAGACAGGAGCTCACTCCAGTGTACAGTACTCAGGTCTCAAATGGCTGACCTGAGAACTTTCCAGTTGTCAAGTTCAGCTTTTTAACCACTAAGCCAGCGCAGTCCCCATAAAAGCACTGATCAGTCTTAAAAAGCAGCATCAAATTGAATGTGTTTCTCTTCAGAAAAACATCCAAACAGACCTGTAAATTAAGAAGTATTTTCCTTTCTGAGATGTCAAACTGAAGTCTCTCTGCTTGTTCGTAGTGACCGGTGGCCGCCATTCACTGTACAGTACTGAATCTGCCTTGAAATTCAAGCATGCTTTGCCAGCAGTTTAGTAAAGAGTGTGCAGAAGTTACTCCAGATGTTGCTGGTCTGCTCATCCCATCACTCCAAGCTCAGCATTGTCAACAGTATGGAATTTCGGGGGATGGCGGTCCCAGGACACTCAAGAAGCTACATGAGTCCCAAATCTTTCTAGGTCAAGTTGTGACATTGCCAAAGGCAATCTAACACCTGCCACGGAGTTGTGATTAGGTATTCTAGAGGAGGGGACATAAAAGGGAATGGAAATACTGTAGTTTTAAGCAAACCAACCCTTCCACTTCTTTGCATAATTCCAGGCTGCCAAAGGAAGATTCTTCAGACTTTAATGGTTTCCCTGAGGTGTTTTGATCCCCGGTTGGCACTTCAGAAAAATGCCACACAACTAAGAAGGGTTTGTGATGCCCTCCAGGCACTAAGGGCCTGATCCTAGGCATTAACGACCAGCTCAACACTTCCATAATTAAAATAACAAAATGCTCCTTGTTTTGTCAGCAAGACTGCCAAACAGGGAGAAAAATTAGTTCTGGTTCTTGTGACAAAAGCAAAATCCTGACCCATCCAAGAAGCATCTCAGCCTTGGTAAAGGTTGGGTCGATCATACCGGCTTGGGGCTTTTTGGAAATGTTGGCCACCTACGTCAACCTCCACCATTCATAAATTATGACATGCCATGTCAAATGTTGCTCGTTTCGCCTGTGTGAGCTCTCTATGCTGTAAAGCACACGCTGGCCCTAAATATGTGATGGCAAAAGGACCCTGGGCATCACCCACTGCCATGACTAGTTCAGAATTTCACTGGTTGGAATTGGACAGGTTATCCTGCTATGGTGATAGAGTAGACCCTACTGCCAGCTGCTCAACACTGATTGTCAGGCGGCAGTTAACTAACCTGACCAACCTGAAGAGTAACAGCCTGGGGTGGCGAAGTCCAAAGGGAAGGGTGATGGTTCCCAAGTGGGTTAAACCCCACTTGGATCCCTCTCGATGGAGGGCAGCAGCTTCATCCATCCTGGCCGGGGGCTGATGATGAGAACTTTGTGTGCCAAAAGGGCTCAGGACCAGAATGTGACACACAGAACTGGGTCAGTGGTACTATGGGTGTGTGTTTTCAAGCCAGAGATTACTCTGGATTGAAAGGATTTTTGTAGGGGATGCCCGAATGAGGCTCTTTTCATGTCCCCTATCATGCAGTTCTCGAGGAATCGAACCCTGTCCTTTTGGTCTCCAAGCACAGTGCTTTTACCCACTGAGCCACCAGGGAGCTGCTGGCACTATGGGCGTCATGGTGTGAAGCGGAAGGCAGATGAAGGGCCACTGCGTCACATTGTCCCCAGGACAATCTTCATGGCTGATCGCCTTGATGGTTGCCAATATTTGGAATCGGATATGGCACAAGAAGGAGGAGGAGGAGGTGGAGGTTGGGCTGACAGTCTGTGGTGGGGTCCCTGAATTATCCCCTCGCTGCAGAATGCAGGGAAACAACCAGAGGAGAGCAAAAAGCCCCGCTTGGTACCCGGGCGGTTGTCATGGCAACTGGGCCAAGGCGCTCAGCTGAGAGGAAGGAAGGGGCTTTGCATGGCTTTGACGTGGTCCCTGGGGTGTTGCCTTGAAGGAAGGGGGAAAAGGATGGAGGAGGGGAGGTCAAACTGCAGGGCAGACCCGGTGGCGCAAACCCTCTGTCTAGTGGCTATGCTAATGGGGCGGGTGGGTGGGGGGCAAGCAGAGGACATTTGCCAGGCGAAGAGGAGGAGGAGGAGGAGGAAGATGGCAAGCTGGTGAATAGAACTCTGTGTCTTGCATTAATGTTTCTGCAAAGAAGTGGCCTGCCAGTGTAAATTGCACACGAATAAACTTGGTGATTTTACTCTGATGTTTAAGCTTTGCACGTGTAACCTGCTCAGCATGGGCATCTCTCCAAGAGATATGGAAATGTATTAAATCAGTAATTCTCAACCTGTGGTCTACAGGCTGGATGTGTCGCCCCCCCCCCCCCCACTACCTCCACCATACCCGAAAGTGCTATGTGGTGGAGGAAGGGCAAAATGTCCATCTGGCCTCCGAAGCTGTCTGAGGGAGCATGACCCGGCCCATGGGCTTTAAAAGCTTGAGAATGCCTGTATTTAAATGCATAAATATAACAAGGAAGGATTTAGCTCGATAGACTTCCTCACAACAACTCCCTTGACTTGTCCCAGGGCAATTTTGTGAGACCCAACCTGTAAATAGCTACCTAGCCACTAGCTTATATTGTAATCTCTTTTCTGGGTTGACCCACCCTCCCCCTAAACAGGAGCAATTAACATCTCTTGTCTTGTCTTTCTACTGGGTAAAACAAATATCTTTGTGTACAAAGTAATACCAGGAGGAATGTCTGACGATATTCTCTAGGTAACTTTGCAGGCCTGTGGGTTCGTGAATGACATTTTGCATATGCTCAGAAAGCCTTTTGTTTGATTTTATTATTTTATATTTTACAGCAGAGAGTCTCAACCTGCGGCCCGTGGCCCGGATACAGCCTGCAACACCATTTCATGTGCCCCCCCCCCCCCCACTGCCTCCACCACACCAGGAAATCCCATGTGGTGGAGGAAGGGCAAAATGGTCGTCTGGCCCCTGAAGCTGTCTGAGGGAGTATGACCCGGCCCCCGGCTTTAAAAGGTTGTGAATATCTGTTTTACAGGCTCAATGTCTTTGTAGATTTTGTGCGTGTGGAAATAGAAGCCTGCAGTGGTTTATGTGGAGTTTAGAAACGTGTCGTCTTTGGACACTGTCTTCTCATTTCCTTTATCCTTATCTTGGTGAGGCTGTTTCTTTCGTCACTGTTACACACGTCAGAAGGGAACGTGCAGGAAAATGCCCACTGCCCGCTACTCCCTGGGCCATGGCTGGAGAAGACCAGGGTGATGGGACTTCAGAGGCCAGCCCATTTCCTACAGCCCTGAGGTCCCCCCCCCCCGCCAATCTCTCACTGACATCATCTTCACGTTTGCTTCCTGTGCGGTATGAGGAAGGAAGTGACACAGCCACCTCGGCTCACCACGGAGAGCTCCGGATATCATCCCGGCCAACGAACCGCCTACGGCATTCATGGCCAAGTTTGAAGGTTACAAGTGTGTTCGGACTAAGTGCCCAATGGCATCCAGATTTTTTTTTTTGGGGGGGGGGCAGAATCTGGGGGCTAAACTGATTCAAGTAGTCAAGGGTGGCCAGCTACCCCTTTGGGGTTATGGTTCATATTTGTAGAGGACATTGACGTAGAGAAGGTACTATGGCCCATGGGCCGGGTACGGCCCTTGATGCCAATTCATCCAGCCCACCCCATCCTCGTCACTCCTGGAAGTAAAATGTTGCCCGCACAGGCACATTTTACTTCCACTTCTGGGAGAGACAAGGGTGGCATGGACTGGATGAATTGACATCGGGGGCCAGATCCAGCCCGTGGGCCGTAGTTTGGGCACCTCTGCTTTCAGCAGAGACAATGGCAGCCTAAATTCTATCTCATCGTGTTGCAAAACAGATTGCAAGGCACGTTTCGGTTCCGCTTCTGGTGGGAGGAACCACATGACTGGCCTGCTGGACCACGTGACAGGCCCACTGAATCACAGGACCGGCCTGTGGTCCAAAAAGTTTGGGCACCCTTGCTTTAAACCAAGAACAAGCAATATAACCAGAATCCAAAGGCCAGGGTCGTATCCTGTAACAAGGCCGGATGCCAACTCAGTCTGTCCCCCGTCATTCCGTCAACTCTGGCTACATGACCACAAAAGGATCAACTATTGTTATTTCAAGAGGTCCCTTCATCCACCCGCTCAACCTTCATTGAGATCTATGCCACCATCTGCCAGCGACGCCCTTCTTGATTCTGCAGAGGTCAACCTGGCCTCTTTCTTTGCAAAGGGGATAAACCCACCAAATCCGACATCAGGATCGGAAATATTAAGCAACAATCAAGAGGAACAGCAATAATGGGAGGCATTCTGACCTCCACGGAGGGAGCCTGTGGTTGTCGTACTCAACGCCGAGCTGAGTCTGAAGGACGGCAACTCAGATGAAGACCAGTTTCCTGGCAAACTGGCTCCCCAGTTTCAGCTGGCCTTGAAGAACAGGCAACTGAAGCTCCCAGTTGAAGTCTGTTAACTGGTGGAAAAATATAGGTCTGGGTAATCCTACAGCTTCTTATTTCTGCTGTTTACCTTAGCTGACCCACTTGACCTCAGATAATCCCCAGGCTTCTGGAAACACTTCCCTCTCTCTCCCCATGGGGTTTGGCTTCTGTTTTGCTTCATGCCTCTACTATTCTTCTTCTTCTGCCGTATCCAAATCTGAATAAAGGTGATCCTCATGGTGATTAGCTGTGACAACTGTCCTGAGAATCTAATGCAGTGGCTTTCCATCCTTCTGCATTACAGCATGACACCCATAGTACCATCGATCCAGTTCCACAAGTCACTTTCTGGTTCTGAGTCCTTTTGGCATGCAAGGTCCTCATCAGCTCTAGGTCAGGATGGATGAAGCTGCTCCCCTCCATCAAGGTGGATTCAAATGGGATTTCATCCACTTGGGGACCCTTTACCCTTCCCTGTGGATTTCGTCACCCAAGGCTGTTAGTCCTCAGTGTGGTCAGGGTGGTTACCTGCTGCCTGATGATTGGTGTTGAGACTCTGGCAGTAGGGTCTACTCTATTATCATAGCAGGGTAACCTGGCCAGACTGGCCAAAGAAGTCCTGTCCTTACAAATTCAGCCTCAACCTCTAGTCCTCTTAGGTCTAATCAGTCCCCCAGTCCCTCTCATCGTCTCAACAGGAAGAGGAAGCAATGAAGACGAAAACACTTCCAAATTTTTTTACTAGAAGGAACGGGTGATGCAGAGGCATGTTGAAGAGCATTGCCAAGGCAGAAGCGTCAGTCTGTGCAGGGTAATTTCCACCCGGGATCAAAAGATGCGCTGGATCCAGGTAAATGTCAGAGGCAAATCCAGCAGCTGGTTTGTCTGGGATCCACCCTGAAATGGGGAAAACACACTCTCCGTCAGTCCCCCTGGGTACCAAATTCTCACCAGGACTGTCTCCTTTTGGGCCAAAAGTAACGATCCGGATTGTTTGTGATGCCACAAAAACCTGCTTTTCAGTCCCAACCCAAGGAGAGCCACCGAATGAATTAGATTTGCAAATGATATTTTTATTATTATTTATATCCCACCCATTGGGGATGTTCTCCCACTCTCATATAAACTCGTTTAAAGGTCTCTCTTGTTTGAAAGCCAGACATTTCTGACTCTAGGGTTTGGTGCTCATCTCTGTTTACAGCCAGAGCGCCAGCACTGTCTGCGTCTGCAGATGTTTCTGTGGTCATGTGGCAGTGCATGGAACACAGATTCCTTTCCTGCTGAAGCAGTGCCTATTTATCTACTGTCACTTGCCATTTCTTCCTTTCAAACTTCTAGGCTGGCAGGTGCTGGGAGAGAAATGGGAGCTCACTCTGTCGTAATACACTCTGTTCTTGAACTGCTGACCTGCCAACCTTCCAGTTGTTAAGTTCAACATCTTAACCACTAAGCCAAGGCTGCCTCCTTGCTAGCTTAAACCCAATTAAAACAACATTTTTCGTACATGCATCTTAATTCCTAGATGAATGCTCCTGAAGCGTGTATTAAACACCGTTGCCTACTGATTGGATCATGGCCTCTTGACATACCTTTAGTCTTCTGTCAGATCTGCTTTGACTGGGATTCCTGCCATGAACAGGATGTTGGACTCAATGGCCTCAAAGGCCCCTCTTCCAACACAATGATTCAATGATTCTCCATTGCACCCACCAGCCTTTAAAGCAGATTTTACACCCACCCACCCCTGCAGGGCCTTATCCATCATCGTCTAGCACAGGGGTACCCAAATTATGGCCAGTGGGCTGGATCTGGCCTCCGATGCCAATTCATCCAACCTACGCTGCCCTCATCACTCCCAGAAGTGGAAGTAAAATGCAGCCATACTGTATGGGCATGTTTTACTTCCACTTCTGGGAGCGACGAGGGTGGTGTGGACTGGATGAATTGGCATCAGGGCCTGGATCCAGCCCACAGGCCGTAGTTTGGGCACCCCTGGTTTGAGCAGAGAAAATGGAAGCTTAAAATCTATTTCATCCTGTTGCAAAACAGATTGCAAGGCACGTTTTACTTCTGCTTCTGGTGGGAGAAATCACGTGACTGTCCCGCTGAACCACGTGACCGGCCCATCATGGCCCAAATGGTTTGGGCACCCCTGGTCTAGGACCATCGCTCTTTGCTTAAGTCCCAAGCCAGGTTTGATGCAAAGACCGAGAGATGGAGGAGGTCAGTATGGAAAAGAAACAGCTCCCTGTCCCTTTAAGACCCATCCCTTCTGCTTGCATAGGCTGGGGATGAATGGGGAATTGAGTGCACCAGTGGCAGCTGCTCTTGCTTGGAACGGCCTGAGACAGTGCCTTTGTCCCTGAGAAATGTGGCCACACGCGGCGGGAGGGGCCCGGCAGGAGGAGAACTCTCCCCTGTGCAGGGATGCGTCTACGTGTCTGACGATGCATGCGTGGCCGCTCTGCCTCTCTCTCTCTGCGCATGGAACCTCTCTCGCCATGTTTCCTGCATCTCTTGGAGCCTGTGCATGGCTGCTCATCAGGGAACACATGTGCTGATGCGTCTATGCAGGCGTGCCGTTGCTGTGTCCAAACAGCAGTTCTCGTCTCTCTGGCTGTAGCTTCTGTTACGTTATTTGTAACAGCAGCCACAGCGGAGGAGGAGACGAAGAAGAAGAAGAAAGAGAAGAAGAAGAAGATGATGATGATGATGAAGAAAATGATGAAGATGAAGAAAAAGACAAAGATGAAGAAAAAGAAGAAAATGAAGAAGACAAAAAAGATGAAGAAAAAGAAGAAAATGAAGAAGACAAAGAAGATGAAGAAAAAGAAGATGAAGAATGTGAAGAAAATGAAGAAGATGAAGAAGGAGGAGAAGGAGGAGAAGACAACAAAGATGAAGAAGATGAAGAAAAAGAAGATGAAGAAGAAGACCGAGGAGGAGGAGGAGAAGAGAGAGCAATAGCAAAAGTATGAAGCAGATTTAAAATTTCTGCTTCCATAAGTTGTTCTTGTAACTTTGTGAGATGCTTGAAGTACCAATCCATCTTCTCGCCATTGGCAGGCGTAGCTCTTCACTCCGGGTGCTAAGTACTTTTGGCGAGGGTGTTTACAAACAGAATCCACTCCTCTCTGTGGCCTCACCCTTTTTTCTCTTGGATTTTTTATTGCCTAGGATCTCCGCAAATATTGACTCTTCCTCAGCAGGCAGGATGGGCCACTGTTGGCTTAAGCCCCTGCCAGAGAGACAAAGCAGCCCTGAATCACGACATGGCAGAAGAAAGGCACTCAGGAGCCGGAGAGCGGGTTCCAGCCTGCCACCCACCGCCCGTCCCGCTTGCTTAGGTTTTAGGAAAGATGACCACACTAGCTTTGAAGCTGAACCAGAAATCTTGCGGTCGCGGCTTCAGCCCTGGAAGTCCTGTGAAATGAATTTTTAAAAGTTACACTTGGATGGGGGTAGAATACCTGGTCCTACCTGCTTTCCGGTAAGAGGTGGGCAGGTAAGGTCCTGCCACATTCTCCTGCATGAACCAGCAAGAACATGTCTAAAAAGGGTGAGGTGGGGTGGGGGTAAAGGTGTATTTTTCTGCCCCTCAGCTGAGCTCTGCTATCAAATTAGGATTGGATGAGATAGTATATGGATTCAATGTAGACTTCATGTTGTCAGGGCAGGAAAATAAAATACTATGGTTTCAACTATTCTTCTTCTTTGTGTCTCAATCAAACCCTGGACTACCAAAATGAAGCCACTTCCTTGGCTTTGTCATTGGCCAAACTTAAGTCCTCATTGGTGTATCATTCTGGCAGCCATTGATAGCCCAGTCAATGAGCCCATGGATTCTGGTATCTCTCCATATTCACACACGGTGTTGTTGTCTGTCAGCAGCCCCCACTTGAGCTTGTTGGCCTTGTGTTTAGCTTCAAAGCTAGTGTGGTCATCTTTCCTAAAGGTGTTCTCAACCTTTTAAAGCCAGGGGCCATTGGGTCGCACTCCCTCAGACAGCTTCAAGCACCGGACGGCCAATTTGCCCTTCCTCCACCACATGGCACTTCTGGGTGTGGTGGAGGCGGTCGGGTCCCTCATGAAATGGTGCCAAGGGCCGCATTCGACCTGCGGGCTGCAGGTTGAGAATCCCTGATTTAGGCACTTCAACTCTTGCCCTATTCAGGATCCTCCAAGTGGCACAGGAGAGGTTGAGTTCTTTAGCCATATCCTCTTTAATGTTGTTCCTTGTCCAGTGAGCTCCTTCCTCTGTCTTCTAGTTTGGTTTTGCTCTTGCCTACCCTCAAGAACACCTCTTCTTGTCATAAGGCTCTTCCTGGATCTGAGCTGGTGGACTTGAGAATCATATCCATCGTTTCAACAATTATATAAGTGGAGCAAATCCTCAGTTTTTGGATTGCGTCATTGGACATTGACTCTAGGTGTGTATGTTCTTCCTTGCCTAGCTGTCTGCACTTGTGTGTATGTAAATACTCCTTTTGGTTCCTGGGTCTGTCTACCATAAGGGCCTCAGTGGTTTAGTGGCTAAGACGCTGAGCTTCATGACTGGAAGGTCAGCGGGTTAGCAGTTCAAGACCTGAGTGCTGCATGATGGAGTGAGCTCTTGTCTCTGTCCTAGCTCCTGCCAACCTAGCAGTTCAAAAGCAAGAAATGGCAAGTAGATAAATAGGCACAACTTTGGTGGGAAAGGTAACAGTGTTTCGCGCACTCCGGTGTCTAGGCATGCCCGCCACATGACCATGGAAATGTCTGCAGACACAGACAGCTCTGGCTCTTTGACTGTCAACGGAGATGAGCACCGCACCCTAGAATCTGATACGACTGGCTTTTGAGCAAGGGTGACCTTTACCTTTTCTCTGCCTGCCATTGGTAGTTTCCACTCCATCATCAAAGGCAGGGGTGCCCAAACTATGGCCCGGGGGCCAGATCCGGCCCCTAATGCCAATTCACCCGGCCCACGAAGCCCTCAGGCCATAGTGACTGGCTCCCTGAACCATGTGACTGGCCCTCAGCCTGGAATGTTTGGGCACCCCGATCAAAGGGGAGGATCAGCTGAAACAACTTTAAATTTTAGCTTGCAAACCTCTCTTAGCCTGGAATACGGAGCTACGACTGAGTGTAAGGATCAACGAAACCCTGCCTGAAATCTTTTTTAGTTCTTCAGTGGGGCTCTCTAAACCAGGGATTCTCAACCTGTGGCCCATGGGCCAGAGGTGGCCCGCAGCACCATTTCATGTGGCCCCCCACTGCCTCCACCCCACACCACGAAGTGCCATGGGGTGGAGGAAGGGCAAAATGGCCATCTGAGGGAAGCTGTCTGAAGGAGCGTGACCCAATGGCCCCTGGCTTAAAAAGTCTGAGAATTCTTGCTATAAACAGTAGAGCGGTCTTCCTCAACATTATTTTTTCACTCCAGGCTCCTTCTGCTCATCATAAACACCTCGATGCCCCTTTCACACCTGTCTTCTCCAATAATTTTTCGTTGCAATTTAAAATAGCACGACTAAAAATACAGGCAAGCTTGTGCAAAGCGGGGCGGGGGGGCAGGGGGATCATTTGTACCCTTTGCTTTGGTTCTAGATTTGGGCAAATAACAGAAACTGTTGCTACACAAACAGCGGAATCTTGTGAAACCCTAAAGCCATGATGGCGAACCATGGCACTCCAGATGTTATTGGCCTTCAATTCCCAGAAGCCCAAGCCCTTGTGAATCCACATGAATAAGTTTACTGCGATTCATCCGGCCCGTATGGTCATGTTTTGCTCCCAAAAACTGTGAGTTCCATCCTGGACAGGGCTCAAGGTAGACTCACCCTCTTCCATCCTTCCAAGGTCGGTAAAATGAGTACCCAGCATGTTGGAAGAAAAATGCTAATTAATTTGTGAGCCATCCAGAGAGTGCCATGGGTGGGGTCGCCAACCTTTTAAAGTCGGAGGTCAGGTCACGCTCCCTCAGACAGTTAAGGGGGCTGGACTGGTGGTCCCCCACTGTAAATGCCGTAAACGGCTGCTGTAAATGGCTGCCATAAACAGCTGCCATAAACGCATCCGCAGCTGTCGTAAACAGTGGTGGGTTCAAAAAATTTTTACTACCACACTGTGGGCGTGGTATGGTGGGCGTGGTCAGGGGGAAGCCCTGCATTGCACCCGAATTAAGTAAAGGTAAAGGTTTTCCTTGCTCGAAAGCCAGTCGTCTCCGACTCTAGGGGTCAGTGCTCATCTCTGTTTCAAAGCCAAACAGCCAGCGTTGTCTGCTGCTGCAGACGTTTCCATGGTCATGTGGCAGGTGTAACTAGACACTGGAGCGTATGGAATGCTGTTACCTTCCCACCGAAGTGGTCCCTATTTATCTACTTGCAATTTCTTGCTTTCAAACTGCTAGGTTGGCAGGAGCTGGGACAAAGACGGGAGCTCATTCCGTCCTGCAGTACTCGGGAATCGAACTGCTGACCTTCCGCCTCCCAGTCAGCGTCTTAGTTGCACCTGAATTAGAACTACTTTATTTCAAAACTTGGATGGGTGGGGCCAGCCAGAACTTTTGCTACCAGTTCTGGTGAACTGGTGCAAACTTGCTGATTCCCACCACTGGTCGTAAACATGTCCATGTCCGCTTCCATGGCAGCGGCAGTTGGAGTGAGGGCAGGCTCCAGATTACTTGGCACTATGGGCCAGATCCGGCCTATGGGCTGTAGATTTCCTGCCTCTGCTCTTGCTAGATCCTTGTTAAATAAATCAATGTTCCAATTATGGGCTATCTACAATGTCTATTTCCGCCCCTAAGCGCTATCAAGTTTTTCTTTTTCGTGGTCTTTGTGAATCCACATGAATGGGTTTACTGCATGTAGGTAGAGTAAACCCATTTGTATGGATTCACATAAACCATGAAGAAGAAGAATGTTTACAGGTAAGCAACTTGTCCTTATAGAGTCCTGGTTGCAGGGGTTAAAACTGCTGTACTGCAGCCAAAACGTTGTGAGGTTGGTCCTGGCATGATCTCAAGGTTGACTCAGCCTCTCTAGAGACACACACACGCCCCATTGGGAATCCTGCACCCAGTTCAGTTTCCTCTCATTCGTGGCCTGGAAGCCGCAAGGTCTACTCAATGCCGAAGAGGGAACCGGAAAAGTGATGTTGTTTGGTTTCCGACCGGGACGGCAGGGAGGCAACTGACACCCCTCACTTCCCTCCCGGCCCAGGGAGGTGTTGACAAGGCTAGACGATTCCCCAGGATGTGCCCAACATTGCAACTAGATGAGTCCACTTTCCGGACGTGAGCGGCTGCCCTTGACGTGTCCACACTGGTTTCCCTTTGCCCTGGCAGGCGTGGAGGCTGAGTCACCCTCCGGGAGACACAGGAACTCCTCTCAGCCGGTTCCTGCTTGGGCAGAAACAAAAGGAAAGCTAAGGCAGCACATTTTGGGCTGGGCTGGGTGGGAAGCACCAACCCAAGCAGTGATCCAGAACGCCAAGATCATGACGCAAAGGGGGTCCTTGTGGTGCGGAGCAGATCTGGGACATGCAAAGCCCTAAAGATAAATCAGGGGTGCCCAAATATATGGCCCGTGGCCCAGATTGAGTCCTTTGGCCAGATTCGGCCCGTGGTCCATAGTTTGGACACCCCTGGTTTAAGTAGAGAATATGGCAGCTTAAGATCTATCTCATCCCATTGCAAAACAGATTGCAAGGCGCGTTTTACTTCTGCTTCTAGTGACCAGCCCACTGAACCACATGAGCAGCCCGTGGCCTGAAAAGTTTGGGCACCCCTGAGACAAATGATAATAATTTTCACAGAGTTATTATTGGCAATGCATTGACAGGATTGCCCAAATTATTCATCGGGCATTTTGTCAAAATGTGAATTTGAATGCAGTAAAAATTATACTGCACAACAACGATTTTGCTACTGGGAATAGCACATGTGATTTACATGATATCAAGTGGGCTGATTCCAAATCTGAACTCGGAATTTGCCTGTCACGTACAGATGTTGAAGTGCACTATAGCTGTTCAAATGGTCGGGAATTGGGTAATGTATTTTCACATGGGAGCATTATAACAGTTGCAGCTATCACTCTGCCTGCTGCTGCCTCAGCTGAATCATGTCCCCTGGTGGCATGCATGTTCCAGCAGCAGCTAGGCATCTCTGGGCAAGCCAGTGAGCTGATGTCAGAAATAGGTATATAAGGCAAGATGGACCAAGGGCTTGTCTCGAGTGCAAAACAATCTAATTGGATAGTACGGCTAGGCAGAGTGAGTTTGTTTTGAGCTAAAGATGACTAGGTGTAGCTGTGTTAATAAACCGGATAATTTTTGCTACGTTTGTGGCAAATACACCCTGCGTGATCAACACAAGAACCTAACCAAGAGAGTAAGATTTGCTAAGTTAAGATCCTGATGCCCTAGGCAGAGTTGGACTTCAGATTTGGATTTGGCACACTTGATTTAGTATAGGACTCATGGATTAGACCAAGAAGCAGACAAATATCTATATCTATATCTATATCTATATCTATATCTATATCTATATCTATATCTAGGTCTAGGTCTAGGTCTAGGTCTAGGTCTAGGTCTAGGTCTAGGTCTAGGTCTAGGTCTAGATCTAGATCTAGATCTAGATCTAATCTATTCCTTTCTTAATTTCTTTCTATCTATCTATCTATCTATCTATCTATCTATCTATCTATCTATCTATCTATCTATCTATCTATCTATCTATCTATCTATCTATCTATCTAATCTATCCACACACAGTCAACCCTCGCATAAAGAGTGCCTCACTTAAAGAGTGCCTCGCTTAAAGAGCAGAATTTTCTCTGAATGTTTGCTTCGCTTAACAAATAAAAACAACCAAAATATTACTTAACAAGTAAATCGGGGTTTGCAAACCCACCACCACCACCAGAAGTCACAATTGGTCACTTACAATGGTGTTTCACTTAAAGAGCAAACTCGCTTAAAGAGCAATCCTATGGAACACATTATGCTCTTTAAGTGAGGTACAACTGTATTATCATCTCTCTCTCTCTCAGCACACCTGATATTACTGTTTTGAAAAAGAAGAAGCTCTGGTTGATTGACATGGCTATACCAGAAGATGCACAAATTGAAGACAAACAACTGGAGAAAAATCACAAAATATTGTGATTTGCAAATTGAAGTTGAGCGTTTATGGAAAAAGAAATCTGTTATTGTACCTGTAGTGATCGGAGTACTTGGAGCAATATGTAAAGGACTCCCTAGATCAGGGGATCCCAACCTAAGTCCTCATGGATCATCATGTCCACTCCCTTGTCAAGGAGGCATTGTGGGGAATCAAACTCCCAGAGACCTGAGCTACTAATCACTCCATCTTGTAGCACTTGGGTCTTGAACTGGCCAACCTTCTGGTCATTGACCTCAATATCTTAACCACTAAGCCATTGCAGCTCCCATTACTGGGAAACAGGATTGTACAAATCTATCACTCCCTCAGAATCAAGCATAATCTAAAGTATTTTAAACAGCTTTGGCACCGCAGATAGCTTAGACTGTGAGCATCACATCCTTTATGGAAGCAGGGCTGGGACAGACTTACACTCGACTAATAGTCATGAAGATTGTGCTAAATGGTGCATTATGATATTATGAGAGCGTTATTGTGGCTGGAATAAACAAGACCTTATTGTTGGTAGCTACTTTCTGAGCTCAGCAAAACTGCAAAAGTTTACTTTAAGCAGGGGTGCCCAAACTATGACCTGTGGGCTGGATCCAGCCCCCGATGCCAATTCATCCGGCCAATGCCACCCTCATCACTCCCAGAAGTGGAAATAAAACACGTCATGCGGGTGTGTTTTACTTCCACTTCCCAGAGCAACGAGGACACTGTGGGCTTGATGAACTGGCATCGTGGGCTGGATCTGGTCCACAGGCCATAGTTTGGGCACCCCTGGATTAAGCAGAGAAAATGGCAGCCTAAAAATCTATCTTATCATGTTGCAAAACAGATTGCAAGGTGCGTTTTACTTCCGCTTCCAGTGGGAGGAACCACATGACCGGCCTACTGAACCATGTGACTGGCCCATGGCCCAGAAAGTTTGGGCACCCCTGCTTTAAGGCTCATTATGTACTGGATAGGATAGTGCAGAAACCCAGAAGTCACGCCTATATGACACGTTGCCACGAATAAACGATCAATTCCTTTTATTTCCAAATCCATGCATCCAGATGTGTTCTTCACATTTTGCCCGGTCCAATTTATTTCCGCACAAATGCATCTGCTTCAGTGTGGACAGTTTTTAATTACTACATTTATATCTAAAAATTGGTTGACAATGCACCCTTTAATAGCTTATAATAAAGCACAGGATAATTCCGGGAATTAAAAGGGAAGCAATTTAGCATGCACAATATCAGTCGAGCAATAGCAGCCGGTTGGAATGATGCTTTAAGATGTGGTTAGTTCTAATTTAAAAAGGAAACACATTAAAGAGAGAATAGCAATGTTATCTTGCCCTGCATAGACTTGTCATTTGTTAAATGACAATGACTCGAGATGTAATGCCATTCATACGGACTATATTTGGGGCTCCTCTAAGATTTTAAAAAACATTGCCAAATAGTCTTGAATTGATTCAAGGATATCCCTTTTTTCTCATTGCAGGGTGGGTCCTGGAATAAATCAAGTCTGAACTGTCTCTACCAGTCTGGCCAGGTGATCCTGTGATGGTAATAGAGTAGACCCTACTGCCAGCGACTCAACACCAAGTGTCAGGTGGCAGTTAACTAACCTGACCATCCTAAGACTAATGGCCTTGGGTGGCGAAGTCCACAGGGAAGGGTGATGGTCCCCAAGTGGATTAAATCCCACTTGAATCCATCTTGATGGAGGACAGCAGCTTCCTCCATCCTGGCCTGGGGCTGATGATGAGGACTTTGCGTGCCAAAAGGGCTCAGGACCAGGAAGGGAACTGGCGGAACTGGATCAGTGGTACAGGCGTGATGCTGCGATGCGGAAGGACACTGCATTATAAGGTTCCCAGGACCATTTTCATGGCTGATTGCCATGATGATGGCCAATATTCAGATTCAAATATGGCACAACAACAACAGCAACAAGAACTTTCTCTGGAAGCAAAAAGGAAAGGACTTGGAAAGGTAGAAGGTAGCAGAGAATAAGGAACCTGCTGATCAGGGCTTCTGGGAGATGAAGTCCAAGAACACCTGGAGGTCCAAGCCAGCACTGTCTCTGTCTCTGCAAGCGTTTCTGCGGCCCATGTGGCAGGCATGACCAGATGACAGAGTGCAGGAAATACTGTTACCTTTCATGACAAAGCACTACCTATTTATCTACTTGCAATTTCTTGCTTGTATACTGCTCGGTTGGCAGGAGCTGGGACAGATGAGGAATGCAAAAAGGGACATGAAACAAACTAGTCGAAGATGATGTCAGTGGAGTTTTGAAAGCGACACCGAAGGACCCCCGTGCCGACAGAATTTCCCTTCTGCTGCTGTAAAGTTCTGTTTACATTGCAAAGGGAGTCGGGCTCAACCCATCCAGAAGTCATCTGTTTCCTAGAGCCATCACTCTGCACCGAACCCAGTGGCCGGGGGCAGGCAGAGGGGTGGGGGTGCCTGCCCAGTGGTGCTGGTGATACATAAGCAACGCTCTGATGGGGACAGGGCGAAGGATGTGGCGAATAAATCAAAGCCGTGCCTTGGCACAGAGACTCACAGGCAGGAAACGGGGAGGAAGGAAGCGGGACACGTCGAGGTCAGGAAAGCAGCCTGGAAAAAATCCGAGGGTCATGAGCAGGAAGGCCTGGGAATCAGCCCGGAGATGGGAAAGAGGAAGCTGGGGGTGGTGGTGAAGAACGGGCAAGATGGTCAGCAGGCTCTTATCTTTGTGAGCCACATGGATGGCCCAGGCGTGCGCATGAAACAGAAGAGGGTGGTGCAAGTGCTGGCACTGAATCCAGGCAGCTCCTGCAAAGGTAAATGGCATGCATGCATCGCTTGGTCCTAAAGGGTCATATAGTTTGACCTGCTGCAAGAATCACAGACTGGCAGAACCAGGCTATGAATTAACAGTGGTAGAGATTAGGTGTGTGTGTATGTGTTTCAGAGATATTTCCCGTGGGCCAGTGGTGGCAGACCAACCAACGTGGGCTGCTTCTGGGCAGGTGGATCCTAATGCAAGGTTAGGATTCCCCTAAGAAGGAGCCCTGGTGGCGAAGGGACTAAATTGATATAAGATCGTGCCCTCTCTCTTTTAGATCATGGGGTATTTTTTGTATGTTTTAATGGGTTTTTAAGCTATTGGATTATGATGTTGATTTTAACTGTTTGTGAGCTGCCCAGAGTCATTCGAGTTGGTGATAAAATGCAGCCTTGTCTTACTCCTTTTCCTATTCCTATTTCCTATTAATGTTAATAATATGCTATCTGTATTTAGGCATTGGGGGAAAGCAGTGGCTTAGTGGTTTAGACACTGAACCTGGTGACTGGAAGGTTGGCAGGTCAGCAGTTTGAGACCCGAGTGCTACACAATGAAGTGAGCTCCCATCCCAGCTCGAGACCCAAGTGCTACACAATGGAGTGAGCATCCGTCCTTATCCCAGCTCCTGCCAACCTGGGAGTTCAAAAGCAAGAAATTGCAAGTAGGTAAAGAGGGACCACTTCCCAAATGAGGCTCCTTTCATGTCCCGGAAGAGCTGGGACAGAGATGGGCACTCAATCCATCATGCAGTACCCGGGTCCTGAGCTGCTGACTTGCCAGCCTTCCAGCTGAGAAGGCAAGCTTCTTAACCATTCACCTACTGCAGCCCCATGAAGAAGAAGAAGAAGAAGAAGAAGAAGAAGAAGAAGAAGAAGAAGAAGAAGAAGAAGAAGAAGAAGAAGAAGAAGAAGAAGAAGAAGAAGAAGAAGAAGAAGAAGAAGAAGAAGAAGAAGAAGAAGAAGAAGAAGAAGAAGAAGAAGAAAAGCAATATGGCAACTTAACATTTTTTCTCCCTTCTATTTATCCTCCCAATGTGTAGTTATTTTTAGCCTTTCTGTGAAGTTTCTTGCTCAAACCGGGAGTTCAGAACGGTGTTGCTAAGGAAGGCAAAGAAAATCCAAGAGATGGAGAGGCAAAACTAGTTAGCAGCAGCTCAGCAAATGGTCTGACTTCAGCTTCTGGGAATGGAAGCCCTCCCTTGTGGGGCCTGGGCCCCACCTTGGGAAACGCTGGGCTACAAGTTCCAGAATCCTGGGAGCACTATTTTTGCTTTTTTTTTCCCCTTAAAAAGGGGAACTCTCGCAGTTCTCTCCTGCTGGCCCCAGTGGAAAACAGCTGAGTTGGGCGCACGGTGCCTGGATGGGGCCAGGCAGGGCCGCCGGCAAACCGGCACCTGCTCCCTCCAGTCGGCAACTGTGGTTTTTCAGCAGCAGGTGCAGCTGCCGTGGAGGAACCACCGCGCATACATACCCATGGGTGGCACCGTGTAAAATAACAGTGCGGCTGGAACAGGGAGAGGAGGGGGAAAGAGGCACTGCTGAGCATAATGCCACCATTCATTGGCCGCGACGGCCAGCGAGCGGGTTCCAACAGCTGTTTGCGCATGACTGTGCATGGTGAGGCAGGGATCTGCTGGGGACTCCCTCTTTTGCACAATGGAGAATGAAACCAGGGATGAGGAGTTAAAGGTCAAGGGGAAGCCCCCACACCCATCAATCTGTTGCATTGGGCGCAGTCCTAGACAATGTCAAGCAATGCCTTTTGCATGTAAAAGGGGGAACCAGTGCATATGCAGGGCTCCCCTCTTAGCTTTTCCATTCCTGGGAGTCAGGTTATGGTGGGCAGCAGGACAGAACTGGTTCACCCTATGCTTTGGGGCGCGTTTTACTTCTGCTTCCAGGAGCGATGAGGGCAGTATGGGCCAGATGAATTGGTGTTGGGGCCTGCATCCGGCCCATAGGCCATAGTTTGGGCACCCCTAGTTTAAGAAGAGAAAATGGCAGCCTAAAAATCTATCTCATCCTGTGTAAAACAGATTGCAAGGCATGTTTTACTTCCAATTCTAGTGGGAGGAACCACATGACCGGCCCACTGAACCACATGACCAGCCTGCTGAATCATGTGACCGGACCACAGCCCAAAAGGTGTGCTTCCAACCCAACCCAGTCCCTGTCATCTCTCTTTCCTTTTTGCCCTGACAGCAGTGATGGGATGTTACCGGTTCGGACCGGTTCGCTTGAACTGGTAGCACCCCATCAGGAGAGGTCGCCGGGTAGTGGTGGTAAAACCCCGGGCGACCGGTTTGTTCTCCTCTCCGGCCCACTCCAAAAATGTTTTTCCGGGCAGCCATGCGCATGCATCAAACCTCTGTTTGATGCATGCATAGTTCTATTTTTTTAGTGCACATGCATCAAATAGAGGTTTGACACATGCACACTAAAAAAAGAACAGCGCATGTGTCAAACGGAGGTTTGACGCATGGGCATACATTTTTATTTTTTTGCTCCGCCCACGATGTCATGACGTTGACTACGCCCACGACGTCGATGATGTCACGGTGGGGTAGTGAAGATTTTGACAACCCACCACTGCCTGACGGGCTCGTGCTTGGTTTACCCACATGTGGTGACGAAACACTGCACGATTTCCTGTACACTGGAGGCATCTTGGCACAGCTTCCGGTGGAGCGTGACCTTTCCCTGACGTCTCTATGGTCTCATCCCATGACTGGCAATCCCATTTTAAGCCAAGAGGGCCTCAGAGTTGCATAAGGAAAGCCCAGTTCCCGTCTGAGTCACAGGTTGTGCTTACTAAACTCTCATGCGGGGCTGACATATTTGTACGATGATTTTTCAATGGAAAAAACCACTTAGCGCCAAAAATCGTTGTACGTTTTTTTCCATAGGGAAAATTGTTGTATGGATTTTTCCATAGGGATGATCGTACGATCGTTAAGATGCTGAGCTTGAAGACTGAAAGGTTGGAGTTCGATACTCGAGCACTGCACTGCAGAATAGGCTCCAGTCTCTGTCCCAGCTCCTGCCAACCGAGCAGTTCAAAAGCAAGAAATTGCAAGTAGATAAATAGGTACTACTTTGGTGGGAAGGTAAACAGCATTCTGTGCACTCCGGTGTCTAGGGATGCCTGCCAAATGTCCCCAGACAAAGAGATCTCCATTTGCATTACTTTTTGGGACTGTTTGGTTTGAATCAAATTATGGAGGTTACACACAATTTCTGGTTAGTTCTACATGGGTCTCAAACCGATGACCTGCCGACCTTCCAGTCGTCAAGTTCAGCGTCTTAACCTCTAAGCCACCACAGTCCCTCAGCTTTGTATATATTTGTCCAAAGGGACTTTGTATCTCCCTTTCTGTGTATCTGCATACAAAAGCTATTTCCAGGGTGTGTAACGAAATAGCTTGTAGCTTTGGCCTTGTTGACCTTCTGGGCCTCCCAGGCAATTTACACCAGAGATTTCCCTGGAGCATCTGTTCCACAAAGGGTTTGCTGCCGCTGAATGTAGAGCTTTCTTCTACTCACCGATAGCTTTGGGTGCATCACCGGTGGGACTGAATTCAGAAGTTCAGCGGCAGGAAACGGCGAGGCCTCTTGCCCAGGTAATGGTAGTTCAGGTATTGCCAACGGTATTTCCACCTGGGGAAAAAAGGAAAGGCAGGCTATGTGATGGGATATATTGAAATACTATATTTTTAACTCGTCCTACATACGCACGAAGACAATAAGGGAAAAGGCCGCGATGCTTGGGGAAAAGTGGAAGGAGGTAGGAAAAAAGATGAAACATGAGATGAATTAATCCCATAAAGGAAGCCAGGACCTCAGCATGGCTGTTAGTTAGACGTTTCCCAAACTTTACCATGTATACTCGAGCATACATCGAGTTTTTTAGCCCCCCAAAGGAGGTCCATAAATGGGACTCGACTTATACTCGGGTCAACGTAAACACTCAAAAACATACCCACAAAAATGTCTAAATTAATTAATTTTACTGTATTTTCATGTATTTTAATTATTGAAACTCACTAGCAGGTGCTGCATTTTCCACCCCCAACTTATACTCTGGTCAATCTATTTTCCTAGGCCCAAATTAGGTACCTTGACTTATATTCGGGACGACTGATAGTCAAGTATATTAATTGGACTTCAATTCCCAGAAGCCTATGTCTGTTCCCCAAAGCACTGATCAGCCAATGGACTGACTGAGGCTTCTGGTAATTGAAGGCCACTGGTGTTATGCAGAACATAGTTTGGGAAACGGACCCATTCATTCATAGAGTTGCCAAAAGTCAGAAGTGGCTTGACAGCAAGTAACAACTGCATCACTGCCGCATGTGGAAGGCTCGGCTTTAATGGTATATAAGTGTAATGCTAATTGATAAACCGCTGGTGGGTTTTCCTTTCCAGGCACTTCTGGTCTTCTGATCTGCTTTCACATGCAGGGGCATGACAGATCCAGGGCTACTCACCCACCAACTCTCTGTCCCTCTTTCCCATTGCCTTCTCTTTGCTTGGACTGTTGGCAATTAAAAAGTTGATCATCCTAATTTGGTCTGCATAATACAGAGTGTCCCAAAAGCCGCCATACATGGGAACAGTGGCATAACAACAGATATCTTGGAATGTGTTCAACATGAGCGAGACTAAAGATTTCATATGTGTGTGTATTAAAAGAGGTAGTCATGTAGTGGACATTGGAGGCGTCCGTTAGGGACCGGATAACTGAAATAAGGATTTATAACTGAGAGAGACTGCAGTGGCTTAGTGGTTAAGACACTGAGCTTGATAACTTGAAGGTTAGGAGGTCAGCAGTTCAAGACCCAAGTGCTGCATGATGGAGTGAGCTCCTGTCATCTGTCCCAGCTCCTGCCATCCTAGCAGTTTGAAAGCAAGAAATTGCAAGTAGATATCTAGGTCATGCCTGCCACATGACCACGGAGACGTCTGCAGACACAAACAGTGCTAGAAACAGAGATGAGCACTCAACCCTACAGTTGGGTATGACTGGCTTTCGAGCAAGGGTGACATTTACCTTTTACTTACATAGGTACCACTTCAGCGGGAAAGGTAACAGTGTTCTATGTGCTCTGGCATCTAGTTATGCATGCCAATGACCATGGAAACATCTGCAGATGCGGACAGCGTTGGCTCTTGGGCTATAAATGGAGATGAGCACCGGACGCTAGAGTTGGATATGGCTGGATTTCAAGCAAAGAACACCTTGACCTTTACCTAAAGCGACTTGTTTTGGACTTGTCTGTTCCTGTTGTCCGTCTTCTTTCCCAAGACGGATGAAGTAATTGAAGAGATGCTTAAAGGCAGGAAGACGTCAGGGTGTGGGGTTTAAATACCCCCCCCCCCTTGCCTAAATGGGTTCTGGAGCCCCTCCAGGGAGGTGAGATGGCAACCCGGTGGGTTAAAGTGGCCAAGGCAGAGCGTCGGCATTTCCAGCCAGTTGTTTCTGCACGTCGACTGGCAGCGTAAACCTGCATTGCAGATTTTAAGTGCAGGCGGTGCAATGACACCCTTCAGCTCGTCAGGGTGGGCCGAAGGATGATGACGATGGCAGCAGCGAGGCAGTAGGGATGCTCGGGATGGCAGAGGGAGAAGGGAGACAGGGGGAGGGATTGTGTCGAGTAACAAACCTACAACAGAGTGATATTTTAACCCGCCCACCCCTGGGTTGGCAACTTCAGCTGTTGTGTGTAATTTTCACGTTCCCTGTTTTTCTTCTGAGGCTGTTTTTGATCTCCAAAGCCAGAGATGTTGCTGAGCTGTCACTATTTCAGTGTTGATTGAAAAAACCACTTAGGAGAAAATGAGAAAGAATGTAGGTTACTGGGTTGAGTCTTCGGCGGCAAATGCAGCAGAAAACAAGACACAGACTCCTGTCTGACACTGACTGAGGCTGTGATGGCAAAACTTGGCACTCCAGGTGATCTTGGACTTCAATTCCCGGAAACCCAAGTCTCTGTGAATCCACATGAATGGGTTTACTGCACATATGGGTGTTCTTGGACTTCAATTCCCCGAAGCCCAAGTCCCTGTGAATCCACACGAATGGGTTTACTGTGTGTACATGCAGTAAACCCATTCGTGTGGATTCACAGAGATGTGGGCTTCGGGGAATTGAAGTCCAAGCACACCTGGAGTGCCAAGATTCGCCATCACTGACCCTGGCAGTCCCTCTTCTGTAATCTCTCGGCTTCACTTCTGCCGAAAAGGGAAACTCTTCTCTTGAAATATTCAGCAGATGGAGAGTGAAGTTTGGTTCTTCTTCCTGGCTGCAAGAAGTCTCCCCCACCCCCCAAAAAAATCTGTCTTCTAAGCAGCGGAGGCCGTGGAACGATTTCAGTTTCATAACAGGAGAAAGCTGGGAGGTTGTTAAGTATTTATAGGAAGCGCCAGGAGCTGGCTTAGCGAGGCCAAGTTCCCTCTCTATTTACGCGTCTCCCCCTCAGGTCCATCTGTTCCTCTCCTTCAGCCTGGTGTGTGCCGTAATTCGGTAAAAAAGAGCCATCTGCTCTCCCAAGGCTCGGGTGCCGGATCGGTCGCCAAAATGGCGGCAGCTGCTCTCACTACCACTGCGCCCGTCTTCTCAAGAGTCCACCGGCCACGTGTAATGCCACAGAAGACTCTCGAGAGCGGCAGCACAACTGCACGCAGCGCCCGGGTGTGTGATGGAGGTAGACAGGTGGGCCGGAGCCTGGAGCCAAGGAGACTAGCTTGTTCCATCGACTTCGATCTAGCAGCCTCTGCCATTGACCGGTTTCAGGGATTCAATTTGGCAAATACGTTCCTTTCCCCCCCTCCAACCATCAAAATGGGCAAAACACATTTTCTCACTTTGAGATATCAGAGGGGGGAAATCAAATGGGCCCCATTTTAAAAATGTATCACAGAAAGCTACGGAAAATAAATGTTTGGAAAAGTGTGCATTATGCAGGGCAGAGATGGCTGTTGTATGTGTTTGTGTGTGTAGGTTATTTTTTAAAATTTTATTTTGGGTTAAAGCTCCCAGAATTTTTCTTCAGACAGGAGCAGTCCCAACCAGGTAGGTGTGCAATTTGAGACCCAAGTGTTCCGTGACAGAGTGAGCTCCTGTTGTCTGTCCCAGCTCCTGTCAATCTAGGAGTCCGAAAGCAAGAAATTTATTTATTTATTTGCTTGTTTGTTTTGTTCTACTTTTATCGCCGCCCCTTCGCCAAGGCGACTCTGGGCAGCTTACAGTCTAACCAATAAGAATACTAAAATATAAAAGCATTCCCACAATAACAATTAAAAACATAAAAGCTTTTAAAACCGTTAAAATACCCCTCCACATTTACAACAGTTGCAAGTAGATAAATAGCCACCACTTTAGTAGGAAAGGTAACAGCGTTCCGTGCACTCCTGCGTCTAGACATGCCCGCCACATGACCACAGAAATGCCCGCAAACACAGACAGTGCTGGGTCTCTGGCTGTAAACGGAGATAAGCACCGAATCATAGAGTCGGATACGTGTTTACACCAGAGGTTGTGGTTGGACGCAATGCTTTTTGCTCCTGCTTTTTTGGTGATGGGGAGATGACCAACCTGGACCATCTAGTACTCAAGCGGTCCGTCTTGAGCTGTCATTCTCCCCCCCCCCCCGTTCACCCCACATCTTCCTCCTGCCTTGCTCCTCCTAGCCTGGCATCTTCTCAAGGGTGAAGGACAGATGGAGAAAGTAGGATCACCAGGGACCAGAAAGTATGAAGGCTGCATCAGGGAAAGGTTGAGGCTCCTCTTACTGGTTCCCAGGGGGATGGAGATGGATGGATGGATGGATAGATAGAGTTCGGCAGGGAGTGGACAGGAGCAAGGAAGAAGCCTAAAATAAGTGCAGGAAGAAGCTGATGCCCCCCTCCCAAAATGAACAAGGGCTGACAAGCAAGGACCCAGCTGGCTTTATTTGGGTGTCCCCCCCCCCTCCATTGCTGGCCAAATGTCAACCAGGCCAGCCACCTGTCAGCGGCTTTATAATTAGATCATTTTCCCTTTCAGACTAGCGCAACTCTTTGCGTCAAAAGGGCTTAGAAAATACAAAATAGAGCCCGGAAACTCCCGCCTGGGCTTCTAGAAGGAACCAACAGCATCTTTTAACTTCTTGTTTGCCCACCAAGAAAAAGCAGGGAGGGGGATAAGAATGGGGGAAGGGAGAAAGGGGACCCCCTGTCCAGTCTAGAGGCAGACAGACAGACAGACAGTTGTTCAGTTTCATTTCAGTCTATCCCAATTAAGGCCGTGAAGAGATTGGAACTGCCTTGTTTTAGATTTTTTAAAATTTAAACTCATGAGTCACCAGACCTTTAGCTCAGGGATTTAATCACATTTAAGGTCAAGGTATGCGTGCTCTTCACCACCGTCACGGCATCATTCTTGTTATGGTGAAATAACTCATAGTTTGGTGAAATTGTCTCCCACTGACAGTTGGGGAAAGGCTGGCCCTTCGCATTGTCAAGTACTACATCTTCCATCAGGAAGGATGGCGGCTAATCACATGGGGGGGGGGGATGGTTTTGTTGTCTGTTCAAGAATCGCTCTGGCCTGTCCTCAAAACAGAGTCACCTAGACATGAGACCCAAAAGGTCCTGCATTGAGAGAGACTGCTTCATTATCACTGCGGTATTTAAATCTACTAAATAAATCAAGGATTCTCAACTTGTGGCCTGTAGGCCAGATGTGGCCTGTGACACCATTTCATGTGGCTCCCCACCGCCTCCAGCATAGCAGGAAGTGCCATGTGGTGGCGAAAAGGCAAAATGGCCATCCGGATCCCAAAGCTGTCTGAGGGAGCATGACCCGGCCCCTGGCTTAAAAAGGTTGAGAACTCCTGAAATAAATAAATACACCAAGTAACTGATTTTCTGAAGGTAAAAAATAGTTCTCCTCCTCCTCTTCCTCCTCATTGTTGTGCCATATCTGATTCCAAATACTGGCAATCCTCATGTCAATCAGCCATGAAGATTGTCCTGTGAACAATATAATATAGTGGCTTTCCATTTGCCTTCCACATCGCAGTGTGACACCCATAGTACCACTGATCCAGTTCACATTCTGGTCCTGAGCCCTTTTGGCACACAAAGTCCTCATCATCAGCCTGAGGCCAGGATGGATGGAGCTGATGCCCTCCATCAAGAAGGATTCAAGTGGGGTTTAAGCCATGTGGGAACCATCGCCCTTCCCTGTGGACTTCACCACCCAGCACCACTCATCCTCAGGGTCGTCAGGTTAGTTAACCATTGCCTGATAATTGATAATTTCCCCTGCTGTAAATGCTGCTGTAAAATGCATCAGCGGCTATTGCCGCTGATGCATTTACTACTGTCGCAAACACATCCATTGCTATGACTGGAGCGAGATCGGGGGTTGGAGGATTTGATGCCATGGGCTGGATCTGGCCCACAGGCCGTAGGTTGGGGAACCCCTACACTATGTTGAGAAGTGGTTTGTATTTCTATTTAAGCTTCCATCCTTTCTCTCTTTGCAGACTCTTAGAGGTCCTCTTGCTTTAGGTGAGGTTAGCAGATCTCCCCCCCCCCCCCCGGGTACAATGCCCAGCCCAGAGGGGCATCTCCTTGGACCTACTGAAGGTGTTTGAAGACTCTTCCTGTTTGCTGAGGACCAGGCGGTGCTGGGATGGTGACCTTTCTGGAGTCTCCAACCTCTCCCTTGGGGTGGAGTGAAGGTGCCCCCCCCCCCACCTCTGGTTCCCAGCAAACAGGACCTTCTTGGGCAAGAATGAAACTTCTCCCAGGTAACCTGGCAGAAGATGAAAAGACCACCTTGGCCTGGGTGAAGTGCATTACATCAGCCCAAGAAGCCCCCATTGGTTGAAGGACCAGAGAAAGGCAGGATGTGGTTCCCTAGCAACTGGAAAAGGGGAATTTGCTCTTTAGTGGTATCTGGCAGAAAATATCACAGGAAAGAGAGCAAGGAGGAGGAGGCATGTGTTTTTTCCAAGGGGAATGATTTCTTGGGTGCTCAAGCCTCGTACAAACACACCCTATGGCAGTGTTTCCCAAGGTGGGGCCCAGGCCCCACAGGGGGATTTCAATTCTCAGAAGCCTCAGTCAGTCCATTGGCTGATCAGTGCTTTGAGGAATTGACTGAAGCTTCTGGGAATTGAAGTCCAAAAACTAAAGGTTGGGAAACGCTGCCCTACAAGTATTCATGGGGGGTGGCTTGCCCCTGGAATAGCATTTTCTTGGGTGCCCCAAGCCCCTTATGTCACTTATAAACCCTTATCAATATGGAGCATGTCCACACATGCAAAACAAGTTGACATCACTGTGAATGAAGTCATGCGTACAGTGTCAGGATGCCTCAAAACTACACCGGTTATGAAGATAGACCCTCTTGTTGGTATCATTCCACCTAAGATGGGTCTCAGGGTAATTTACTCACATGAGGTTGTGCCTGTATTGGCCCGCACTTGGCCAGTGAACGGACTCCACTTCGGACACACCGGTGCTTCCAGGGAGAACTAGCAGCTTCCTTCGGGAAGTGTGCCAGGTGCTTCCGGCTGGATAATGCCGCTGGGGGCTGACCCAGTAATCCTGCAGGCCGCGGCGGCTGGAATAGGAGGCTGGGTGCAGACTGACCAGCCTCGTCCACGGCATCTCCGGTAGGACCCGAGGTGGAGAAGGAGTTCGTGGCCTCCTGTGACAGAGCAGAAAAGGTTGTCAGCATGAGTCCCCGTGAACAGCCAGCTGGACTAAGCATGAGTTTGTGGATGATGGGGAATTGGGTCCCTTTAGAGCAGGAGTGCCCAAACTATGGCCGGCCTCCCGGTCATCACGTTCAGCATCTTAACCACTAAGCCACTGCAGTCACTTATCAAGGAGCACAGGGAAAGCCAAACTAAAAGCAA
The DNA here is from genome assembly GCA_030440675.1 of Furcifer pardalis. Taxonomy (NCBI): domain Eukaryota; kingdom Metazoa; phylum Chordata; class Lepidosauria; order Squamata; family Chamaeleonidae; genus Furcifer; species Furcifer pardalis. Next base: position 303,579,135 of record CP126890.1, on the reverse strand, counting down.
CCCAAAACTGCAGATCTAATTCACCAAGAGTTGTGCATTATTCCCTGTCCCCAATCTGAACTGGCTAACATAAATCTGTTTTGACATGTTCCAAAAGGACCTTCTCATGGGCTGAAGCTCTTCCCTTAGCAAGCTTGAAATGTTATCAAGTCCCGAAGTGGCCTCGCAGGGTAAATTGTGGCGTGTTCACCCGAGGTACGCCAGCCAACCAATTGAAAAGAAAGTTTGGGGAAAAGAAACAGACTTTGAGTCTCTTGAGCTCAAGGGAAAGTCCCAAAGCTACTCCACCTAGACATCTCCATCTGCTGATCTCATGCATCTGTATGGTTTAAATGGCAGTTGTGCTGCTGTTGACTCCCTTCACCCAACAGAAAATGTGACCAGGGTACCTACCGAGCCAGGATGTAGTTCACCACGTAACGGGCTGTTTCGGGAAACATCATATTCCTTTGTTACTTGCTTAGCGGTTTTTGAGGTACAGCTCAGCTTCTGAAGTCTGGGCTGTAAGTCAACGTGTCTTTAAAAGCCCTAGACATGGCTTCAAGAATAGCTTCTTTCCTCAAGGCTGTGGCCTCCTCCGTAAAGCTATATTCCCTCTGGTCTGCCCCAAAGACGGCAGAAGGGAATCTATCCAGGCAGCAGCTGAACTCCAAGGATGGTTCTGTGTGTGTGTTGGCCTCCTCTCACACTTTCAACCTTCTTCTCTAAGTAGGGAGACTTTCCACTGCTACCCAAACTGGATCTGGTTTCCTTGGGAAGGACGTCACAATGGCAGAGGAATGGCAAAATGGTAGTCTGGACCCCGAAGCTGTCTGAGCAAGCATGACCTGGCCCCTGGCTTAAAAAGGTTGAGAACTCCTACACTATGTGTTCATATTATTATTTATTAAAAGTATTTACTTATTGATGGCTCCTCATCTCACAAGCTCTGTAATGGAAAGATTAGAATGCTCGTCTTTCTTCACATTCACATGGTGGATTACTAGTATTTTGTAACATTCATCTGGAAATAAACAGATTGAGCCTACACAAAGATGGTGCCGCTTCCTTCGGCAGAGAGCCTGAACCAGGGAATCGAACACATGTCTCTGGGGAGACCAACCAACACCCTGAAATGGGTTAGCGTAAAATTAACTCTAAGATGATCTCTCTCTAATTCTCTCCCTGTTTGCATCTCTATCTGTCTCTGTCCTTATTCAAAGCTATAATTTCTGTGCTTCTCTACTTAATTTCACATCCAGACCTGGATTAAAATATTCTTGGGTTGAAGGAGTAGGATGGATTCTGCCTTTTGCTGCTGTTTCCTTTTCTTCTTCCTCTGCCTCCTGCTTCAACACCATTCCTGTGTTTTGGGTTTTCCAGCAGAGAAATTCTACATACCATGAAACAACCTTCTAAGAACTGACTGTGATGGAAGACCATCACGTTGTGATCTCTGGCATTCAACATTGTTCAAGTCATCAGTCCTATGGTTGACTTGAAGCCATACATAGACTGTTCTTAACTAGGGCAAGGGCTGCCCCAATCTTGAGCTCAGACAACAAAATAAAAAAAATTAACTACCACACTGTGGACATGGTATGGTGGGCATGGCCAGGGGGAAAGCCCTGAATTAGAACTACTTTATTTCAAAACTTGGATGGATGGGGCCAGCCAGAATTTCTGCTACCGGTTCTAGTGAGCTGGTGCAAACCTGCTGATGCCCACCACTGAACCAAATGGACTCTGTGAGCTTTCAGCCTTTTGTTGAGCTGCAACGTTGAGCTACATGCTTGGGCAGATGGAGAACTGTCTATTCCCTAATCTTGATTTAAGGCAAAACCAAAATAGTCCCTGGTGTCAGATGAAACAGGAGTGGTTCTACTGTCTGCATCCATTCAACCTCCAATTTCCTTCCAAAGAAGCCAGTAAGACAGGGGTTCCCAATCTTTTCAAGCTGGGGGCTGGGCCGTGCTCTTTCAGTCAGCTTTGAGGGCCGGACAGCCATTTTGTCCTGCCTGCACGATGGGGGTGGCCATTTTGTCCCAACAGCTTCATAGGGCCAGCCATTTTGTTTCTCAAATGCTCTTGGAGGGGTGGAGGGCCATATGAAATAGCACCACGGGCACTAAGGTCTACTTGGGCAGTAAGGTCTACTTGGGCCATAGACAGGTGAAGGTTGGAGAACCCATGAGATGTTTTGGGTTCCACCTCTTGTGACCCTACCTTCTGACCCACCCAAAGGGGACCAGAGGGCAAATGGGCTGCTTGCTATGGAAGTTGTGGAGCCATAATTAGACCCACTGGTCTCATAGGATATCACAAAAAGGATCTCATTTGTTTCATCACAACAGATTAAGGCAACTGGTTCTAGGGATCTTACAAAAGTGACACCGTCTTGTTCACCAACCCTGAAATACCGGATGCAACTCTTGTTTTGAGGATCTCAGAAGGATCTAAATTTAATGCCAGGGCTCTAAAAATAATTTTCAGAAGGTGTTACTATGTCATGGGGGACTGCTAAACGTGTCATGAGAATTAGACAGTACACGGAAAAACCATTTGCAGACGAGCAAGACAAGAACGTGCTTTTAAGCAGTGGCAAAATGGTATTTGAAATAAGAACTGGAGCTGGGAGGAAGTTATTGTTTTTGAGATCTGGACAGGTCAACATATAAACAGGATGATTTCTGGACTTTTCTGTCCCATCTGCTGCACCTTTTGCCACAGCCAGCCTGAAGATGACTATGCAATGGGAAAGCTCACCTGCTTTGGCTGTTTTAGAGCGGGGTGCCCCAACTTTTCAGGCCGTGGGCCGGTCATGTGGTTCAGCAGGTCGGTCACATGGTTCAGCGGGCCAGTCACATGGTTCCTCCCACCAGAAGCAGAAATAAAATGCACCTTGCAATCTGTTTTGCAACAAGATGGGATAGATTTTAGGCTGTCATTTTCTCTGCTTAAACCAGGGGTGTCACAACTACGACCCATGGGCCAGATCTGGCCCCTGAAACCAATTCATCTGTCCTGTGTCACCCTCATCACTCCTGACGATTGGCGTTGAGTCACTGGCAGTAGGGTTTACTCTATTACCACAGCAGGATAACGTGGCCAGACTATTCTCCCCTTTGATAGGGCTGTCTAACCTGAGTCATTTATTCATCGTTGCCAGTTTATGACTTAATTAGTTGATGGGTCATGGGATTGAGCAGGGTTGAGATTATGGTGGGGTGGGTTGGGTTTGGTGGCGATTATTGTTTGTATCTGACTGACTAGCATAGCAGTCTACCAGTAAATTGGGCAGTATGGAAGGCAGGAAGGCAGGGAAGCAGGCTACCCACCCTGATTTCTGGACTATAAAGCTAGCTATTTTGCTACCTGAAAAAGTAACTTAGTAGCTGGCCTGAAGTGGCTTGTGCCAGGATTCCTGACTAGCTCTCTGGAGAAGGTTGGGCAAGTATAATCCCTGTATCCTCAGTTGCCAAAAACCAGCATTTAAAAAAGCTGCATTGCTAAGTTATGCCGTAAAAAAACAACGGCTTGGGCTGCTTTTATGCCACAAGTCAAGAAATCTGCCTTCCTGAAGTTTCCGCTTCCTCACTCTTTGGGGAAGGGAGAGTGAAGGTGTGCTACCCTGGCATTTCTTTGGGTCCACTTGGGTCCCCCTGGGCACAGTCCAAAGACGAAGCTCGTCCTGGGCTTGGCCCCCCTTCTTTCTTTGGGTCAGACACAGGTGCAAAATTAGCAGTAATTGGTTGCCGTTGGAGGTCCCTCACCTTCTCCCAGCTGATTACCTGCAGCCGACTCACACCTGCCATTCAGCCACTAATCCACAGGATTACAGAGACCCCAACAGATGGTTTAGGTCTGCCAGAAACACTCTGTTTCTCTCTCCACCCCCATGGGAAGGCCACACTGAGTGCCCACTCTCCTTCTGTCATGGTGGCACCAATCCCGGCTGAGCTCTGCACTCACTTGCTGTGAGTGTTTGCACAATCACAGCTGTTTGGCCAGACCACGGGCAGTCTCTGCTCTTTCCAGCCCATTTTAGCTGCATGGTTGGGAGATGCGGCTCATTCCTGTTTGAAAATGAGTGGTCATTCTGGATGTTAGCAGCACTGCGGTGGCTTAGTGTTTAAGATGCTGAGCTTGGAGTCTGGAAGGTCAAGGTTCGATACCCAAGTGCTTCACGATGGATCTTGGGGACATGAAAGGAGCCTCATTCGGGCATCCCCTGAGTGGAGTTTCTCCAGCAAAAATCAACCCAGAGTAATTTCTGACACGAAACTTATTATTCTGGATGTTATCCAGCGGCCGGGTTGCTTTGAAATACAAAAGCATGTCTCTAGTTCTTCATCTTCTTCCGTGTCTAGCCCAGATGTGAAACTGCCAAAATGAAGGCACCATTGGGTGAGTTCATTCTGCAGTTCCTATGGCAGTGGTGGTGAACCTTTTAGACACCAAGTGCCTAAACTGAAACCCAAAACCCACTTATTCATCACAAAGTGCCAACATGGCAACAGGGGAGGAAACTCTCCTATTGGGCTGCTGGACAAAGGGGCAGGGCAAAATCACTGCTGGGAGAGGGAGGAAGCACTCCCATTGGGCTGCTGGGAAATGGAGTGGGGCAAACTCTGTGCTGGGGTGACTGTACTGGTGCCCACAGAGAGGACTCTGAGTGCCACCTCTGGCACCTGTGCCATAGGTTCGTCACCACTGTCCTATGGCCTAACCTATATGATCCGGCAATACAAGGTTAGTGTTACCAGGTTATACCCAATTGTGATTCAAAAATATCACAACTTTTGAGGAGGCTCTTTCTGTGTACCCCACACCTTTAGTTAAAGCAAGGAGGACTAAGTGGGTTCAGGGCTTCCACTGGTGCACAGAAGCTTCCAGTGGCCAAGTATGGTTCCCATCACTTTCAGCTTTTAAAAGCAATTATTTCTGAATTTGTCCATCAATATCAACTGGACAGCTCTGTGGTTTTAACTTTGTGGCAAGAACAAATATTCTTGAGGTTATGCAAGAGCAAAACCAAAATAGAAGATTGAGGAAGGAGCTCACGTGACAAAGAACAACATTAAAGGAGGTTAAGGCTGAGAAACTCAACCTCTCCTACATCACTTGGAGGACCCTGAATAGGCTGAGGGTCGGAGTCCCTAAATCCAAGACCCACAGGCTCAAGTGGGGGCTCTTGGTGGACTACAACACACTGTGTGAATGTGGAGACACACAGAATTGGGCTTATTTACTGGTCTGCTAATTACTACCAGAAACATGCATTGATGAGGACTTGAGTTTGGCCAATGACTAAGCCAAGAAGGTGGCTTCATTTTGGCAGTCCACGGTTTGGTCAGGGCATGAAAGAAAAAACCTATGCCTCAAAATTAAGGACCTCGCAACCCAAACCATCTTATGCCTCTGCTTGCTACCACTGGGCTTTCTTCCTTCCATCTTACCTGGGTTTTTGCTAAAACCCCAAATGCTTTGATTTCATTTTTTCCCTGATTTCATTTCTGTCCCTAGTTGTGCCGGGAAAGAGGGACAGTTCTCGCCTCCCGCTCTGCCAGTGCGGCAAATGTCCTGCCTTGAGCAAAAAGAAGAACCAGGGGCATCCCAGGGGTTACACAATGTGGGGCTTCTCCAGCTCCACAGTGAAAGAGAAAGTTAAAGAAGGGGGGGATTTCCCCCTCTGGGGCAAGGAGTGGGGGGCACTTGCAGGGAGAAAGCAGCAATGCCTGGAACAACACCAGCCGGAAAAAGGAGGGGTTTTCGGTAAAAAATTGTTGAGCAGCTCAAGGGAAAGTCCGGGAGAAGGAAATGGAGTTTCTCCTGACAGAGGAGAAGGGGGGAGAGAACCCTTGGGTGAAACTAGAGAAGAAAATAGTACTATTTCCTCTTTAAGTCTGCTAAGAAAACACCCATGCATTGTATATCAGATCAGCCTTAGGGCTCTTTCCTTTAGGGCAGAGCTGAGTCCAAGACACCTTTGAGCCATCTATCCATCTATCTATCTATCTATCCTGACTTTGCCAGCAGCACATGCAAACATAGGACACCAGTGCCTCTGTGCATATGCAGAGTCCGTGCCCTCCTGAATAAGTGGAGAGTCACACATCAGAAGGGCTTCCAAACAGAGAGGAGGTGTTTTGTTCTTCTTCTTTCCTGTCCCGATCAAGCCCTGGGCTGCCAAAATGAAGCCACTTTCTTGGCTTTGTCGTTGGTCAAACACAAGTCCTCTTCACTGCATGTTTCTGGTGGTCATTGGCAGACCAGGACATGAGCCAGATTCTGTGTCTCTCCACATTCACACAGTGTGTTGTTATCCACCAGCAGTCCCTATTTGAGCCTGTTGGTCTTGCATTTAAGGACTCTGACCCTCAGCCTATTCAGGGTCCTTCAAGTGATATAGAAGAGGTTGAGTTCCTCAACCATCTTCTCCTTGACCAGTGAGCTCCTTCCTCCATCTTCAAATTTGATTTTCCTCTTGCGTACCTTCAAGAATGTTTGTTCTTGCCATAAAGCTCTTCCTAGATCTGAGCTGGAGGGGCTTTACATATATCCATTCCGAGGCAGGCATTTTGTTTAGGAGAAAATGAATCCTCAACAAGGGCCTCGTCTCATCTACCTACCTACCTACCTACCTTTTCTTAATGTCTTCTTTTAATTTTTCTCGTGTTCATTGGAGCGGGATCAAGCCATCATGTGCTGGGAGTGAGTGGGGGACGGTGCCTATTGCCCACCTCATGCCAAATTGGTGAGTTATGGGCTCTGCGTTGCAAGGAGACCCGCTGCCTGCGAGGCCCCACCTTGGTTGTGTTGTTGGCAAAGCCAAGAGGAGAGCAACCTGGGGGCAAAAGAGGAGAGGCAGGAGGGAGAAACTTTAGAAGGTCGGGTTCAGCTTCAGGGATTTTGCCTCCAGACAAGCTGGCAACATCCAAAAAGCATTTTTGTCTGTGCGTCAGACTTGTCTGGGCTGCATCTCCAAGAGGTGATCTACATTTCCATCTCTGATAAGTGTGAACTTCTGCCCTTCTGGAACATGTGTTTGCACATGTGTGTTCTTGTGACAGGCATGTGGAGTGATTTGCCTCTTGCTTGTTTGTATGGGAATGGAAGTGTTTTTCAACCAAGCCCCACCCCCTGGGATTTGGACGTGGCATTCCTCACTCCAGAAAGAACCCAGCGTCTCAGGGAAGGAGAATGCCAGCCATGCCAAAGAGCAGTTCGAGATGTCCTGGTAGCAGCTGCTTCCCATCCTCTGGGAGCCATGGAGAGCCATATCCCTAAGTAAGGATGCCGTCTTTGCATTGTGACGCTTTGTTTGTCCAGTTGAACCAAAGAAGGTCCGGGAGGGGAAGGTTGGATGGCAGTCTCTGGCCAAAACCCAAGCTGTGTCCGAAGGAAGGTTTGGCACAAGGAGGGGCACTGCGATGTCCCCATTGAACCGGGACACTTCTGCACTATCCGATTCCAAATATTGGCTACCATGCGCAAGGAGAGCTCCAGTCTGGCAAGGTTATCCTGCAATTTATTATTTATTTATTTATTTCTTCCCATTTGCTATCCCGCCCCAATTGGGCAAGCCCGACTCTGGGCGGCAATGGTAGCAGAGTAGACCCTACTGCCAGTGACTCAACGCTGATCATCAGGTAGTGGTTAATTAACCTGACAACCCTGAGGACTAACAGCCTTGGATGGCAAAATCCACAGATGGTCCCCAAGTGGATTAAATGGTCCCACTTGAATCCCTCTTGATGGAGGGCAGCAGCTTCATCCATCCTGGCCTGGGGATGATGATGATGAGGACTTTGTGTGCCCAAAGGACTCAGGACCAGAAAGTGACTCGTGGAACTGGATCAGTGGTACAATGGGTGTCATGCTGCAATGCGGAAGGCAAATGGAAGGCCACTGCATTGTAAGGCTCCCATTACAATTTATGGTTCCCAGGACAAGCTTCATGGCTGAATTGCCATGAGGATAGCAAATATCCATAATTGAATACAGCACAAAAAAGAGGAGGAAGAGGAGGAAAGAAAGAAAGAGAAGAAGAAAGAGAAGAAGAAGAAGGAAAGAGGAGGAAGAGGAAAAACTCAAGTGGTGATCCAGAACTTCAAGATTGTGGTACAGAGGGAGTCTGGGTGGTGCAGAGAAGATCTGGGACATGCATAGCCCAAATGATGATGATGATGATGATGATGATGATGATGATGATGATGATGATGATGATGATGATGATGATTTATTGTCAGAGACTACTCTGGGTTGAAAGAATTTTTGCTGGAGAAACTCCGCTCAGGGGACGCCTGAATATGGCTCCTTTCATGTCCCCAAGAGCTGGAACAGAGACAGGCAGTCAATCTGTCATACAGTACCCGGGTCTCAAACTGCCAACATGATGATGATGATGATGATGATGATGATGAGGAGGAGGAGGAGGAGGAGGAGGAGAAGAATTAGAATTAGAATTAGAATTAGAATTAGAATTAGAATTAGAATTAGAATTAGAATTAGAATTAGAATTAGAATTAGAATTAGAATGAGGTGGTGGTGGTGGTGGTGGTGGTGAATGGGAATCTTGGCTCTTATGATGCTGCCACTGCCTTCTCAATCCTCATGCGCAGATGCCGCTCTATCCCCAGCCATGCATAACCATGGTTTCTGCATTTCCAGCCGTTCCTGCCCAGAATATCAACAAGGCTGGGGGGCAGGGATGATGGGTGGGACTCTGCTTCCCCCCCTCCCCTGCTGCATTGCCGTTGCTGAGCATCTCCTGTCCAATCTCCGTCTCTCTCTCTCTCCCTGGCTTCTCTCTTCCTACCATGCCTGGCTTCAGACATTCCTCGCTCTGCTCTGCTGCGCGGTGATGCGCACTGTCCAGACACACAAGCACATACACTCTTCTTCTCCCCACATCTGCAGGCCACCAAGACAGGGCCACCAGCTGTGCTGCCCCCCTTCTCAGCGACCTATCAGGTGCCCTCCCTGGCTGGTGGACCCCTACAGCCTCGTAGCGTAGGGGACCCTTCTGGGGGTCTGTTTTTGAAGCGGCAGGGAAAGAACTGGGGTGGTTTATGGGTGGTGGTGGGGAATTCCGGGGACAGGTTGGCTGGCACTCCCCTGTCTAGGCCCTGTGGATCTCACAGAGTCCTAGCCCTCTGGCCCTGGGAAGGATGGATCGTGGTCATATGCCCACCCTTTCCTGTCTTTTGCCGGACCGGTTTGGCAAGGTTTGGGGACCGCCTTGTCTGCAAGGTGTGCAGAAATGGCCCTTCATTCCTGCCTGGTGATGGCCACTGCGGTGGCTCAGTGGGACTGCAGTGGCTCAAGTAGTTAAGACGCTGAACTCACTGACTGGAAGGTTGGAGTTTGATTCCTGGGCACTGCATGACGGAGTGAGCTTCTGTCTCTGTCCCAGCTCCTGCCAAGCTAGCTGTTCGAAAGCAAGAAATTGCAAGTAGATAAATAGGTACCCACTTCAGTGAAAAGGTAAACAACATTCCATGCACTCCAGTCTTCAGTCCTGCCTGCCACATGTCCATGGAAACTTCTGCAGACGCAGACATTGCTGACTCTTTGGCTATAAACAGAGATGAGCACCGAACCCTAGAGTCAGATACAACTGGATTTTGAGAAAGGGTGACCTTGACCTTTACCCAGGGTGGGAGATCAGTGACAGGACCGAATCTAAAGGAAAAACACACCTTCGTCTGCCACATGCAAAGAGAGCGCCATGCAAAGTGCAAAACCTGTGCCAACCGGACACTGAACCTGGGCAGGATGGGGTTCAAACAGGGCCTTTGAACTACTGACTGATACCTGCCCTAAAGGTCCAGGTCTCCCTTGCTCAAAAGCTAGTCAGTCCAACTCTAGGGTCTGGTGCTCATCTCCATTTTCATTGTCTGTGGCTGCAGATGTTTCCATGGTCATGTGGCAGGCACGACTAGATACCAGAGTGCACAGAACATTGTTACCTTTCCTGCCAAAGTGGTACCCATTTATCTACTTGCAATTTTTTATTTTTATTTTTTGCTTTCAAACTGTGAGGTTGGCCAGAACTGGGACAGATGATGGGAGCTCACTCTGTCACGTAGCACTCAGGTCTCGACCTGTTGACCTTCCGATCTTCCGGTCAGCGTCTTAAGCACTAAGTCACCATTTTTACAGATGAGGAAAACTGAGGGTATGATTGGATGTGGGTCTGATGGCAGCGGGAGAGATTGCTTTATGGGTAACAATCTCCCTTCAAGCAACCCTTCCATCTGCCAGGGAATCACCCCTTCCGCTTGTCAAGCTCAGCATCTTCACCACCAAGCCACTGCAGCCCCTTGAGACCTGTTTTAACAACCTGCAGTTCCGCCCTTTCTAGAAAAAGTGGACGGATGGCTTGTTAAAAGCAATTAAAAATTGGGGTGTGTGTTTTGAGCTTTGAAGATTTCTTTCCTTTCCCCAACCTCTTTGCTCAAAGGTTTGGCTCTCTCCCTTGGATTCCCAACACCCTACTGCCACCTGGTGCTCCCTGTTGGCAGCCATTACTAGGGGATGATGGTCACTGTAGTCTGAAACAACCGAATGATGGCCCTACTGCAAAGAAACCGAAGTGTCCGGATATAAAGTCATGCGACGTCTGTAGCGTCTAATTTTCTTGTCTTCTATTCATGGTGTCAGTGATGAGTTTTGGCTGGAAGGACGGCCTTTCAGATCTGTCTTTGGAAAGAAAGAGTGGGTCAATCTTGGCCCCATAGATTTCTTTAAAATGGCATATAAAAACTCGGAGCATGCAACCGTTTCCTAGGAGGGATTTTCACCGTAGGTTGCTAAAGTCTTCTGATGAATCTGCCGATTGAGGTGGCATCCACACATGCAAAACAAATTGACATCACTGTTAATGAAGCCATGTATATAGTAACAGGATGCCTCAAACCTACACCAGTTAAGAAAATATACCCTACTGTTGGTATCGCGCCACCCAAGATCAGGAGAGAAGTAGCAGTGGAGGCTGAGAGAACTAAGCAAGAGAAGGACCCTTGACATCCCATGAACGGAGATGAGCCTCAAGTCTACTGGCTCAGATCTAGGCAGAGCTTTATGGCAAGAACAAACACTCTTGAGGGTACACAAGAGCAAAACCAAATTAGAAGATGGAGGAAGGAGCTCACTGGACAAGGAAATACTTTAAAAGAGGATCCGGCTGAGGAACTCAACCTCCCCTCCATCACTTGGAAGACCCTGAATTGGATGAGGGTTAGAGTCCTTAAATACAAGACCAACAAGTTCAAGTGGGGGAAGCAGGCAGACAACAACACACGGTGTGAATGTGGAGAGACATAGAATCCGGCTCATTTATTAGTCTGCCGATGATTGCCAGAAATATGCACCAAAGAGGACTTGGGTTTGGCCAACGACAAAGCCAAGAAAGTGGCTTCATTTTGGCAGTCTAGGGTTTGATTTGGACACAGAAGAAGAAGAAGAAGAAGAAGAAGAAGAAGAAGAAGAAGAAGAAGAAGAAGAAGAAGAAGAAGAAGAAGAAGAAGAAGAAGAAGAAGAAGAAGAAGAAGAAGAAGAAGAAGAAGAAGAAGAAGAAGAAGAAGAAGAAGAAGCTGGTGATAGCTGGATTCTCAGGCCTGTGTGGGGCGCAGGAATAGGGTGGGAGCATCCAGCAGAATATTAGACTGTTCAGGGTCTTTTGTCCACGCTTGGATGCCAGTTAATAGATTGTCAACAGCCTCTGCCAAACATCACTGTCCGTTCCCAGAGAAACCATGGCTTCAGCTTTAATTCCCCCTTTCCTCTCTTTTGAGGGCTCAGAAAAGTCCCGCAAGCACTGTAGCCAGCTGGGTTTCTCCTCCTCCTCCTCAGCCTTATTTCCTCCTTGGCTTGGAAAAATCTCTTCCCCCCCCCCTCCACCATTTCACTGGCGTCATGACCCTGGAAGTTGACCGGGAGTGACTTCTGGGGCCGCGGTGCTGAACACCATACTGCCACCGCTCTCTGGCTTCCTCTGCCAGGACGCTTGCCAAGACCCTTGGCACCTCCCATGGGGATCTCTCGTCCCTGAGAGAAAGAGTCCCTAATCCCCAAGCAGCCCATTCACCACCTTGGTGGGAAGGTTTGCCATGGAACGGAAGGGCTTTCTCTCTCCCGACCCCCCAGCCCCACTCGCAGAATGATTCTCATCAAGGAACAAAATATAACTCTTCCAAAGTGGTCCCCTGCCATGGCCAGGAAAAAGTCCCCTTCCTTTTGCACAGTGGTTTCCATCTCACAGGATCCGGCCAACACAATTGTGGCTTCTCTTTCCTTTCCCCAATTTTTTAATAAAAAAAATTTTTTTTTGCCAAGCAGGGAAAAAGTAAGGACAGTAAACAAATCTAGGTTGCATCTGGTGATTAGAAAAGAGGTTTGCTCAACAATTAGCCACAGATCCTAGAGCTACTACTGTTAATAGCATGTCATGAGTTGGTGCTCAGCTTAGAACACGATACTGAGTCTTCTGGTTCTGAAATTCAAACCAGAGTTTGCATTTCAAGCTCTCAACTTGACAACTGGATGGTTGGCAGGTCAGCAATTTGAGACCTGAGTGTTGTGTGACAGAGTGAGCTCCCGTCATCTCTCCCGGCTCCGGCCAACCTAGCAGTTCGAAAGCAAGAAATTGCAAGTAGGTAAATAGGTACTGTTTTGGCAGGAAAGGTAACAGCGTTCCATGTGCTTTAGCTTCTAGTCATGCCTACTACATGACCACAGAAATGTCTGCAGATGCAGACAGTGCTGGCTCTTTGGCTATAAGCAGAGATGAGCACCGAACCCTAGAGTCAGATATGATTGCTTTTGAGCAAGGGTTACTTTTACCTTTAAAGACACATTAGGTAAAGGTTGCCCTTCCTCAAAAGCCAGTTGTATCTGGCTCTAGGGGTTGGTGCTCATCTCTGTTTACAGCCAAGGAGCCAGCGCGATCTGCGTCTGCAGACATTCCCAATGTCATGTAGTAGGAATGACTAGATGCCAAAGCACATTGAATGCTGTTACCTTTCTTGCCAAAATGGTACCTATTTATCTACTTGCAATTTCTTGCTTTCAAACTGCTAGATTGGCCAGAGCTGGGAGAGACGTCTCCATGGACATGTGGCAGACATGCCTTGAGTGCATGGAACGCTGTTTAACTTCCCACCCAAGTGGAACCTATTTACCTCCTTGCAAGTTCTCGCTTTTGAACTGCTAGGTTGGCAGGAGCTGGGACAGAGGCTAGGTGCTCACTCCATCGTGCAGCACTTGAGTCTCGAACTGCTGACCTGCTGAGTTCTTCCGGTCATCAAATTCAGTATCTTAACCACTAAGCCACCACAGTCTAAAAGACACATTAAGAACACCACAAAATCTTTTGGCCAACTCATAGGAGAGCCCAGCTGTACATGTTGCTCTTTGCAAACCCGCCCTGGGGCTCAGCCTCCCCCATGCATGGCTCCTGGAGCTAGAGGAAATCAGGGCATCCTTTTTCTAATTGATACACTCCCCTCTCCCTGGCTTGATAAGATCAGTGACTTTGGATTATGGAGTGAAGTTGATTGAGCCCAAGAGGGCTTAGTCACTTCTGAGTCAAACCAACCTGAGAGGCCGGTTTGGAAGGAATCCTTTGGAGGTTATGAGTGTTGGGCAATTACCATATATACTCGACTATAAGTTGTCCCGAATATAAGTCAAGGTACCTAATTTGGACCTCTAAAACTAGGAAAATAGATTGACCCAAGTATAAGTCAAGGGTGGGAAATGTAGCAGCTGCTAGTGAGTTTCAATCAGAGGCATAGCTACCACCGTATCTGCCGTATCAATTATACGGGGGCCCCGGGCCACGGGGGGCCCCAACGTGCGTAAGCAAAACAAATCTTTACCCTTCCTAAGGGCCCCCAAACAAATTTTTATACGGGGCCCCGCCAAGGCACGCTACTCTTCTGGTTTCAATAATTAAAATACATGAAAATATGGTAAAATTAATTAATTTAGACATTCGTGTGGGTATGTTATAGAGTTTTTACGGTAGTGTTCATTCTTTTTTTTTTAACTGTATGTTTCAATTTGCACCACAGCAGCTTCGGGACCCGAGTATAAGTCGAACCCCCTTTTTGGACCTCATTTTGGGGGCTAAAAAACTAGACTTATACTCGAGTATATACAGTACCTGTGATGAGGCTGGTATAAATAAGGAGAGGGGTTGGAGAGAGAGAAAAATATCTGTACCTAGAATGCTTCTTCTCTCTCCCCATCTGCCCTTTCAGAAATTGCTTCTCAGTCCTGCTCAGGGTAAAAGGTTTCCCTTGCTTGAAAGCCAGCCATATCCAACTCTAGGGTTCAGTGCTCATCTCCATTTACAGCCAAAGAGTTAGCACTGTCTGAGTCTGCAGACGTTTCTGTGGTCACGTCGAAGATATGACTAGATGCTGGAGCGCACAGAACGCCGTTACATCTCCCGCCAAAGTGGTACCTATTTATCAATGTGCAATGTCTTGCTGTCAACCTGCTAAATTGGCAGGAACTGGGACAGAGGACGGGAGCTCACTCTGTCTTGTAGCACTCAAGCCTCGAACTGCTGATCTTGCAAACTTCCAATCGTCAGGTTCAGAGTCTTAACCATTAAGCCACCACAGTTCCTTATATATTATACTGGGCAGAGGGTCAGATTAGGATTCAGATTATCTTGGTTCTAACCTTTGTTTAGCCACAGAAACTCCCTTGGGACGTGGAACTGGTGAAGCCACTCTAGAATAGTTCATAAGCTTCATAAACCCTGCTCGGGTTGCCATAATTTAGAACCGTACACCCTATTTAGTATTGCTTGTAAAAAAGGCTAGGCCAGCGCTGATGGAAAGATCAGGAGAACAAAGTGACGTTTGCTCCTTCTGTCCCTCGTGGAATAAATAGGTTAGAAAGACATCCGTGGCCTCCTTTTGCAGGTGAGGGAAAGCTCAAGGACCAGGAGTGGCTGCTTGAAGACAGACAGTCATGCTATTGCGACGCAGCAGAGCATCGACAGTGCGAGACGGAAGGTGTGGTTGACAGGTATGACTACCGTTCTGAGGAGCAGCCAGGCATTTCTCACCCTATTTTGTCGCACGGCTGGGAAAATGTTTCTTTGCTGCTCTTCAATCCCACGAGCGACCAAGCCTTTCATGTAGCTTTAGAGGAGAATCAGAAGGGGGAAGCGCATGGGCCCCAGACGCTGCCCAACATCTGCAAGCTCTGGGACAGTGATGGTGAACCTTGGCACTCCAGTCATTCATGGACTTCAGTTCCCAGAAGCCCTGATCAGCAGGAGTGCTGACTTGGCTTCTGGGAATTGAGTCCAAGAATACTTGGAGTGCCAATGTTCGCCATCACTGCACTAGGCTCTCCACCTCTTCTTACTGTGCCTTCTTATCATTGTGCCATCTCCATATCTTGGTGATCCTCATGGCAATCAGCCATGAAGACAGTCCTGTGAATATAATGCAGTGGTCTTTCATCTGCTTTCTGCATTGTAGCATGACACCCATAACACTGATCCAGCTCCGTGAGTCACTTTCTGTTCCTGAGCCCTCTTGGCATGCAAAATCCTCATCAGTCACAGGCCAGGATGGATGAAGCTGCTGCCCTCCATCAAGAGGGATTCAAGGGGGATTTAATCCACTTGGGGACCATCACCCTTCCCTGTGGACTTTGCCAAGGCCGCTAGTCCTCAGGGTTGTCAGGTTAGTTAATTGCTGCCTGATGCTATATGTTGAGTCCCTGGCAGTATGGTCTACTCTATTACCATAGCAGGATAAACTGGCCAGACCTGTTACTGTACTCAGAGAGGACAAAATGTGTTCTTGGATTGTGGCTTCCATCAGCCTCATCCACCTAAGATGAAAGGTGAGAAGGAAGGCAATGGGACTTGAAGACCAGGACCATCTGAAGGACCATAGATGGTCCACCTTTGTTGAAGACAGTAGCACAGTGATGACTAACCTTGGCAGTGCAGGTGTTCTTGGACTTCAATTCCCAGAAGCCCTAGTCAGCACTCCTGCTGGTCAGGGCTTCTGGGAATTGAAGTCCAAGAACACCTGCACTGCCAAGGTTAGCCATCACTGCAATAGCATCTCGAGAAACCTACCTGATCCCTCTCCTTCTTGTTTTATACCCAGGATTGTGAGAAGAAAGGAAGTGAGTCAACCAGCATGTTGCCCTACAAAGTTGAGAAAAAAAAACAGTTGAGCCTTTCCTCCTTTGAGCCAGGTAGGGCAAGGAAAAGGTGAGGCGAGTAGGAGAGGCTGCTTCTTTGAGAAAGAAAAAAATCACATCAACTTGAAGGAGGTTCCCAGTTTGATCATCTGAAAGGCAGACCCCTTTTGGACAGGAGTTAATCCTCATGACTAATAGGTGTTGAAAGACAGGCTGTCATTTGTCACTACAATCCTGTTTTACAGATATGTGGGCTTAAGTAGCCGTCATCCTCACATCTGGCTCCTGAAAGGAATCCCATAAGTCTGTCGGGCATTAGGTTAAGAACTATTCCTCTCATGTTTTGTGAGTTTATCACCAACCACAGCCGTTGGGCAACCCAAGTTCTGGTGTCATGAAAAGCAGGTTGGAACATCCTTTCCTCCGGGGTTGATGACAGGACAGGTATCACCTCTGCCTGAACTTTTGGGGCGAGCCTTCCTGTCCTGGAGCTGTCTTGTGGATCATTAATATAACAAATGAGTAGGAGTCTCAGTGTGAACCTTCTTAGATCACCATCTTCAGGCACTTTGGTTGATTAAACTTGAAGGTATTGCCGTACTTCTTTTGCTTTCAAACTGCTAGGTTGGCAGGAGCTGGGACAAAGATGGGAGCTCACTCCATTGTGCAGCACTCGGGTCTCGAACTGCTCACCTGCTGACCTTCCAGTTGTCAAGTTCAACCTCTTAACCACTGAGCCACCACAGTCCCCTAGGTGGTCCAACGCAGAGGACGGAGTTGCTATGCAGCTGCCTCTAAAGCAACGTTGTCTCAGACATTTGCAAACTCCTCCCACACCAACCTTTAACTAATGTCTTCTACCTTCTTCATGAGAAACCTGCTCCATTTCAATCCAAGATACATGAATCTAGTTAACATGTGCAATAATTTTGTTATTTTTGCCTTAGTCCATGGACTCAAAGTCTGGCTGCACATCCCGCTATTGTAATGGATTAGATCTTACAGCCAGCAACTCAACGCCAAGGGTTGGGGGCAGTAAAGATCCTGACTCCCTAAAGACCCAATGGCTACAGGCGGATGAGCCCCTTTGGGTGGGGTGATGGTCCCCCTCAGTGGAGGAAATGCCACTGGAAACCATCATATGGGGCCCAATGGCAAAATGAGCAGAGGAGGAACTCAGATTCCAAATGGTCATGGAGGCAGAAGAGGCTGTGCCAGATGGACTGGCTGTGAAGGCGCACCTTGATAATATCCTCAAGGCTGCGGCAGTCCATTGCAGTCCCGGTGTCAAATCCTGCATGTCTCATTTCATATGTGCTGCAGGAGAGGGCTCCACGATCATGGTGTGTATACTCAGACATGTGTAGCAGAAGACAACAAAGACAATTCCATGGACTAGGGCCATTAATGGTGAACCTTGGCACTCCAGATGTTCTTGGACTTAAATTCCCTAAGCCTTTGTCGTTCCCGGAAGCGGAAGTAAAACGTATAGGCGTGTTTTACTTCCACTTCCGGGAGCGATGAGGGCACCGTGGGTTGGATGAATTACAGTAAATCCATTTGTGTGGATTCACGGTGGCTTGGGCTTATGGGAATTGAAGTCCAAGAACATCTGTAGTGCCAAGGTTCACCATCATGGGACTAGGGTGTCAGTCTCACCCCAAGGCTCAGCCGTGCTTCTGTCTAGAGAGGATGGCGGTGAAGATATAATATTTCCAAGAGCTTTGTGTCTGAGCGGCCGCTGTGCTCATCAGGGCCGCTAATCCTCTCCTCCCGTGTCCTGTTGCATTTAGACAAAAAGAAACGTAACCGGGACTGACAGGGGGGTGCTCAAATCGAGAGCCTTTCTGGGTCAAAGGAGTGGAGCAACCAAAGGAGGCGGAAGCAGAAAAGTGGGCTTGGATGGTTGCATGTGTCTGAGAAAGAGGTAGTCAGGGAAGGGATGTGTAAAGCCATAGTAGCGTCTACAAGGTGGGGTGGAGGCCTTGCTTTGAAGCGATCACTCGGAAGGAGCGACTCGGACCCGAATTAAAGGCTTAAGACTTGTTTGTTTAGCCAAGATGTGGTTTATTCACAAGGGATATTAAGCAACCCTGAGGTTTAAGTTCAGGGCTTTCGGGTTGGGTGAGCGGCTGCAGGGAAAGCATCACGCGGAAGGTGTAGACCGGGGTCAGAGGTTAAGAGGCGGCCGGTCTGGTCCAAGGAACCGGGCCGAAGAAGAGCCAGGTTAAGCAAAGTGGGCCAGGCTGAGAAGCCACAAGGGCAAGCACCATTCTCCCCAAAATATTGAATTAGCTTTTTATAAACTGTGTCCCATAGACTCTGACCAGACAAGGTCTACTCCAGTGATTCCCACCCTTTGGTTTTTGGACTTCAGTTCCCCAAAGCACTGATCAGCAAGTGCAATGACTTAGGCGTCTGGAAACTGAAGTCACCGTGTGGGGCCTGAGCCCCACACTAGGAAACACTGGAGTACAAATTCCAGAATTCCCTTGTTCAGGAGTTCTCAACCTTTGAAAGCCAGGGCCAGGTCACACTTCCTCAGACAGCTTCCGGGGCTGGATGGCAATTTTGCCATTCCTCCACCACATGGCACTTCGTGGTGTGGTGGAGGCAGTGGGGGCCATATGAAATGGTACCATGGGCCGCATCTGGCCCACAGGCCAAAGGTTGAGAATCCCTGCCCTAGTTGGACATGGCTGGCCTTCGAGCAAGGGAGACCTTTGCCTTTACCTAAGGAGGTTCTCTGCACAAGCTCAGAAAGACCACCATCCCTCTGGTTTATTAGGACCTTGCATGTCTCATGGATTTAAGACACAAGTGGATGCTCCAAAATATCACAAAGGGTCTCACCCTGGCCCATCCACACCCATTTCTTCTCTGATCAATGGGTGAGTTTCCCCCCTTTCTCCTCTAGCTATCCTCTCTTTCTCTGTTTCTCCCCAGCTGTCAACTACCCCCCATCCTCCCCCAGCCCAATTTGCACAATGGGAAGAAGAGGGGTGGGATGTGGCAGCCGTGATGGGGTGGGGTGGGGGCATGTCTGACGACAGCCCGTTCCCATGGGGACGAGGGTAACCTTTTCCTTCAGTTTCCACGGCAACCATTCAGGGGGCTTAGAAAGCTTCCTTGTCTGTCCTACCCCCTCCTTTCCATTCCCCCCCAATCAGGAGAGAAATCAATGCACTGGCGCAGAAACAGCGATGCTGCTGCTCCAGAACAGGCCTCGCTCAGCACACAACAAGAACCTAGGAGGCGAAATGCATTGGACATTTTAGAGGTGGAATAAATGGCAGCCTGCATCTTCTTCTGTATCCGGGGAATGAGCATCCTCTAGCTGCGGTTGTCTGCTTTGTTGGATGCACCAGTTGCTTTGGCTTCCATTCTTTGCTCTCAAAGGGGAGTCAGGTGTAGCAGAAAGAGGCATGGCCATTTAAGCATAGCACTCAACTCAACACAGAAACCTACTAGGGAAGGTGTTTTTAATCCAACCAAGGCAGCCTCTTCCTCTTTCTTTTCTTCCTCCTCCCTCTTCCTCTTCTTCTTTTTCCACATCCAATTCTGAATACAGATAAACCTTGAGATAAGAATGGCTCGACTTAAGAAAAACTCGAGATACATCATGAAATGTCAGGAGGAAAAAAAAAATCAGGTTTTAGATATGAATTTTTGATAGGATTTTTTCAAGATATGAAATTCAATGTATTCCTGTGGGAAACTGCATTCAATGGGAAATTCAAAATAAGAATTTTTCAAAATACAACCAACCTTGAGGAACGAATTAATTATGTAGAGGTTTGACTGTATTGGTGATCCTCATGGCGATAAGCCATGAAGATTGTCCTGGGAACCATATAATGCAGTGGCCTTCCATTTGCCTTGTACATCGCAGCATGACACCCATAGTACCACTGATCCAGTTCTAGTCCTGAGCCCTTTTGGCACACAAAGTCCTCATCATCATCCCCAGGCCAGGATGGATGAAGCTGCTGCCCTCCATCAAGATGGAGTGAAGTGGAATTTAATCCACTTGGGGAGTTCCTGGAGTTGGTTTAAGTAGAATAAAATAAAATATTCTTCTTTCATTTGCAGATCAAACTTTGGACTGCCCAAATGAAGCCACTTTTTTGGCTCGGTCATTGGTCAAAATTGCATCTTCATCAGTACATGTTTCTAGTAATAATACAATAAAATAACTTGTCTGGCCGGACATCCCGCTGCGGTAATGGAGTAGACCATACAGCCAGTGACTCAACGCTGAGTGTCAGGTGGCGGTTAACTAACTTGACTCCTTAAAGGGGCCAACGGCTATGGGTGGATGAGCCCCTATAGGTGGGGTGATGGCCCCCCTCAGTCGAGGAAATGCCACTGGAAAGCATCATATGGGACTCAACGGCAAAATGAACGGAGGAGGAACTCTGATTCCCAATGGTCATGGAGGTGGAAGAGGCCATGCCAGATGGACTGGCTGTGAAGGCGCACCTTGATAATATCCTCAAGGCTGCAGCAGTCCATTGCAGTCCCAGTGTGTGTGTGTGTGTGTGCCACAGGGGATGGCTCTGAGATCATAGTGTAGGGCAAGCTGGGATCCACCTTAAACAAATTCATGCCAATGGCATTTTTCCTCCTTCAGGGGAAAATGCATTCTCGGATACGAGTTGCAGTCAACGACGATGACAATAAAATAACTCCGCAACTTGATTCTGGACTGGCCTATCCAGGTAGGTTGTTTCATGACTGCAAGTATCTCCCATCTTGCTGTTGAACCAGAGGCGACATTGCTTGTCTTCTTCTCTCCACCTCACCAATTCCAGCTGACAACAATGAACTCTTTCCCCCCCTCTGGGTTTTCCCACAGTCTGGTGCCAACCTGAGCCTGCGGGGACCTGGTTGAATGGAAAACTCCAGATGTGTCTCCAGTTGAAGAACAAGTTGGCCCGCTCCAGCTCTGGGGAGACAGGAGGGCTCCTCCTCCTCCTCCTCCTCCTCGTTAAACCTGGCTCAACACCAATGATTCGGATGAAAAGCTTTAATTGCAAACTCAGGAGTTCTTGTCTGGGGAAACAGAGCCAGGAGCAAGAGGTGAAACCCTCGGAGAGAAACTGGCAGCCAGGCGGTGGAGGTTTAAATCCAGGTCTTGCTGCTATCAGGAGACTGATGTGCCAGATCGAGCCCAAGATCGGCTGATGAGCCTGTCTGGGAAGAAGGGTTGAGCATCCATCACGATGGGCTGCTTGCCAGAAACAGCAGCCATTGGTGTGCATGGACTCCCTTGCTCGAAAGCCAGTCGGGTGTGACTCTAGGGCAGTGATGGCCAACCTTGGCACTCCAGATGTTCTGGAACTTCAATTCCCAGAAGTCCTGACCAGCAGGAGTGCTGACTTGGGCTTCTGGGAATTGAAGTCCAAGAACACCTGGAGAGCCAAGGTTGGCCATCACTGATAATAGGGTTTGGTGCTCATCTCCATTTACAGCCACAGAGCCAGTGCTGGCTGTGTCTGCAGACATTTCTGTGGCCATGCAGCAGCCATGACTAGATGCTGGAATGCTCAGAACACTGTTACCTTTCTTGCCGAAGTGATACATATGGAACTCACTCCATTTCGTAGTACTCAGGTCTTGAACTGCTGCCCAGCCAACCTCCCAGTTGTCAAGTTTACTGTCTTAACCACTAAGCCACCACAGTCCCAATCTAAAAGAGACCTTAAATTTAAACACCACAATGCCATATGAAGTAGAAATCTCCTGCCTGCCTAGCAGTTTGAAAGCAAGAAATTGCAAGTAGATAAATAGGTACCTCTTTGGTAGGATGGTAAACAGCATTCTGTGCACTCTCGTGTCTAGGCATGCCTGCCATATATCCACAGAAACGTCTGCAAATGCAGACAGCACTGGCTCTTCAGCTATAAACAGAGATGAGCACTGAACCCTAGAGTTGGATATGACTGGCTTTTGAGCAAGGGCAACCTTTACCTTTATTATTTATCTACTTGCAATTTCTCACTTTCGAACTGCTAAGTTGGCAGGAGCTGGGACAGGTGGCAGGCACTCACTCAGTTGCATAGCACTCGGGTATCAGGAACAGACGGTGTTGCAAGAAGCAGGAGGTGGTGAAGTCCAAGAGGTCACACTCTGATGAGAGACTCAAACAACAGGCAGAGATGCTGAAACCACCATCCTTGCATGCTTGCAACACAGCAAGAAAGCACTCTGTACGTGCTCAGAGCTGCCCTGTTTGCTTGGCATCCACCTGTCCTGTCCTGGATGCAGGAAAATAGACCTTGCCTTCAATGTGCACAGCACCAGCCAAGGCCCAATGTTTTCCCTTCTCCACCGACGGGACTGATGATGGGGAAGGGAATTGTCACCTGCACACATGGTCCTAAGCCATTGGCTGATCCGCGGTGACGGCACAGAATGTCCCCAAATACTCCAGTTGTACCAGAGTGAGCGCTTGGTAACCACGTCTTGAAAAGCTGAGCGTACCTTCCTGAATTTGGGGTGGGTTGAGGGATGAGCCTGGGAACTTCCCTGAACATTCTGGCTCGAGATGAGGAAGAAAGGTTGCTCTCCACCTGGTGTAAGACTGTCTGCCTCTTCTCTCACCTGCCTTACAGCTTCCCCTGCAGCTTTCTCCGTCCACTTGGCACCACTCCAGGCGCACCTGACCTTGTTGGATCAGGAACGTCAAGCTGGGTCAGCTCTGTTTACGCCTTAGTTTGGGAATCCAAGTCAGTTGACCGAATCTAAGTCAGTTGACCTGGCTGAACAGGTTGGTGCTCTGATTTGATAATCATAATAATAATGATTTTGTGTCAGGAGTTATTCTGGGTTGGAAGGATTTTTGCGGGGGAAACTGCGCTCAGGGAATTATCAAATGAGGCTCCTTTCATGTCCCCAAGAGCTGGGACAGAGATGGGTGCTCAATCTGTCATGCAGTACCCGGGTCTCAAACTGCTGACTTGCCAGCCTTCTAGCTAACAAGGCGAGATTCTTAACCACTGAGCCTCTGCAGGTCCTTTCTCTCCGAGTTGATGATGGTACAGGACTGAACAGAGCAGGAGTCTGACTTGGAATATGATGGGTTTCCTGTATTCCTTCAACCTTAACCATCCTATCCTCCCAAACCCAGTAAAGGGAGAGGATGGAACCTCTTGACACTTCTGCAGAGGCTCTTGACAGCCAGAAGTAATCCTTTACTGCCCACTAGTGCCTTGCTTCCTGTACTACCATGACTTCTTCTTCAAGCGCTGTATCTGATTCTGAATATCAGCTTTCCTGCTGGTGCTCAGCCATGAAGAACCTTATAATGCAGCGGCCTTCCATTGGCCTTGCGCATCACACCGTGACACCCATAGTACCACCAATCCAGTTCCATAAATCACTTTCTGGTCCTGAGCCTTTTTGGCACACAAAGTCCTCCTCATCAGCCCAAGGCCAGGACGGATGAAGCTGCTGCTCTCCATCAAGAGGGATTCAAGTGGGATTTAATCCACTTGGGGACCATCACCCTTCCTTCTCTGTGCTTCACAGACCGGATGAATTGGCATCAGGGGCCGGGGCCAGCCCCTGGGCTGTAGTTTGGGCACCCCTGCTCTATGTGACTGTGGAGAGATACAGAATCCATTGGTTCATGTGCTGGTCTGTCAATTACTACCAGAAACATGCACCAATGAGGACTTAAGTATGGCCAACGACAACAAGAAAGTGGCTTCATTTTGGCAGTACAGGGTTTGATCAGGACACGAGAGAAGCCACACAGCTTGAAAGGAGCCATGGAGGGAAGTCCAGGCTGTAGCAGATGTTCTGCAACAGTCATGACGAACCTTGGCACTCTGGTTGTTCTTGGATTTCAATTCCTAGAAGCTCAAGTCTCTGTGAATCCACATGAATGGGTTTACTATGTGTAGGGTTAGCTTAGTAAATCCATTCGTGTGGCTCTGCAAAGACTTGGGCTTCTGGGAATTGAAGTCCAAGAACACCTGGAGTGCCAAGGTTCGCCATCACAGTTCTGCAACGAGATGACGGAAGGCAGCGAAAGGTCCCCTAAAATGTCACCTCACTGGCTCCTGTCTTGGCCAAACCTTCTCCTCCTCTGCAGGATAAACACATCTATTAAATATTTAATCCCCTGGTAAGACTTTTGTTTCGTCTCTACCCTAATCTTACGAGGGACAGATGGTGCCCCCGTGGCCTAGATAGCCAGGAGTTCTCTGAGCAACAGACGACACACAGCAACGCTGAGCCAAAGGGGCCGGGCTGTGTGTTTGTGTCCTGGGGTGGTGTCCTAAGCCCTCCTTTTCTCCCCCCCCCCACCCCAAGGAGAAAAGGGAGGAGGATGAGTTGCATAAACCTCCAGACTCTCGCCCATCTGGGTCTAAGGAAAAAAGCAGGCGGCCCCACAAACAAGGGCCGAGAGGAGGGGTCTTTGTCTCTAGCTGTGGGCTGGGGACAAGACAGAGAAGAGGATGGGAAACCCAGAGACCTTTGGTATAGGGTTCAGCCCAGGGGCTGTGGTGGCTCAGCAGTTAAAAAGCTCGCTTTGTTAACTAGAAGGCCGGCAAATTGGCAGTTCGAGACCCGGGTACTGCATGATGGATTGAGCGCCTGTTGTCTGTCCCAGGCGCCTGCCAACCTAGCAGATGGAAAGCAAGACATTGCAAGTCGATCAATAGGGACCACTTCGGTGGGGAAAAGATCTTGGGGACATGAAAGGAGCCTCATTTGTGCATCCCGAGCCGAGTTCCTCCAGCAAAAATCCTTTCACCCCCCAATAATTTCTGACACAAAATTAGTATTGCATCAGGATATCCAACCAAGATAGAACATGGAAACCCTCTAAATTTGGTTACAGAAGTCCTTAGAGCAGTGATGGTGAACCTTTTCAAGACTGAGTGCCCACCTGCAACCCCAAACCCACTTATTTATCTCAAAGTGCCAACACAGAAACAGGGGAAGGAAACGCTCCCATTGGGCTTCTGGGTAGAGGGGTGGGCCAAACCCTGTGCTGGGGGAAAGGAGAAAGCTCTCCTATTGGGCTGCTAGGAAGAGTGGCAGAGTGAACTTTGTGCTGGGGTAGGATGTGCTCCCATTGCACTGCTGGGCTGAGAGGCGGGGCATATTCTGTGCTGGGATGAGTGCACGGATGCCCACAGAGAGGGCTCCAAGTGCCACCTCTGGCACACGTGCCATAGGTTCGCTACCACTGCCCTAGAGCCAGCTTCCATACATGTTCAACACCCCTCGAGGCAGATGGTTCCACTGTTGTACTGCTCTAAGAGTTAAGACATTTCCCTTGATATTCAGCATTTATCAGTCTTCCTTTCATTTGAGTCCGCTATTACACATCCCACACTCTGAGAAAGGGACTGCGGTGGCTTAGTGTTTAAATAACTGAAATTGACGAGTGGAAGGTCCGCTGGTCAGCAGTTCGAGACCTGAGTGCTGCACAACGGAGTGAGCTCCCGTCTCTGACCCATTTCCGGCCAGGTGGCTCATTTCTCCCTTGAACGCTTCCAGTGTTCCGAGTCCTCAGCTCCTCTCGAAGCTGCTGGTTCCACTGTCGTACTACTCTAACAATCAGGGAGTTTTTCCTAACCTTCAGCCTTTATCTGTCTTCCAGTAAAGTGGTACCTTGCTTAAAGAGCATAATGCATTCCCCTCCTCTTTATGACCATCTTTCAGGTATTTGAAGAGTGCCATCATCATCATCTCCTCCTCTCTCATTCTCCTTTGCTCAAGGCTAAACATGCCCAGTTCCTACAGTATTTCCTCCTCGGTTTTGGTTTCCAGTCCTCTGATCGTCCTTCTTGCCCTTCTCTGTACCTGCTCTAACTTATTTGCATCTTTCTTAAAGCGCAGTAAGGGATGCAGTGGCTCAAGTGTTTAAAACACTGGACTTGCTGACTGGAAGGTGGGAGTTCGATTCCAAAGTACTGCATGGCAGAGTGAGCTCCTGTCTCTGTCCCAGCTCCTGCCAACTTAGCAGTTCGAAAGCAAAAAATGGCAAGTAGATAAATAGGGACCACTTCAGTGGGAAAGGTAAACAGCATTCCATGCGCTCCAGTGTCTAGTCATGCCTGTCACATGACCACATAAATGTCTTCAGAATCACAGTGCTGGCTCTTTGGCTAGAAAACAGGGATGAGCACTGAACACTAGAGAAGGATAAATGGTTCTACTGTGGATTCACATAGAACTACAAAGAAGAACAGCAGTTACAGGTAAGTAACTTGTCACGAGAGAGCCCTGGTGATACAGGGGCTAAACTGCTGTCCTACAGCCAAAATGTTGTGAGTTAGATCCTAACTAACTGACCAACGCTCAAGGTTGGAACTCCAGGTGTTCTTGGACTTCAATTCCCAGAAGCCCTAGTCCCTGTGAATCCACACGAATGGGTTTACTGCGTGTATGTGCAGTAAACCCATTCATGTGGATCCACAGGGACTTGGGCTTCTGGGAACTGAAGTCCAAGAACATCTGGAGTGCCAAGGTTTGCCAACACAGATTCAAAGTGCTACTCATATATAAAGTGAAAACTGCTATTGCAGGACCAGCTTGACACCAGTTCTCGCTTGGTACCACTTGTTTCCACTGCACAAACCAGGCAGACAAAATACAGGTACAAAAATAAGATATTTTCCTTATTGAGTCAGTTATCAAACAAAAACCAAACAAATAACAAACCATACCAAATGGAAAGCAGTGGTAAAAAATAATAACCAGGTAATACAAAGCTCAGGGCCGGCCTGAATGCGTGCTCCGCGAGCACCAGGCTCCAGGGAGAGGCCTCTGAGGGAACACGGCTCAGGCAGTCTGGTGTATGGGGTGCAGGCCCCTGGGGTTGCGGTGGGGTGCAGAAGACCTCACATCACACAACCCCCTCCCCACCAAAGCTGGAAGAGATTGTTCTCTCTCTAGTGTGTGTTTGTCAATGCGAGGCCCTCAGTTTGTCTTCGGATCAGTCTCCCTGGAGGCAGAATAGGAGTAGGCTTTGCCCAGCACCAGCCGGTCCCGCAAGAGTTTGAAGAAGGCGTAGTAGTTGCTAAAGAGAATCAAGGCCAGCGAGATGGTCTGGTGCCATTTCTCCGACATGATGAGCGAGTAGAGCTGGTAGAAGATGACCGCCCCTTCCAGGAGAATCAAGATGTTCAAGATCCGGAGGGGTTTGCTGAAAAAGAACTGGGAAAGCAAGAGGAACCCCTCGGGGTGAGATGGGACATCATTAACCACTTTTATTCTCTATGTTTCACTGGTTGTAAAGATGTTTTTCATGTGTTGAAAGCTGGCCAGAGTGGGAAAATATCCCAGGTGGGCGGGATATAAATATATTTTAAAATCTGTCTTTATTTATATATAAATGTCTACCTATCTACCTACAGTGAAACCTCAGTTAACGTAATTAATGTGTTCTCCGAGACGGTTCTTACAGCAAAAATTACCTTTAAAGCCCTATATGGTAGTGGGCCAGGATACCTAAGAGACCGCGTCACCCCAAGAACATCTGTCCGGCCCACCAGGGCGGATCGGAGAGGCTCCCTCGTTGTTCCATCAGCTAGAGAGGCACGCCTCTCTAGCACTAGGAGGAGGGCCTTCTCCGTGTCCGCCCCAACCCTCTGGAACCTCCTGCCCATCGAACTGCGCCTGCAGACAGAGCTCTTGCCCTTCCGGAAGGGCTTGAAAACCTGGCTGGCAGGACATATTTGGGGACCAGGGAACACGGGTTCCCATACTAAGTGGCTTACTTAGGGAGTGCCACTTTGGATCTGGACCAGGGGGATACTGGCGTGTAGTTTGCACTGTTTTTACTTCAAATAATTTTAGATAATCTTTTAAACTTCATGATTTTATATGTTTTTATCTTTTACCTCTGTTTTATGACGATGTAAGCCGCCCAGAGTCGGGTTCTCCCGAGTGGGGCGGGGTAATAAATTCAATAAATAATAAATAAATAATAATAATAATAATAATAAAAATTATTTTAACCAAATTTCCCATAGGAATACATTGAATACAATTTCCAATAGGAATGCACTGAGAAACAAAACACAATTAACCAAAACACGGTTTCCCATAGGAATGCACTGAAAAACCAATTAATCTGTTGCAGAAAAAATTACATAAACCGAGCCACTATTAGAGAGGTATTTATATATCTATACCTTATCTATCTCCTCCTATATCGTCAGCTGCTACTTGTGTTAGGATATACATTTTTCCTGGGATACAGGGAAAATGCCACTGACATGAACTTGTATAAGGTGGATCCCAGCTTGCCATGAAGTGATCCACACACTATGATCACAAAGCCATCTCCTGTGGCACACATGAAATGAGATGTGCAGGACTGCAATGGACTGCTGCAGCCTTGAGGATATGGACGTGTATCTTCACAGCCAGTCCATCTGGCACGGCCTCTCCCACATCCATGACGGTTGGGAATCAGAGTTTTTTCTCCGCTCATTTTGCCCTTGGGCTCAATACGATGGTTTCCAGTGGCATTTCCTCCACTGAGGGGAAACCATCAGCCCACCTTAAAGGGGATCATCCGCCCATAGCCATTGGTCTCTTTAGGGAGTCAGGTTATTTACCACCGCCCAACACTCGGCGTTGAGTAATGGTATACTCCATTAGTGTAGCAGGATGCCCGGCCAAACAATACTCTATATATGTATAAATGCTTGGACTCCAATTTTCAGGAGGACTAGAAAACTGCTCTTCTAATTTTTAATAAATAAACAAACGAATATCAAAGTGCATTATAAAGGGGACTGAAACTAGCGGCATGGGAAGACCTTTGCTGGGGACTTTCTATTGACCTAAACTTCCTTTGAGGAATTCCGAGCACTAGCAGGGTCTGATTGTGTGTGAGCTCAGATACACACGTGCATGCTGATATGAGCGACTTTGCCAAGTGTGTGGAATTCAAAGGGCCTTAAC